>JANBXA010000141.1:10070000-10397500 GCA_030556225.1 Cricetiscus sungorus | reverse complement strand
TCTGCTACTTTGGGTGTGGATGTGATGGCTGGAGCACTGACCTCCCACTTAGTCTTTTCAGCACAAAGACTACAGTGATCTCGAAAGTGGCCATGCTGTAAAAGACTCTGTAGAACAGAGCCTCCCTAAACTACCCTTCAAGACTTTTCCTGAGAAAGAAAGTAATACTCCCATTTAAGACATGGTTACTTTGGTTCCTTAAAACTGAACTTGATCCTAAGTGATTCAAAGAGGGTCATAAGGTTGAGGAAGAATTGCTAAGAGGGCCAGACGAACAGGTTGGAGAGTGTTTATAGTGAAGGAGAGATAATAGACACTGGACAGGTAAAGGGAACAGGAGAATTGACAAGGCTGAAGACAGTGCCACACCCTGGCCACTCTACTTGCTTGCAGGGGTGGCTATATCTCAGGTTCATCTTAAGCCTTCTTCCAGGAAACTGCCTCTCATTTTGTGTAGTTCAACACTCCCAGGATCTGCTGTCTTCCAGCCTCCCTGCCCGCTATATTGCTTTAATGGGAGATGTCATTCTATAAATATGTTTCTCTTATTGGTTAATGAATAAAGCACTGTTAGCCAATAGGAAATTAAGATAGGCAGGACTAGGAGACTAGGAGGAAAGAGGAAGGAGTAAGAAGGAGTCAGCATGTAGAGACTGGAGACAACAGAGGTCTGGGCCCGCTCTCTGGTAAGATGAGACCACAGGGAAATACTTAGATTAATAGAAATGGGTTAATCCTTAAGACAGAGCTAGCCAGTACGAAACTAGTAACTGGCCAACAGCATTATATCAAATACAGAGTCTCTGTGTGTTATTGGGGGCTGGTGTGGTGGTGGGCCTGGGCCGGCAAGGAAAAACCTGCATGTAACATTGTTTATTTAGCATTTTTTTCAGGTGATCCCCTTTTCCAATTAGACCATCATTTTGTAGCCCATCATTTCCAATTCAAACATTCCATCCTAGAGAGAAGCTCATGAGTCTCAGAAAGTCAGGAAGCAAACAACTCAATAGCCTCAGAAAGCTATTCTCAAAGCTCCTCCCTCCAACATTATTTACAGAGTAAGGGTGGCTACACAGGAGGAGCTCCAACCTATTTAGGTGCCAGCATGTTGTATAGAGGGCCCCAGGGTCCTAGTCTCCATAAATCCTGAAAACTGTCTGTCATGCTGGGGTAGACTTTCATTGATACAGCTGTCTCTGAGTCATCCATACACCTGGAAGATAACCCTCGCCCATAGTCCTCTAAATAACCACAGTAAACACAGTGGTTTAACAAGTTGGACTTGGGTGGTGTCTAATTCTGATCTGGCATCAGCTTCTATCTAGGGTGATGAGATGTTCATCACCCACCTCAGGGTAGAGTTAAACAACAGCGTGTACCTTCTCTTACATTCCCCCGGGTACAAATGATGATGTCCCACATTTTCTGGGACAGACCATATTTCAAGAATTCTGTCTGGTACCCCTGAATTTTAAAAAGAAGATGCTAGCATTTAAACTGCTTCAGTGTAACATTTGTTTACTGTATACCTCAGGAGACTAGAAGAAATCATCTTAAATGTGTTCACCATAAAGAAATGGTGTTTGAAGATATAAATATGTTTACCCTGGCAAACATTATGCAAGGTATACATGTTTCAAAACATCACACGATAGCACATTAATATATTCAATTTTATGTACCTGATAAAAAAACTAAATTTAACTTAAAATTTAAAATTTTTAAATTGCTAAATCAGCAAAGCAATATCTTAAGCGTAAGATCAAAACTTAAATCCAAATATAAATTTCAGAAAATCCAGTTCCCATACTCATCAACCTACTTAGGTAGTCAGTGTGTTGTTTTGTTTTGCTTTAATCTATTGATTCTTCCCCATCACCTTGATGAATTAAAAGTATCTTGACAAGACCCCTGAAGGCATCTAAGTGGAAGGAAGGAATGATGTACAGGTTTAAGAATGGGGGTGAAGTAGGACATACTGAGACTGAGTGACTGATGGGCACTCAGGACCAGGCAGAAGATGCTGGGCCTGGGACAATGACCAGTAGACCACCAGGCAGGGACCATGCAGCTTAGCTGGCAATGCATGTGAAGCACCCAGGATCAGAGGAAAGTGACAGATGAAAGCAAACATTCAGACCTACTGTTGAGAGTGGAGAGCAGAGTGTGGGCATGTCATCCCCTCCTTCCCCACACTTCACTGAGAATGTAGCAAAGGGGTTGTTTAAAGAGAGACAAACTCACAAGGACAAGATGGAGTAGGAAAGGAGGAAGCAGGGACAAATCTTGAAAGCTGCAAAAGTATACAGGAAAGGATAATGAATTTGACAGATTCAAGAAATCTAAGGCTTGGCTGGTAGTCTGGAAAGCCAGAAGTCAGCTCAATAATACACCACAGGACACTCAGAGCTCCCTGGTGTTGGTGGCACTAGGCATTTCTGGAAGTGAAATATTAGGAAACAGGCAAATGCTGTTCACACAGCAATCTCGGCATGCCACCCTTATTTTGACCTGAAGCAGGGTCCATCTCCACTGCACACATATTGTCTATAGAGGGAAGATTAATGGAAGGTCCCAGTTCCCCCTCAAAGTAGCTTACTTTACCTCAATAGGACAACATATCTGAGCCCTTCTCCAACATTACCAAATATCACACAGCAGCCAAGCTGGGTCACAGTGGCTCTCCCTAGCTCTCTACCAGCCTTGTGTGCACCGTCTTTCCTCCCACTTAAGCCCCACCCCTATACATTCCATCTTCACTCCAATTTGCCACTGACTACCAAACATCTCCATCATTTAGTTATAAGGAATACTACCTTTTATCCTTATCACATTAGCTTTTCACTGTCATTTTCACTGTCATTAATATGAGACAAAACACTTGAAACGTGATGTTCTCAAACCACTTGTTTAACTTGTTTAAATTTAAAACAAAAGAAAGAAGAAAGAAGAAAGAACAGAAGAAAAAGAAGAATCTGTTTAGACAATTCTCTATAGCAAAGCATGGTGACGATAGACTCAGGTTGCTCCCAGGACCATATAGATGTGTATGATTTCCTCAGTATGGCCTGAGGGCTGGGGTAGGATCCACAAGGTACTTGTCTGTGTAGCTAAACAAAAGTGATGTAGAGAACTAACCGATTATTGCCTATGATAAATAAGAACAAAGGCAAGGGGGAGCCAGTGTCCCTCCCTAGTAGCAGAGATCACTGCCTCTATATTCCTGCATGTTCTATGCAAGTCTCCAAGACCTTTCCTCCCTCTGTCTCACTCAGAATCTCAGGAAGTTACTTTCACAACATGAAGCTACTTGGTCAGCTACCCAAGGGATCCAAGGATATGTGGGATGGTGACAGGTTCCTGTGTAGAGGCCATGTATGCTTAGTCTGAAGATGATTTATGAGAGGGTCTTGGATTCCCTTGCTTCAGCTCCCTCTGGAACTCTCTGGGATATTCTGGTCATTTTGTTTCATTTAAACCACCAGATTGTCCTTCACCCTAGCACCTGGCCCTGGGACTTAAAGAGAACAGCTTTGGTATGGCCATTAATCACAAGCCTGGCTGGGCTTTGGGGGAGAATGCTCTCCTCTCCTTCCCTGCCCCATCAGAGAAAAGTGTGTCCTTGCAGGGCTCTGTGTACTGGCTTGGATTCCACATTGAGAGGTCCGGGCCTCGTGTGGGAAAGCCTTTAAGAAGGAGAAAAAGTGGCTTGGTCTACTCCTGCTGCTTTAACTAGATACCACAGGGTGGGTGGTTTATAAATAATAAAAATGCATTTCTCACATTTCTGGAAATTGCAAGACCCAAGATCAAGATGTCAGAATATTTGATATCTGGTGAAGAATTATTCCTTCTTGCTGCACCTTCATGTGGCGGGAGGGTCAAAAAGGGACTACATAGGGGATTATCTTTCCCAAGAAGATGCAATGATTCAGAAGTGGCCTGTGCTCCTTTGCCTCTATCCTGTGGGGACTGAAGGTTGCTCTCCCCACTCCCATCTGGCCCCATCCTAAGGAAGAAGGCTTTTATACTCTGTAAATATAGATGACCCCGGAAGGAGCCTCACTTTGCAGGTGGACAGCCAACTCTCAGATCTCCAGTTATTATTGAGGCAAAGACATGTTAAGAGTCATCCGCTAAACACACAGGACAAAAGCAATGTCAGATGGAAAGAAATGCATGTAGATTAAGGATGTTAAAAACCCACTGGGGCAATCTGCCTCTCTTAGTGTTTATCTTACCACCTTTGGAGGATGCTGTACTTTCCTCCATCTAACTCTACATATAGCCCACATTAACATCATTCTTAGTTATCATTTGGAACATGACAAGGGTGTCCACTCTTATTACATTTATTCAACTCATCACTGGAAGTACTAGTCAGGGAAAATTAGTCAAGAGAAAGAAATTTAAAAAAGCAACAGATATAAAATAAGGAAAACAAACTGTCATTGTTTGCAGTTGATACAATCTCATATATAGAAAACTCCACCAGAGAAAAAAATCTATTAGAACTAATAAATGAGCCCAGCAAAACCACAAGATACAAAATCAACATTCCATTTGTAGCATTTCTGTATTCCAACAGCAAGTTGCCTGAAAAGAAATCAACAAAGCAATCCTACTTATAATAGCTACCAAAAGAATGTAATGTCTAGGAATAAATTTAACCAAGGAAACAGAAGGGCTCTACAATGAGTACACACATTTCCTAAGGTCTGTTATATGCCAGGTGTGAGAAAGAGCTGCCCCTGTCCACAGAAGGTCCATGGCGAGGGAGGGAGGGGCATGCCTATAAACCTCTAACTAAATGCAAGAGCACAGTCAATGCAGAAGTCTGCAGAGCACAGGGAAAAGAAGAATGAATTTTTAATGAACATTCGGGGAACTTCACTGTGAAGATGACATTTGAGCCAAAACTTGGAGGAGGAGAAAGTTATCCAGGACACTAAGGGCTGAGGACAGCATAGCAAAGGGACATTCGAAGAACAGGTTGGCTTCCTATAGCTTCAGCACAAATTAGACCAAGCGGGTGGCTTACCACAGCAGAAATGTATTCTCATACATTCCAAGACACCAGAAGTCCAAAATCACAGTGTCTAGGGGACTGCATCTTCCTGGAAATTCAGAGGAAGAGCAAGCCTGTGCACCTCCTGCCTCTGGGTGGTCACCTGGTCTGTAGCATCCTTCATCTCAACATCATCTCTGTATGCCTCTCCATGCTCTCTCATCTTCTCTTCCTACTAGGTAAGCCCTGAATCCACAAAAATGTTCTTAACTAATTATACCTATCATGGCCTCGCTTCAAATAACATCACATCCTCAGTTTCTCAGTGAGTATGAATTTCAGGGTAAGGATACATTTAACCTACTGCTGTGGTTTGACTTCTGATGTAGCATGTCATACTCAATATGCAAATATTTTCTCCATCCATTTAGGCAATATGCTAATGTTTCTGGATCCCGGCTGGACACAAGCTCAGAGGTGATGACTTAGACTCTATACCAATACCTAACTCTTGAGAACAGACTTGTAGATGCCACCTTCAGATGGCAAAGGGACCAAGATCAAAGCTCCCAACAAGCCAGAATTAAAAATGATTCTTGAGTCCCTGGCTTTCTGTCCATTCAAAGTTCAAGCTTCCATTTTAGCATTTCTCATTTTGCTAAGAAAACAAGTGATGCTCTCAGGCCCCTCCCTTCCCTTCTTCTCTCCTTACAACTGGGTACAGTGTGTTCTGAACAGAGAGGAGGCTTCAGTGAGGTATGAAATGAAACAAATCCGCAGGCAAACAGCAAAGGAGGCTGCTGTATTTTTAATATGCAGATACCATTTCGGGGATTGTGGAAAAAGTTCTACCTCTTCACATTGGGAAACCAAAGCTCTGCAAAGGGAGCCAGAGGTTGCGGGGAGAAATACACAGCTCTCTGCTTGCTGCACAGCCATTTCTTAAGGAAGCAATTGATTAAAGACAGAGGGTAGGGAACTGGCTGTTCACACTTGCCAAATATTTCTAAAGGTTTCAAAATCACTCACGGTGGTGGATTTTTCCCATAAAGTGTCTACAAAATCTGTCACCTTGTCACCCAGTGTTCAAACAGGGCAGTGTCTTGAGAAATGACTTTGTTCTCCGGATCTTTCACAGCCCTGGCCTGACGGGATTCTATTTTCTGCATCAGTGTGAAACTGCTGGAAAAAAAAGAAAAAAAAAAAAAAAAAAAAAAAAATAACAGCTGCAGCACAGTAGTTCTCAGTCCACCAACTGACAAAAGCCAGGAGAAGCAGCCTTCATCACTTCTGCCCCCTAGTTCTTCTGCCATGCGCTTAGGAGCAGCTCTCAGCTCTAAGCCAACAAGGGATCAGAACGGTTGACTCCTGAGTACAAAGAGGAGGGGCAGCCTCAGCACCACAGACCTGGGAGCAACTTTTAGTCTGAACCTTCTCTCTCCAGACGAGGAAGCTCGGCAACAGAGAAAGCAGTGACTTGCTGAGGGCTAAGGGGAGCTTTTCATTTGCTTTGGTATTCTGCAGCTTGGGTCTGCATTTGTTTGGGAGTAGGCACAATATTAGTTCCTTTCCTCACTTCTGTGACAAAACGCCTGACACTAGAGGTTTCTTTTAGGTCAGAATTTAGAGGGGGTGTCACGGGAATGTTACTACCGCAGCACCAGCTCTGTTATGTGGTGATATGATCATGTGGAACCTGGGACAGCTCAGTCACATCACGGCAGCAGTCCTAAAGCAGAAGGCAAGCTGGGGCCCTCAAAGGCTTGCCCCTAGTAACCTACCTCCATAAGCCACATCCAAATCACGAGAAAATCAAGATCTTCGTGAGCAAACATTTGCTTCTAAGAGCGCTAAAGGGATCTTCACTTTTAATTAAAAATGTTATAAAAACACCCATTCTTAAGTTCTCAACTCCAGGCCCCAAATGAAAAATAAGAACTTGTTTTCCTGTGCATTAGAAGAATACTTTTTACCTGCTGAAATAGACACAAATCAAACTAGAGTTTGTTCTTGAAAATGGCTGAATTATAAGATTAGTTTCATTTACAGCTTTACACTATTGCTTAGGTGAAAATTAGGGCATTGATTAGCCAAGAGGTAGAGCTAAAAATTGAAACTGATGTATGAGATGAATTGGATGACTCAGAGAATACCGAACTCCTGAACTGCATTGATTCTCAGCTCTCTTGTCAGCCAAATCAGCCCCTCCCCTCCGCATCCAGCTGGACCACCTTGATAAAAACCCTGCCATGATCTAACTTGAGGGCATGTACTAGTTAGACTTTGGTTGCCATGGCAACATGCCTGACAGAAGTAACTTAAAGGAGGAAGAATTGATTATGCTCACATTTACCGAGGTTTTGGTTCACTGCAGGGTGGGGCAGTTCAGCAGAATAAAAGCTTGCATCACTGTGGCCAGAAGTGAGGGAAGGAGGGAGGGGTAGAGGGAAGGAAGAAGAGAGAGTGTGTGTGTATACCTGCTGGGCCTAGCATTTCCCCTTTGGGCTTCAGGCTATGGCATAGTCCCACACACAGGCAGGCAAATCTTCCCCTTTTTCCTTAATGGTCTCTGGAAATGCTTTACTGATCAGACAGTCTCCATTCAAGCAAGTTGACAATCAAGGATTCATCCCCACAAGTCTACCCCTTATCATCATCTTGGCACACTCATTTTACCTAACTCATAGCATACCACCCTGGCCTCCATCCAAAAGTCATATGTCCATCTTCTAATGCAAAAATGTATCCTGTCTACCTGCAAATGTTCCATCATTTTAGTAGTTCCTACGTTGCTCCAGAATCCAAGTTCAAAATGTCCTTTGAGACTCGAGGCAAATCCTTAGCTGTGAATTTTCAAACAGAAAATTATATACCTTCAACATGCAGTGACACAGAGTAAATATTTCCATCCCAAGTAAGACAAATTGGAAAATAGTAAGAAAAGATTCAACTAAAAGTAAAACCAGACCCTGACAAAGCAAACATAAATCCTGTTTCTCCAAATGCAGCCTCTGGGATACATGTGTCAGGATATAAGCTCTAATGCTCTTGAACAGCCCTGAGCCTATGACCCTGTTAGTTGCATACCACATGGACTCTCTTTAGGCCAACTCTGCTCTCTGTCTGCTGCTTTTGTTAATGACACCAGGCAAGAATAAAACAACTGCCAACATTTTTTAGCAAAATTTGAAGCAAGCTTTATTAAATACTGGCCAGGACAATGGACACTAGCCAGGTCCATATCTGGGATTCCCAGAGAATGGCCCCAAATTACATTTGTATTTGTAAAGGTATTGTAAAGGTAAAACCTACAAGACTACCTACTTCTCGCCTTCATTCAATTGGAAACATGCATATATCCTTACTTACTTTCTGCCCACATACCTCCCACCTATGTGTGATCAAGCTCAGCCTGAGCATTTGGGCAACTAACCTTGTTTGCAAAAGTGAAAACATGTGGCTTATTATCTTACATGAACAGTCACCCGCATTCCAGGAAATTATCTGTCCTTGGGCAAGTGGAGATTACAGGTTAGAGGCATTTCATTTTGCCTTAAGCACAGTAATTAAAACTTCAAACACATTTTTCTCAGCCAGAAGCTCATGTTCCTGGCATCTCTGACTTCATATGATTTGACTCCACCTCCGTATCTTTGGCTATACCCTTACAGCTTCATGCATTGCCCTCTCAGAGGCTGCCTGAAGGGATCACACATCGCTGACCCTCCAAGCTTCCCTCTGAAATCTGATGGACACCCCTGTGACTTCATTACCTTTATACTTCATATGCCTGTGAAACGAGCAGCATGTGAGTAATGCCACACCCTTGGGCCCCTGGCCAATGGCTGCAACAGCATGAGTTCCTGGATAGTGGAATGTGGAGAAATACTTCTGTAGATAGACCTGTGCAAACAGGGTGCTGTGCACTCTCTTCTCAAAGCAAAGTCTTTCATGTGAGTCAAAAAATCTGCAATCTTGGTCCCATTGTGAGCGGGGCCTGGCCATTACCTAACATTCCCTCAACATACCTCTCCTGCTGTCATAATACAGCATACTTGGTTTCTTCCTATTCACCCTGATCTCTTCAACAGTATACACTGTGACCACAACTTTAAAGAGCTCCTGTTCTGCCCAAACTGCACATTTTCAAAATCTTTTCCCTCTATGTTTGTTCCCAGCTCTTAATATAAACCTGAATAAAAGCAGCTAGCAATAACTATGCTATAGCTTAAATTCTAGGTTGCCTTGAAAGGTCCCCTACCATTTTAATAGTATGTCATCATTAAATTTACCATCACACAGAGTCTCAGAACAAGGACAAACTGTAAACAAGGTCTTTGCCAAACTATTCTGGAAAAAAAAAGAATACTGTCTAGTCTAATTCCCGATAGAATTCTTGTTCCTGTCTGAAACCCAATAGTACCAGTCTCCACTGTATGCTTGCTTATTTGTGTTCTGGTCTTCTGCTTTCCTATCAAACTGTCCATTAAATTGTGTTACAGAATTCTAGGGTTTCTGTAGTGTGAATCTCCAAAGTTTTCCGAACTCCTTCCATAAAGCAGTGCCAAAGGCTCTGTACAACATGGCCAGATAGTCACAACAATGACCCCATTTATGGTAGGAGTTTCTTGTATTAAACTCTTCATCCCTATTGCAAAATATCTAACAGAAAGGCTTAGGGGAGGAGGATGTGCTTGCTCAGAAGTTTGATTCCACTGTAGTGTAAAAGGAGTAACAGAGTAAGAGAGTTTGCATCGTGTTGACCTGGAAGCAAAGAAAAAAATGTCTGATGCTGCTGGCTTTTCCCTTTCTTTTCCATTATTCCATGAAGCTCCTCCTCTCCCCACTTACAAGATAGTTCCCACCACATTGAATTAGTGAATATTTTCCTTACTTAGTTGATTCTGTCTATAAATGTCCTGACAGATATGTCCAAGGGTATATTTTACTAATCCCCTAGGTACTTTTCAATCCAATCAAGTTGACAATCAGGATTCATTATGACATCATATTACCTTGCAAAGAGAAATCAATTCTTGTCATTCTCACTCTCTCTCTCCTATTTTGATCTCAACATATCTCTATAACATGATGGAGTAAGATGTGAAGTGTATATCTCATGCCCCTGCCTAAAATATGGAAGAAAGAGCTAACAGACAAAAATGCATTCCTTTGATAATTGACACTGACAAAGAACTGAGCAATATATGAACTAGCTGTGTTTGTTAATATGGTAGCTCTTCATTCAATGCCCTACTCTGCAGAACTAGGAGACATTGTAATTGTTTGCCCTGTAAGCTGATGGAAACCTGGACTCACTGGTTCCTCGTATTAAATGCAGCTTTGATTCTAGAAATTACAAAGTATAATTTATAAGAACTAAATTCAAAGGCCTAAGGAGACAAAAATTTTGGAGTGGAATTCTTGAGTTCTTGGTTACCCCAACTGTACCTCCCAACTCCCAAGAATGCTCAAAACTTGCTACTGCCATCAGACAATGGTAAATACAGTAATGATAGGAGTCCCTACATTTTTACAAAAAGCCATAGTAGCTAGTCTCTGTCAACAAATGATAATGGAGAGAAACTCTGGATGGAAACAGTATGTGCTTTTTCAGTCACATTGAGTATCATAAAATAGTGCAAGCTAGGAAGAACCATGAATGACAGAGATACATTGAGCTTGGCTAGAATACCAGGCAGTGGGCAGTCGATTCATAAACATCTTGATATGGCAGTTCATTGAAGTCTCAGAATAAAAAGAGATGGGCACATTAGCAAAATTCATATTTTTATTTGACATACCTGACATACAGAATGAGAATGACAAACCTACAGAACAAAGTGAATGAAATACTATATTCATTTACCATCAGTCAACTCACCAATCCTTCTCTTCATCCTTTCTAAAAACAGTCCTACTGAAAATTCTGGGAGATGATTAGTTCCTCCAAGAACCAAATTCTAACAGACCCTCTCTGTTGCCATCATCTGACTGGATGTGGATCCTACATCCAGGATGAAGCCAGTTTGCAACCACAGAAAAAGTAAACCAGCACTAGGAGGGCCAGAGCAAAGGACAGGAAAGAGCTCAGAACTTCAGAGAAAGAGAGAGATGGATAGATGATAGATAAATGATGGATGGTGAGATAGATGTAGTCTGTGTGTGTGTGTGTGTGTGTGTGTGTGTGTGTGTGTGAATATATTACCTTGCAAAGAGAAATCAATCATTTTCATGCTCATCCTCCCTCCTTTTTGCTTCTACAGTTATTGTCCGATCTCAGCATATCCTTTGTGTGTGTGTGTGTGTGTGTGTGTGTGTGTGTGTGTGTGTGTGTGTGTTATGTAGAGAGAGATGTTTATGTGTGTGTGATGTATGATGGCAGTGAATCTAGAAACTAAAGTGACTCAGAGAATGAAGGAGAGAGGGAAAGAGAAAGTGAAAGATGGAGCAGGGGCATGTAGGAGAATGTGCTCAACATGCAATATATACTCATACGTCAATATCCTTATGTAAAAGTTCTACACACAGTAAATATATACAACAAATTTTTTAAAATAAGTAAATGAAACATGTTATAAAAAGTCAAAAATAGCTGGGTAGTGGTGGTGCATGCCTTTAATCCCAGAACTTGGGAGGCAGAGGCAGGAGGATTTCTCTGAATCTGAGGCCAGCGTATTCTACAGAGTGAGTTCCAGGATAGCCAGGGCTACAGGGAGGTTAAAAATATTGACCAAAATAAACAAACAACAACAAAAATCAAGTCATGGCTTTAAATCTTGCCTGAACATTCAAACTAACTAGACAATCTTAACGAATCTCAATACCCAAGCAACTCAGAGACCAGATAAATCAAACTGCTCAGTATTATTTTAATATCTCTAGATTATTCCTATATAAACCAGTAGGTGTTCATTTCTATCACTTCATCTGACCATCAAAAAGAAAAAAAGAGGGAGGGATGGGAGGGGAGGGGAAGAAGGGAGTGAGGAAAAAGTAGGGAGGAAGAGAGAGGGAGGAAGGAATCAAATAACTTCTGTTAAGAAGAAAAAACACTGTTTGATAATGGGATGTCCTTCTGTATTCTGTGAATATGTATTGCTTTTATTGGTTGATAATAAAGATGATGTGGCCAATAGTCAAGTAAAATATAGCTAGGAGGGAAATCTAAACAGGGACAGAGAAAGAAAGAAGACAGAGTCAGAGAGATGCCACGTATAAGATGCCAGAACATTACCAGTAAGTCATAGCCACATGGTGATACACAGATTATTTAAAAATGGGTTAATTTGTAAGAGAGCAAGCCAGTAATAAGCCTGAGCCATTATATTTAATATTAGCCACTGAGTGATTATTTCATAAGAGCCTACAGGGAACTGACAGCAAGAGAGACATCAGTCCAGGGGGACCAGTGGGACAGAAAAAACATTCAACTACATCTGGTGCCCAACATGGGACCAGAATTTTTTAAAAAAAATGACAAAAGTCTATAAAGGGATTCTAAACACAAAAGAACAGAGTCAAGCCTGGTTTCTTGGTAACAGCATTTTCTCTGGTGGACTCTGTTTGCTAGAGACAAGCAGAGGTGTGACTCCTCTAAGTGTTGGCTTCCCGGTTCAGAATGTACAGCTCTTTTGGAAAGTCCTGCTTGGGAGCACTTGAATGGGGTTTGTGGGCAGGGTGCTGCAAGTTACTTGGCAGATTTAGCTTTTGTTCATACAGAAAAAGAAGTTTGTGGGCCGGCTGCACACTACCTGATGGCAGCATGGGGGAGGGGTGGCAAGCATAACACTCATTGCTACCTCTTCCATATTGGAAAGCCGAATAGCACAGAGCCAACCACCAAAGCCAGGCACTTTAGTCTAGCCAAGTCCACTGACCATTTAAAAAAAAAAAAAAACTTTGCTGGTCAAAAAAGGGTAACAGATACACAACAAGAATAGATTCAGACCCAAAGAAAGGTTACAGGTTACAATGTGTTTGATAAATGTGTATGGGCTTGAAAGAGAAAGGATATAACAGAGACCGAGTCATACATTCATACATAAAAAGAATAGAATAATTTAAGGATAATAAACAGGTCCTTAAAGAACAAATAGAGTAAAAAATTATATATATATATATATATATATATATATATATATATATATCCATGTAAGGATGGAAAATACACAGAGAGTCTGGATTATGTATACTATTGTGTTTTCTTTACATGGAAAATACACAGAGAGTCTGTCTGGATTATGTATACTATTGTGTTTTCTTTACATTTTTTTACTGTTAATGAGCTAATTAAAAAGAGACATTTGATTGTGGGAGCATATATTTTATAGGTATCTTGACTTCAATATTTGGATCTAAGGATATGTTGCTTTGGAAAAGAAGTTCTGCTTTTATTTCCACAGAAGATAAAAAGCTGTGGATTCCTTCCAGGATAAGACGGTTTGATCAAACAAGACCCCCCGAGGGGTCTCCAATGAGAGCTATAGCCCAGGTGATCCAACATCCAAAACAGCTTCAAGTCAACTCTCAGACTACTACAGCCAAGATTTAACCAAATTCTATCAGGGTCCCCATAAGATCATTGTGCCCAACAATCAGCAGAAAGTAGTCTCGAAAACTATGCCCAAATTACCAAATATTATTTATAAATATTTGTTTTCATTTAAAGTGGATTAGTTATAAATGGTCATAGTCAATCTCTTTCTAAAGAAAAAAAGAGATATAATATAGAAATGAATACATTGGTATGGATTTCAGTTTGTTGATACAAATTTAAGGTCAATTTTGCTATAATATATATACTCTTGTTTAAGGTATTATGGTTATGCAGCTCATTTAAAATGTAATATAAGTTAAAATACAGATTAATAGATAGTCATTTATAATAGTCAAACTTATAGTCATGTTAGGTTTTCTACATATATAGAAAAATATTTCAGATGGTTACATCATCTGCAAACACTTCAAAGACCTATAAAAAAACATTTAAAATGTGATAAAAATTTAGACTTTTTATGATAATGACACACATCTGCTCCTGGCAGTACCAATTACTTCAAAGAGGATGATGGACATCAAAGAAACTTGTTAGGGAGTTTGCCATCTGAGCAAGAACACGCTCTTGTCTGGACCACTTGACTGTACGCTGTATAAACTGAACATGCAGAACCCACAGAAAAGTGACTGCTGAACTTGCAGAAACAAGATGGGATGGCCCTTCAGGATTGCTGCTCCACAGAAGAAACTTCCAGACATTCTGCAAGACACAGAAGAAAGCAACTTCTGTGCCAGTACAAGGCAGAACGGGTCTTCAAATTTCCTGCTTCATTGAAAAGTCTGTCAAATATTATGGGCCTGTAGGCTCAAAATGGATACCCCAGAGTTACAGAACTTTGGGTGATTGTCCAGGCAGCCAGATGTCCCTGTCATTTCTAGAGTTTTGGAAGTTGCTTACAATGTACTTCCAACTTACTTAGGTAATATTATATCCTTCTTGGGTCTTTGATGGGGTTAAAGACAGATAGTTGTAGTTATAGTTTTTCTTAGTTATGATAAAAGATAAATTAGATATAAAACTTTAGACTCACAAAGATAGATGGTAGAATATTTTCTTTAATTTTGCCAAATGCAACTACACTAAATGTTGTAACTGTAATTATTGCTTTATAACTGTTTTATTATATGTAATTTTACTATGTTAAAGTTAAAACCTTCCTTCTAATTAGACTGAAAAGGGGAGATGATATGTCCTTCTGCTTTGAATATATGTTGTTCTTATTGGTTGATAAATAAAGCTGATTTGGCCAATGGCCAAGAAGAATATAGCTAGACAGGAAATCCAAATAGGTAAAGAAAAAAAGAAGGCAGAATCAGGGAGATGCTATGTATCTGCCTAAGGAGTAACATGCCAGAACATTACTGGTAAGCCACAGCCATGTAGTGATACACAGATTATTTAAAACGGGTTAATTTTTAAGAATGAGCTAACCAGTAATAAGCCTGAGCCATTGGCCAAACAATTATATTTACTATTAGCCACTGAGTGATTTTTTTCATAAGAGGCTGCAGAGACCCAAGAGCAGGAGAGAAACCAGTCTAGGGGAACCAGCAGAACAAAGAAAACATGCAACTACAACTGTCTCCAGAGTTCAGTAAACATGTCAAGTATTTTCTGGAAAAGAAAGGGCCAATTTAATGGGTCCAGACACCCTGTCCTCTGAAGGACCTTGTGGCTCCCAATTGCAGCACAGAGTCTGATCTCCAGTAAGATACACTATCATTGGAGGACCAGAATTTCCAGGAGCCTGGACCACTGTTATTACCACTGTGTGCACACAACATTGAGCAAGTCTCCAAGCTGGTGAGTGAACTGATTTCTCAGTGTGCTTCTTTTTCTCTTCCATGGTTCAGATATGATTAGGGAGCCTCCACCAACAGGACACTGTCTGCAGTACCACTTTGGACCTGGAAACAGGAGCTCCTTAAAATGGAGAGCAGCCACTTCTTAGAATCAGCTAAGATTCAGTCTGATTCTCAGGCCAGAAATTCCTTATCCAAAGAAAACTGCTGAATTCAGGGAAGAGACAGGAGACGCACAATTCCCCCTCAACATTGAAACCAATGCAGACCTTAAAACAGAGGTTTCAACCTGTGGATCACAACCCTTTGGAAGTCACATATCAGCTATCCTGCATATCAGATATTTATATTATGATTCATAATAGTAGCAAAATTGCAGTCATGAGGTAGCAGTGGAATCATTTTATGGCTAGGGGTCACCACAACAAGAGGAACTGTATGAAAGAATCGGAGCATCTGGAAGGTTGAGATCCACTGCCTTACAGAGTATGACAGCAAGAGGTAAAACACTAGTGGTATGAGAGGCAGCATGAGTGACCCCTTGGCTAGGCTTCCAGAGCTCTTGGGTCCAAAGCCAATTCTGTCACCAACTGATTGGCTTTGACAAGTCTCATCCTTTCTGATGTACCTGCCTCTCCTATACAATAAAAAAGTAGCAGGTACCTGAGATGCCTTCTAGTTTCATTGTCTGTGAGTCTGGACCTCTAAGGGGGAGGAGGGACAAAGGGGAGAGAAAGGGGAATGGGGAAGGGAGAGGGGAAGGAGGGAGAGAAGACTGATTCTCCATTTAACTGGTCATCCTAGGGGATAAGGAAATACATAGCTGATCTTTGCCCAAAAAGAGTGAGTAGAGGGGTCTGCTGGGGTTAGACTCCTTCATGCTTGCTAGCCCAGGCACATCAAGCCAATTACCAGACAGAAAAATGTGGAAGGGGGTAAAAATGCATCTATCCCTGCCAGGCATCAAAGAACTCAGGAGAGCCATGCTGCCAGACCCTGGGAATTCTTTTCTGGGCCTGGAGACCGGAGGGAGGCAAGGCAAGGACCCCGAAAGTGCCAGGGCTAAGCCTGATTCCAATTTGAAGCTGTCAGAACTGCAGTTTGCATTCTGATCAGCCTTGGTCTCAGGGGGTTAGGGGCTTCTCGTGGCTGCCTGAGGAAATTACTCACTTGGATAAACCCAAATTAGACTTGGGAAAGTGGCACATTTCTCTTTTACCCCTGATGTCTGGAGAGTTTCTCCACTGGCCTGTCCCCATCCCCTCCCCTTCCTTCCTTCTCTCCAGCCACTTCAAGTCAACCTCCTGGGAAGTTCTCAGGCCTCTGCAGTTGAAACACAGCAGTGCAGGGAGGGGGGGTGCACATCCACAGGGACAATGGGCATGAAAAAAAAAGAAAACAGGGAGCCTGCAATCAGATCCATCCCATCGGGACTTGATGGAGACATTAGGAAAGTTTCTTGACTCTTCCACTTCTTTCACTGAAGGGCCTCCCTCGCTAGATTCCTTCTTTAGAACAATAAAATGGAAAGGCTAGAAGGGGTGTGAGGAAGGTTGGTTATAGGATTTGTGGGGATTTTTCATTAGCCATCCTCACATTTGTTTCCCACCTTTGCCTGATTGGACCAAGGGAAGAGTGCTTGGACCCAGACCAAGTTCATCAGGTTCTCAAATCTAGAAAGAAGACTTGAACACAGTCACGGGAGAGCAGCAGGCAGCTTCATGGAATCCACTGTCCTGGAGACAAAATCCAAGGTGAACTCCTAGGAGCCTGGAGCTGCTCTCTTTGCTCAGGTTTCCCTTTCATTTAATGACAATAGCTTCCCTATGAGCTGGCTGGAGTCAGCTCTAAAGAAGCTTCATTGATGAAAAGCCCCTGTGGAGCCCATCCTTTCCCCCTGGGCCAGCTTCATGCTATTGCAATAACAGTCTCCTTTGGTCTTGTCTTCATCTCCAGCTATGGTGGTTTGAATGGGAATGGCCCCATAGCCTCCTATGTTTGAGTACCTGTCCCCACGTTGGTAGAACTTTTTGGAAAGGATTAGGAGATGTGGCCTCGTTGGAGGAGGTGTGTCTCTGTAGCGGGCTTTGAGCCATTCCCAGGGCCTCTCTCTCCTTCCTACTTGCAGATCAAGATGTGAGTTCTCAGCTCACATCCTGCTGCTGTGCCTTTGCCCTGTTATCATGGACTCTAACCCTCTGAAACTCTAAGGCCAGTTAAAGGCTTTCGTAAGAGAGTTATCTTGGTATGTTGGCATAACAACAGAAAAGCAACTAAAACTCCAACCATTCTTCCAGCTAACTCCACTCTTCCCTCAGATCACAAGTGAACAGCACCAGCATTCCCTAGTCACCATCTCTCACACCGCTCACTGGAGATGGCTTCCCCTGGCTCCAGATTCTTTCCCTGTGGAAATTCGCTATGTGCTCATCTGTCTCGTCCCCTGTGCCAATGAGCTAGTCACTTATAACAAAGCTATAGCTCCTTGAGGCTTTTTGGATGCTCTATCTTCAGCACATAATACAATGCCTGAGACACAGAAAGCGATCAGTAAATATTTGTTGAAGAAATACATGAATAAATGAAGACATACACACTAATCTTTACCCCTCCTTCTCACAGTAAAATAATAGAAATTAATTACCTGGTTCAAATTATTATTCGTCTCAGAATACAACCAGTCAGTCAATAAATTAGGACTAATTGGTATGCCAAAAATCTGTATTAAGCTATGCAGCTTGGACAAACATGCAAAATACCAGGAAGAGGGGCAGAAGAGGGCTTCCTCATGAAAACTGTGATCTGTAATCAGTCTCTCTAAGTTTCTTTTTGCATGATCTCAAGCCATCTGTGCCTCCACTTTCCATATTTTGAGAATGGACAGTTAAGAGTTCCTGTTAACAGAGGCTGGAGCTGTAGCTTGGTAGTAAAGCACTCGCCTTGCATGCTGAGTTCGATGCTCAGCACTACAGGAAAAAAAATTACCATTAATGATTTATTAGGTTTGCAACTGGCCCTGAATCAATGAGAAGATACTTCTAGAATCTCACTAAATCCAAATGAGGTAGAAACCTTTGGGCAAAATTCCACTTTCTGTCTGGCTGATGCTGTGGGCTTCTGATTATTTCAGCTCTGCCTCATGTCTGGCTCAAAAAGAGCAACTCACTATAAAGATCATAGACTGAGAGGCCCCAGGGCAGGGGACAAGAGTCTCTGGGGGTTTTCTCAGGGAACCTGTTCCTATCATCCCTTTGAGAGAGAGAGAGAGAGAGAGAGAGAGAGAGAGAGAGAGAGAGAGAGAGAGAGAGAGAGAGAGAGAGTGTGTGCGCGCGTGCGCGCGCAAGCGCGCTCTTTCCTGCCCCCAGGCTAGCAATTACAGGAACAAAATTGTCCCTTGCAAGGGGCCTTGTGGCTCTGGTGTCATTTCAACACACAATAAATTGTGCTGCCCATCAGACTGGTATAGGCCAGCCCTCGTTGGCAGATCCTATGGTTTCCAGAAAGAGCCCATGCAGATGCGAAGACAAGTCAGCCAGCTACAGCCAGAGTCAAGAGTAGCCCCTGCTGGCTGAGGGAGTGTCATTCTGTCATACAAGGGCCCAGTGCATGCCTGAAAGGGCACAGCTTCAAGCTGGCACTGGTGACAGCTCTGCCAGGCCTGTCTTCTATTTGTTAAATCCCAGCAGAGAGTAGGATAAACAATTCAAAGCAACACAGAGTAAAATCATGCCACAAATGTCATGTCTATTATTCCAGAGAGAGAGAGAGAGAGAGAGAGAGAGAGAGAGAGAGAGAGAGAGAGAGAGAGAGAGAGAGAGAGAGAGAGAGAGAGAGAGAGAGAGAGAGAGAGAGAGAGAGAGAGAGAGAGAGAGAGAGAGAGAGAGTGTGTGTGTGTGTGTGTGTGGTGGTGGTGCTGTTGATACTACCAAGGCCTCTTTCACCATCTCTTGCATGGATGGTTTCAATAAGTTTTTCATAGGTCTCATGACTCTATATTCCCTCTCCTCACCAGTCTTCTCCTGCCTCAAAACTCCTCTTTCAGGACTAGGGAGATGGTGGTTCATTGGGTAAAAGTGTGATACCCTAACTTCAAATCCCCAGAACACACTTAAAGCCAGATACAGAGCTGGAGCCCTTACTGCTCTTGTTGGGACTTGAGAGACAGAATCAGAGAAGCCCAGGCATCTGTGAACCAGCTAGCCTGGGGTGTGCAGATAAAAAACAAGGAGGTCTTGTCTCAAGCAAGATGGAAGGCAAGGACCAACACTTGATGTTGTTTTCTGGCTCCCATGCTATAGCGTTTATGTACCCACAGTCACACATATGAAGGCACACATGAATATACATACATACATACATACATACATACATACATACATACATACCTATCCCCTCATATAATTTTCTTTTTAAAATCCTCAATGTTCATAAAACTTTCCTCTTTGGTACCCTGTACTCCCACCAAACTGGTCACATCTCTGCTCTGGTGTACTTCCCCATTTCAAGTGTTTCTGTCCTACACGATCTTTAAAGTTCATCCTAAATATTCCCTCATTTATGACACTCCTCCACTCTCACTGTGCAACCCCAGAAACTCAAATTACCTCTCCTTCCTCTAGAAAACAAAACTGCCAGTACCTATCAATTACCTATCACTTTCTTTCCACTTTATGTGTGCTATATTGATACTATTCATAATCCTGTTTTGTAGATGGGAGAACTGAGATGTTGGTAACTTATCCAAGATCACAAAACTCACCCATTACTCAACCAGAGCTTGAACCCAGATCCACTGGCTCCAACATGCAGCCATAATCACTGCACAGCACTCTCTCTTTCCCCCAAAGGGGTGAGTTAGGAAAGGGCAATTCCCATCACCCAGGTGAATTCATAATAAGCAGTGATTGTAGATTAATTCTGATGCCACAAAGACTTAATCGCCAAGGCTCCTCCCCCTGGAAATCCTTCCTGAGTTTCCAGAGCTGCCCTGGCAATGGTTTTGCAAAATCAAATTCTGTCAAAGCAGGTGTCTATATCCCAGCATCTCTTCATCTTCCTGTCACTGGCTGGGTTCAGAGTAGCCTTGAGCATTTGTGGATACAGAACAAGGGGAACAGAACTGAAGAAGTTTGTTTTGGGGTCTTATACTCATGCCGTTCCTGGCTAAGGCTGGAGTTAAACTGGGGCCAAGCCATTCTGCAAAAGTGACTCTGAGAGGAAGTTCACCCTTTCTACCAACAACTCCAATCCATTCAGCTTCACCACACGGCAGTGCAGGAGCAGGGGTAGTGTTGTGTACAAACATAACTGAGACTTCTCATCCTGGTGTTTACCAGAACTTCTGTGTCACAAAGTACAAACCTGTAGCACTGTCCCCAAAAACAAATGTATCAGTGAGTAGAATCTCATGTTTTATGAATCTTATCAATAATTCAAAACAGACTTGATCAAATTGTGTTAGAAGAGAGACAGGGTTATCTTTTTATTCTGCCTTGAGGACAGGACATGCCAAAACTGCTGTCATATGAGGGAACATCAAAGAGTATGCAACCTTAAATGTAGGAAGAAAGTGCTAGAGAGATGTGCCAGCCACCTAATTAGTTTTTCAGTCTTGTTACTTTTCTGTTGTTGTGCTGTCTATCCACTTTTTGTGTATAGTTTATAATTTTACATCTTCTTGTTTGTAATAAGTATCCAATTTTATACCTAGCTCTGTATCCACAATTTTCCTTTCTTTTTCTTAAATAACTGTCCTCCTAATTAATCATATTTTGCCCTTCCTTGGAAAAAGCCCAGATCTGCCCCCCATGAATCCTGGTTTAAAAAAACAAAACACAGCACTCTTGCTATGCAGACCCCACTTGACCTAAGTCCCCTTTCCATCCAGGGCAACACTTACTCTGCTCTGTACAGGAATTCCAGGACCACAGCTGCAGTTTCACAAACTGGCCTCTCTCTGATGGTTTCTATCATGGGCTCTCTCCAATGACCCCTCTCAGGACCTTACTGACTTGACAGTGTTTCCAAAGAACAGCGCCATCTAGAGACAAGGAGTTTAGAGTCAACAAGGACTTGTCTGTATGCTGCTGATGGCGGATTATGGCTCTAATATTCCTCTCTGCATATTGAAATTGCATAGGTAGGAGTCTTCCTCTTTCCCTGCATCTCAGTTGCTAATGTGCACTTTTTTGTCTCTATCATCTCCTTCTTCTCCCTTCTACACCTAGCTGTGCTAATTTGACTAATACTAGCATGAGGGTCTTTGAAAGGAAGTATTCACAGTCCCAGCCAGATTTTTCTACCCTGGGAAGAATCATGGAGAGGTCCTCCAGAAAGACAGGCATTATTCCAGGTGAAAATCAAACCCAGGCTGTTTCTACATGGTTTGAGCCAGGAACAACCTGATACACCCACATTCCTTGAAAGCAGGGCTAGTCTCATCAGTGACCTGTGAAATGAGAGGCCCTCCAGGGAGCATAGCTAAAGCAATGAAATCCATTTCAAAGATCAGAAGGTGTGGTCTCCGCCCAGGAAGTGAGTCTACCAGCAAACTAGATGAGAATGAAAAGAACGAGTATTGGAATCGCACAATTACTGTCTGGCTAAATTAATTGTTACATTCGTCTAAATGGATGAGACGTTTTAATTAGCAGGGTCTGGTTGTTTACCGAAATTGAATATTTGGCATGTGGGTGTTATGTGCACATGTGTGTTTGTTCTAGCAGAGCCCAAGCTGGAACAAATCTACACTGATTCCTTCCTCTGCGGGTAAAGAGAACGGCAGTGTGGAGGAGCCAGCCTTCTCTCTGCAGAGCCTCATCTCTGAGCTGGAAAGAAAACATGCAGTCCTCACCTGGCCTCCACAGGGGATTTTGCAGCTGGAGAAGTCCTCTGTGTGCTCACAGCTGACTGAGAGCAAAACGGGAGGTCTGGAGGGGGATGTGCCTGATGGAAGAACGTCCACTTGGTTTATAGGGGTCTGGACATCTCCCAAATGAGCCTCGAGAATGCGTACCCCCAGAGGGTAGCAGAGAACCAACCCTTGGGTAGCCAGCCACCTAGCTGTGGGTAGAACCATGGGGTAGGTTAAACACTGTTCAGTGATAGAGAAGAGCAATTTGGAGAGAGGGCAAAGATTCAAACCACCAAAGGCCTTTCAGGGGCAGCGACGGTGGGCAGGAAAAAGAGCCAAATTGGGAGAGGAAGAAACAAGCTGGGGTAATAAGAGCTACAAAGGGGTTGTCTCTCTCAGGAGAGAAAATGGAACTGAGATCCCACCATGAAATTTAGAATTCTGGAGCAAACCTACCATGAAATTCAGAATTCTGGAGCAAACCCAGTAAGATAAACAAAGACTTGTAGGATGAACAGAAAGCAAGGATGGACCTTACCACCCTAGATGACATCTAGAAAGACTGTCAAAATATTCCTGAAGATGTAGGAAGCTAGAGAGTTTGCCAGAATCCCCCTGCCAAAAGGAATGGGGAGGGGAATTAGTTGGGTATATGGCTGAGCCTTGGTGAGACCACGGTGGGGCTAGAAGTAGGTGGGAGAATGTTTTTTAAAAGTGTTCATTGAGACAGGAAGCAGAAGCAGAGTATGCCCTTGTTATGCATACTAGCCTACACTCTTCATTATTTGTTTGGTTTTTGTTTGTTTGTTTGTTTGTTTGTTTTTATTTTTCAAGACAGGGCTTCTCGAATTCCCAGAGACCTGCCTGCCTCTGCCTCCTGAGTGCTGGGATTACAGGTGTACACGCTAGACTACTCTCTTAAGCTTGGGGCTTCTATTCACTGAATGGCTGGGAACAGCATTCAGAGGCAAGGCCTGGCACCAGCTAGGGACACAAAGCTCACAACCGTAACTAGAAAGGAGACAACCCCTGATCCTAACAGGTGCTCAGTCTAGAGCTGGCTCCACCTACATCAGTCTGTGTCACTGAAGGACTCTGTGAGTGGGGTGGGGGACCTCCTCTGCTGCCTCCCCTATCTACCTACTTCAGGGTCTGAAGAATTAGAGGCCAAGCATCTTCTCAATGTTCTTCTGCCTTCCCCATACTGGACCAGGGGAAGAGCCTTGGCCTAGAAACAGAAAGTAAAGATTTTGATTCTGACTCTTTCTCTTCTGAGTCTGTTATACAAAGATGTTGTCATGTCGCTCATGGTTACACAGTCAGTGGAGCAGAGGAAATGAGATTGTCTCTGGACAGGAGAAGATAATCTCATTTTCTCTGTCTTTTTGATCATGGGAGCAAGGGGGAAATGGAATTTCATGCAATGTACTCCTTTATACTGCAACTGATGGTAACAGTTACTTAAAATTTCTTGAGTGCCGGAGAACCGCAAGGCATTGCAAAGCATTGAGGGATGTCTCTTGAGCTTGGGGCCTGAAATGGGCTTAATGTCAGCACCACTTGGTTCCAGAGAGAGCTAAATTCCCAGGATTATCTCACCCAAGCCACAGTCTCTGGGCTGGAGCGTGCAGATAATGCACAATAAAGGGAGAAATGTGGCCAAACTTTTGGTTTCTCCCACTGGTCACTTGGGAACCTGGCCTGCACCGAGTGAATTCCCACTTCGTGCTGCCCCTACTGCCACCATGGATCACATTCAAGCCACTTCTTCTTGCCCTATTGAAGAGGACATATGCGCTTGGCAGCTAAAGCAATCAATCAGATCTGCCTTCTAGATGAGAAGAACGTAAAAACTCTGTGCCTTGTCATTCCACACATTTCCCGACCCAGCACACCCTGCCCACATCTTCCTGTGTGGCTGTGGGAGCAGCAAATCGAATACACTTGAATGAATTACTCTCTCCTCTCGTTTCAATTTCCTCAACTAGGAAAAATGACACAGTTGGGCCAGATAACATCTAAAGCCTCTCTCTCAGCCCTGACGTCAGACTCACTCTCAAGGAGAAAGAGCCCAAAGAGGAGGCTGAGATGAGGGCCCCAGCTCTTGGTTGCAGGCTCATGAAAGAAAGCCACAGCAGCAGGAACTGTGCTAAAAGAAGAGCAAGGAAGGATAGAAGACAGAGAAAGGCTTGAAAGACACTGCTTTCAGGGTCTTTAGATTGCTTCTTCTGAGCCTTTGACAGAAAGCCACTTGAAATGGCCAGTCTGAGTGCCTTAGAGGGGAGCTATCTCTCTAGAGGCTGGAGCTAATGGGAGTATGTGTGGTGGTCCATGAGGCTTCATCAGAACACTACCCCAAGATGGTGTCAGCAGCTTCGAGGCAAGGATGAATCCATGAGAGCATCAGTGAGCTCATGCACTCAAGCCCTGGGTCAAAGTCACACCACCAGAGGTCATGCCACTCTGATAGTTGCAACAATACACAAGGGCCACAATGAATGAAAGACCTACCTTTCTGATGCCAAGATATAGCAGGTTCTAGAAGCTTTAAAGCTGGAGAGAGTGTGGGAAAGGGGAGAGGGGAAAGTTTTATGGGGTGATGATAATCTTTCCATTTGTACAGAGCTTCCCATGTATGAGGCCTACTCAATACATCACCTCATTTATTCTGCAGCTCAAAAATGCAGTAAGGTGGCTGTTCTTCTCTGCTGTTTTATAGGTAAAGAAGCTCTAGTGTAAATGGGTTGTATACCCTGCCTGAGGTCACACAGACAACTGGATAGAGACTCTGGAGTGACACCAACTTAGCAGACACACACTGACCCAGGCCTCATTGCTCTTGTGTCTGGACTTCAGCCTTGTCTGAACTTTGGTTTTTTTCTGCAAAACTGAGTGCAAACAACTTGGGCAGTCAAGACAGATGATGAATTTAAGCAAACAATCACCAGGATTTACTCTTTTATCTCATTTCTAAGGCTGAGACTGTGGTTCAGTGGTGTAATACTTGGGTGGCATGCTGGTTTAAGCCTTAGTTCCACCCACCACAGAAGAATTTCTCTTTTCTTTAGAACATACACTCAAAGGGGGTGGGAGATGTCAGGGGACCTGATTTCAAATCCTGTTCCCTACCTCTGGCTGTGTGATCTTAAACCAAGTTACTAAATTTTCTAGTAATTTCTCTTTCTGGAAATGGAGCACTAGAATGCCTATCTCATGGGAGTATCTGACAGGTACACAGAGAACATACATAACACCCTCAGTCCCTTCTGTCAGCTGCAGACATGAGCAGTCATCTTCTCTGGGATCTGCTAATAAATTCTCAGCGTCCTCTTCTACCTTCAAATAAGAATAACTATTGCTATTTTTGTTGTTGTTTAGGTGCTTCAGTGCTTAGCCTGAATTAGCTTGTTTTGGAGGCTGGGGTTAGTTGTTATTATTATAAGTTTTTTTGATACAGAGTCTCACACGTTCCTAGCTGGCCTCTAACTTACTAGGAAGTCAAGGGTGACCTTGAACTTCTGATCTTCCTGCCTTCTCCTCCTAAGTGATGTGATTAGGTATGTGTCCCTGATGAGCTAGCTTATTTAATTCTTACTTAGCTGAGAGCTAGTCTAGAACAGAGACAAAAAAAGTTCAGAAGCTCACCCAAGACCATACTGTCAATGATGGCTGAGAAGAAACTGGGCCCTAAAACTTCTGACCCAACTAGGCTTTACTGACTCTATACTAGGCTTTACTGACTCTGTACATCTTGCTGGAAACCCCTACTCTTCTCCAAGTATGAGTGACCCATCTTGGAGTCTGAGGGACCTAGCAAGTTGGGAAGCACCTTGGCCAAATTGAAAATGTCAGACTTAATCATTTATGCAAATTCCAGGATTCTGTTTGCTTAAGAGGTTCCAAGTTGAGTTGCCTTTGAGAATCTGGAGGATGTGGATGATTGCAGAAAGCCGATTAGTACACAAAGGGATATTATCCCTGGCTGGAAAACCCAGGCAGGCAGTGAGGATATCAAGAAAACTTACTGTGTGCAAAGTATTCAATTAGAGAATCAGCCAGTGGGATTGGGAGCCAAAAATGAACATTAAGAATGGACACCCTCTCTTGACACTTGCAGAGGAAAGAATTTGTTGTTAGATGTTCAGGGAAGATGAAGTGTCTCACGGAGATCTGAATGCCTGCTCCTCAACACAGACGCTGGGGCTGTGTAAGTGCTCAAGAAAAATACCTGGATGGATGGATGGATGGATGGTGGTGGTGGTGGTGGTGGGTGGGTGGGTGGATGGACAGATGAATGGAAATCAATTCTCTTACCAAAGTATGTAGCACATTTCTTAACACCCAATAACCTCAGGAAATTCAGGAGACTTAAAAAGAACTCTTTGACAGTTGAAAAAACGGTAAAGGGTGAGTGAAAAAAAAGAGGTCATGCCAACACAAAGAAAGATACTTCCAAGTACCAGGATAAAGCCAGAAGATCACCTTGCTAGGAGCAGAGGTTGGATAGGTTGGCACCAGCCTCCTGAATCCTAGAACAACAAGTTCATCAAGCAAGGAAGGGCCGGTCCATGAAGGATATGGAGCTGCAACATGAATGTTTATGTTTTGCTAGAAATTGATGTATTGGGAAAAATTAAGATGGCCAACCCTTCTTGTTAGCCTGCCTCACTCCTCACCCTACAAGGCTTCCCCAAATCCCAGGAGCTTCCCATTAAGTGTCAGTTCCTGGAGGACTTAGCATTCACCAAAGTTCACACTAGATATACTCAAAGGACAGTTTTCACAAGGACACAGCTTTTTTTCAATTCTTTGCCTATGATTTTAAAAATCACTTCTAAAAGATTCTGGTCACTTTAGGAAGCAGTGGTAACAGCTTCAGTCCAGAGGATCCAAATGCGGGCGGGCAGCTAGGCTGGGGACTCAGGTGGACCCTACTTTAGCTTCAGAGTAACCCAATGACACCAGTATTTAATTAGCCCTCATTTTATTTAGGAAACCCCTGAAGCTGAAAGAAATAAAGAGTATGACTCATGGGGCTGTAGTTATGAATAGTGGCTGCTCGTCTAGAGGACTGGGGTTTGATTCCCTCTATCACATGGCAGCTCACAATGGTCTACAACTCTAGTCTCAAGGGAGCACCAAGCATGGACATGGTACACAGACATGCAAAACACCCATACACATTTTTTTAATCATAAACTACTTTTTAAAAGAGAATTTGACCCAGAACACAATCAATAAATGAAAAACAGCATTTGAGACCCAAGACATAGAAAAGATTATGCCACTCCCTCCAGATATAAGGCAAAGATAAGACATCAGTGGTAAAATAGGTTTAAACAACTCTACAAAGAACTTGATTCCCCCATGACTCTTTAAATACAATTGTTTAAAAATACCTCAGTGGTAGCCGCTTACAGAGCCTCGCTGCTAATCTTGCCCATTTTTCTGAACTCTAACTCAAAACCAAAATCTCCCCTTTCCTTCTTCCTTTCTCTTTTTCCAACATACCTAAGAGCCTAAGCATGCTTGCTGACACTCTGGGCTTCCTTGTCATCCTCTGAACACCCATACATCACCCACATACAACTGCTTGCTGACCTCTTTGCCTAATTTAAAAAAAAAAAAATGATTCTATCCTCCTCTTCTTCACCTCCCTCCTTCTGGCAACTGCCAAGATTTATGGCTTGCCTGCCTGTTGTTTTTCTCTCAAACTTAAATAATATGATCTCCAAGATTAAACAAAAAGAAAAGAAAAATATACTTCCTTAACTATAAGTAAACCTACCAGGGTGAATAAGCCAGGACTGCCTACTCTAAGTTTGAGTTCTTTTTTGTAAACATACTTTTGTTAATTCTTTGACAATTTCATACATACATACATACATACATACATACATACATACATACATACAGTACATTTTTATCATATTCATCCTCTACTCCTCTACCTACTCCTCTTAGATCCACCCACCACTTCCCAACACCCCTCCCAATTTCATGCCTTTTCTACTTTTTTTAAATAACACTCCAACTGCAGTTTGTGCTACTCACATACTCGTGAGTGTGAGGCCAAAAGTGTGGTGGACTCACCAGTGGCCATCCCATTAAAGAAGGCTGACTTTCCCTTCCTTGAAGTCACCAAATGTCAATAGCTCCTTAGCTAGGAGTGGGACATTGTGAGCCCTCCCCTTTCCACAAGCATGAGTTCCTAACCAGAATCTTCCATTACTAAATGGACATTGTTTTTCCCAGCATCCAGAGCTCCCAGATCCCTGAAATCCTTCCAAAAGAACCCTAAGCATTTGTGTCTCTGCAGAGGAGGTCAGAAAGTAGGTTTTGCTGCGGGGGGGGGGGGGGGATGAAATGACCAGCATGACTGAGGTTGTTTGAGCTCAAATCTCAGAGAAGAGATTATAAGCAATCTGCTGGTTCACTGGAGACTTGGATTTCTTATCTGAGCCAAAGTAATCACTTGCACAAGGGCAAACCCATCCAGTGTGGGAAGATTCTTCTCTATCTATGTCAGGAGCTGAAGAGCTTTTGCTCTTTGTAATCAGCTTCTAAGAAGGGGCTGCCACTCAGACTTATCTAGAAGGTCCCAAAATGCCTGGATCCAACAGGTCCTGTAAAAAGGAAGAATCTAGGTATATTCTGATGCTGTCTCCACACATTGGATCAGTTGAGCTCAGCAACTTTGTGGCTCTGCTTCATGGAATGATTCTCAGCTGGGATAGTCAAGTCCAAGATCATTGGAAGAAGAGTTCAAAGTGCCTGGTAAAGGAATCCAGTCTTCCAGACACTGTTCTTTCCCCTGCATATACTGTAGGAGGTACTTGCAGTTGTCTCTGCCCTGTCTCCCTACTCAGAACACATATCACACTTGTAATGATCACTTCTGTCATCAGACACTTTTCCATCCACAGCTGATAGACCAAAATAGGTGTTGAGCAGCAGCTGGGCTGGTCATGCCCTTCTTTCTTAGGTACAGACATGAAGACCTGGAAGCCAAGTTGGTGATACTCCTGGAACTCAGAAAGATGATACCTGACACCAGGGTAGGATGCCCATGTTTTGCTGATAGGATCCATGGCATGGCACCCAAAAGTACAGTCCTGTGGAGGTCTGGAAGGCTTCTGAAGGAGCCTAAGAAACAAAGTCTCTGTGAGACTCTGCTATCCTCTTGTCAACTTCCCCTCTTTGTACCTAAAAGTGTATCAGAGAATTGGCATCCCACTCCCTGAGGTATACCATTGAGATTAGAACCCTCTTCCCCCATCAGTGATAGAACCTAGAAGGTCACTCTTCCATTCTCCCTTTACCCAGAAGCCTGAGAAAAAGGAAGGCTGCAATGAAGCTAAGAGGAATCTGCCCAATGTCAGGCCTTGCTTGGTCCCCATTCTGCCAGTGACATCATGTCACACCCTTCTGTCTAATATCATTTCATACAGCTGTCATTTCTTCATTGGACCTAAGCATGAACAGTTTCCTCTGGGTCTTGGTGTCTGCACTTCTGAAGCCTCTTGCATCACACAATACTAAGTCATTCTGCTGGTCTCTGGGAAGAGATGAAATCACACAGGGACAGCAGCTTTCACTGTCCTTGATAACACCCTACTTCCTGGCACTTGACTCTAAAGAAGCCCAAGTTCATGTTCTGCCCTTGGGTTTAGGCTAGGCTCCACCCCACTATGCTCCCTCCCTCCAGAAGCCCCTTTGAGTCATCTCCCATTATTGGCTATCAAAAAGAAAGTCTTGGAAAGCAATTAGCATTATCATCCAGATTAAGAGTCTACTAATGGTTATTGAATGCCTATTTTATTCTGTCCAGAAACTGTCATGATTTATCTCACTTATTGTCATCTCTTCATCAGCAACATCATACACATTAGCATCAAAAAGTGTTTATGAAGAGCTTGCTATCCTACAACAACACTTAGCTAGACTGAATGGGAGTGACACCAGCCACATCCAAGTCCCCTGACAGCTTTCTAGACAGACATGCTGATGTGAAGATAAATGCACAGGACATTAGATTAAGATGGGAAGAGAGAATGAGCTATTTCCCTGCTTGTCAGGTAAGAAGACAGGGAGGCAAATCAGGGCAGACCTAGCAGATAAGCTGAGAGCACACTAGGTCAGGGTGGAGAACTCCAGGCTTGCTCTGTTTGACCAAGCAAATGCAAAGGAAGGAACAGAAAAGAGACTGAAAGAGTGGTCTGCTACCTAGGACAGTTTCAGTGATCAGAATGTATATGTTTAGTCTAAGAATTCAGAGAAGAAGGGAAGTGGAGGGGAGACTGAAGCAGCTGGCAAAGGTGGAATGACTAAGAGAAGAAAGGCCAAAAGAATGTGTCAGTGTTGGTATCAATCCAACTGTCAGATCTCAAAAAATACCCAGCATGCAAAACTGAATGGACAGATGACCAACAGAAAAAAGGGGGGAGAGGTAAGATAAACTGTGAAGGGCAATGCACCAAGTGGTGATGGAAAGGGCTAGGATGATCTGAGGGTGGAGGAAAGAAGGCAGAAGAAAGGAGAGATCAGAGTGAGGATGTTGGTGGGATCACAAGTAGGGATCACCAAGGGATAAGCCAGGTAAAGAAGGTACAAAGGAATCCCAAAACAGGGAACCCTAGAGGGTCCAAGAAAAGAGCAGTAGAGCTGGGCTGCAGAGGAGCGTGGTAGGCCAATAGCTCATGAAATGAGATGGCTGTCCTGCAGGCCTCAACTCTGCCAAGGATGTTGCCATTCTCGTCATTCTGGCTAAGAGCCTGTTAAGTTTTCTCTGACTCCTCCAGTCTCTGTAAGGATAGTAGGCATGTTGTTGTGTCATTCTTCCAAACACTCTGTCATTCTCCACCTTTCTCCACCCTCCCATCATTCTGGGTTGACTGACACCAAATATGTTCTTGCCTCTAGTAAACATGCTAAATCAGTGGTTCTCAACCTTCGGATCGCCACCCCATCGGCAAACTTCTATCTCCAAAAATATTTACATTATGACTCAAAACAGTAACAAAATTACAGTTATGAAATGACAATGAAAATAATTTTATGGTTGGGGGGGTCACAACATGAGGAACTGCATTAAAGTGTCAAAACTTCAGGAAGGTTGAGAATCACTGCCTTAAATGGTACTTATTCCTGTCCTAGCAACAGTGACCTCTCCCATTTATCTTTAGCTTTGCAAAGATCCTACTATGTGAGTTAATATTGTCATACCAATTCCAAGATCCATCCAGTCATTAGGTGCATATTTCCTGATAAATAGTCCCAATGTCCTGCTCCTTGCTGGACATTCAACCCTGAACACCTTAGAGCAACAGCTGATCTACAGAACTTGGAGTCAGGCATTAATCAACCAATTCTGACTATGACAAGTGCCATATAGGGGAAGCAGAGGGTGCCATGAAATGGTAGGACTGGAGATTTAGCTGAATCACAGTATTGGGGTAATAATGTTTCCACTGAGCTCTGAAGAAATGAGGGAATTTGACAGTCCTGGTGACAGCTGGGAGGTGGAAGCAGAAAGAACAAGACTTTTTAGCCAGCCTATGCTGTATAGCAACCCCGGCTACAAAAAAAGACCCTGTCTATTTTTTTTTTTACAAAAATCTCAATTGTTCAATTTTTCCAATAGTTGGGAGCCCAATGCTGGAGGTGAAAGCTTGCCAGCTCAGAGAGGCAGAGAAAGCACCCAGCTGACCTTTGTCCCTGAAGCAGAAGCTTCTCTCCTACTATCTCAAACAAGAATCCTTCAACTCAATGTTCATCACCTCTACCTCCCGTTTGTCTCTCTAGCCATTCTACTGACTCCCAGTTATTCTCTATGGTTTTTTTCTTAATAATCTTATGTTCACTTCCTATCAACTGGTTGCTTTCTTAACCTCTTGAGCTATGGTTGACTTTGTTTAATCCTGTTAAAAATATTCAAGAGAAAGCTCTTGGATTAAAAGTGTGTCCTACGGCTGAGCCATAAAACTAGAAACAGGCTTTTCCAGTAAATAAAGCAATCTTGGGGTTCACAGTGTGATCAAATATCCTACAACACCTACCTCACAATAAGAATAAGAGAAGGAAGGGAGGGAGGGAGGAAGGGAGAGAGGGAGGGAGAGAGGGAGGGAGGGAGGGAGGGAGGGAGGGAGGGAGGGAGGGAGGGAGAAGGAGGGAGGGAAGGAGCAAGCAGTTGGAGAGGTTGTCAGGCTTGTACTTTCATGGGGTCTTGAATCTGCAAAGAGTTGCAGACATAGGCTCAAAACTATCTCCATCTGGTAGCATTCTATCAGCCTTACCTCTATGTCCCTGAGAACCACCTGATAGGCATAGGATATACAGGACTAGACATAATTGCCTTACTTCCAGGAAATACTCCATCCCCTCCCTGCACCAATCCCAGTGTCTGTGTCTTTCACCCAACCTGCTTATACCCCCAGGTCACACAATCTAGTCATACCCTCCTCTGTAGTACAAGCCCTATGCATTAGTTGGCATCTGTCATTGTCTCAGCACAAAGGGCATTCTTGCCTTCATTTACTTTCTTATCCAACATTTTTTAGTCTCTATTGTGCCAGGTAGACACACTGTTGCTACTGTTTCTCCACCATGAAATGTCATGCCTTGGACCTCTCACTACTCTAAATCATACTCACCTCGAGTCTTATCTCCTCTTTTTCTTTCAATTCTTGACATATTGCAAGAAAAGAGAAAGGAACCCAAAGTCATAACCAGTATTCAATTTCTTGCTTAAATTCTTGTCCTATCATCACAATGGGGACATAACAGAAAGTACTGATACAGGAATAGAAATGTGATCAAAACATAAGTTTCTATCCAAAAATCCTTCATAAACTGAGATGCAAATTCAAAGGATGAGAGATTAATTGATTGCTTGGGTCACCATGGGCCCTCTCTCTACATACCCGTTCCTGCAAACAGCATGAAGCACTTGTGTTTCCACTTGAATTCTGGTCTTAGTTTTCTCCCTACATTAGATTACAAGTCACCTGAGGGACAAGCATCAGTCTCTCCCCTGTGGTACACAGGGAAGAGCTAAGCATGTAGTCAATACATCTGGGTGAAACTAGGACAACTGGAGGTCTGTGGGTATGACGGAGATGTTCTTGTCTCAAATGGGCCAAACTCAAGGGCAAAGGTGACAGACATTCATGCTCACCACAACTTCTAGGTATTTTGTCTCACAAATTCCAAGAATGAATTTCAAGGACAATGATGGGTGAGTCCAAAAAGTTTTATTATAAAGAGAAAGCAAGCAGAGCTCCCACACAGCAGAAGGCTCACAAGAGGGTTGGTGGCAAAGTTTAGACTCAGGGTACAATGGGAGGAGGCTAGAGGAAGAATTGCTGCCAAGAGACTTATCTAGGGGTTAACTAGGTTTTTTGCTAAGGAAGTAAAATGGTCTTTGAAATGATCTGGCTGAGATATGGAGTGGTTGGTTGATCAGTCCAGCTGGTCAAACCACAGAGGTATCCTGCACCTCGACATCATGGTGACTAGATGGGTTTCGACACATGTGTCCAAAGATCAGTGAAATGTCTGACCACACTTAGTTTCCAGGTGGCTCTGCTCATTAATTTTCTGTGTGAAAGAAGAAAAATTTAAAACCAAGGTCACAAACCAATGTCTCTAGCCAAAACATTTGTGACATTCCTGGCGATGAACCAGGCTGCCTCTATCTTAGGCTTAAAAGCCATTTTATAGTAAAGACAAATTAGGCTCATTTCTGTTTATGATTAAATATATGTGTCTCAAGGATCAGGCTATGCCCCACCTGTAACCTTAACTACAAACTGTTCTGAACTGCCTGCCTGTTCCTGGAAACAGCAACCATGTCTTTGTTTCAAAAAGTTATAACCATCTTGCAACTCTACCTTTGTTTAAAAAGGTTGTTATGACTACCTTGCTAAGTCCACCTTTGCAATCATATCTTTGAGTGAGTCATTGTTTCAAAGGTAGTTATGACTAATTTGTTGTTTATGTTTTGTTCCTGAACCCTGCCTATTTTGCTCACCAAGTCCCCATTTGAAAACCCCTTACTCCTGATCTGTGAAAAAACCTTGTCTTCCTCACATCCAATGTTTAACTCTCAAACCCCAACTTAGGGGGAGGCAGCTCATGTATGCAAATAAAAAAAAAGCTTGTTTGATTAATTTGGCCATGATGATTTGGGTCAGTGGTCTTTCTCCTTGCATCTTGAGGATTGGCCTCCAGGCAAGACCAAGGACACTTTGACAGACCTGGTGATTTAGGGGTTCCCACCTTATCTTAGCCTCACAAGCTTCTCTCCTAATCTCATCACAGGTTTATGGCTGAGCTCTCCTGAAGCACCAGCAGAAGTTGTGATGGCGGGCGGTGGTAGAGGAGTAACTGACACCTGCAAGACTGGGAAATAAGCCAAGTCTTCATGCTCCTAACCTCAGGCTACCCACATCCCAGAGATGTCAAGACTCTCAATGCCACCAGGACCAGCAGTCATTAGATTGATTTAGAGATACTTGTTTTTCCCCACAGAAATTTCTGGAGTTCTGCTCCCCTTGCCTGACTAGCTGAAGCCTTTCTATAGCCATGGGATTATAGCAATAAATTTCCATTTAGCTGTGACAAATGACTCCACACTCCCTTCCTCCTGTCACCCCCACTTCCTTGTTCTGAAGTTTTCCTCTCAGAGGCAGCTCAAGGGCCTTGCCTTTGTGTGACAGTGGCAGAGTCTACCATGCACAGTTGCCTAATACCAGTGTTATTCCAGAGTAGACAGTGCCCTGAAGGAAAAAAAAAAAACATCAAGCCTTCCCTAGGTGAAGTCCCTGCTGATACAGGGCTCCTGCTAGGAAAATCTGAATAATGAGAGGCTGGTGGCAGAGGGAAAGGAGGAAGGGGGAAAAAAAGTTCATTAGCTGCATTGATTCAAGGGGAAGACAAGTGATTAAATAATTCACCCCCAAGGAAGAGGCTCCCCATCCTGCTCTTCCTTGGCAGGATGTAGAGATAAATTTGTAGTGAATCAGTTCTTTCTCTGCCTGAGCTGGGGCTAAAGTGAGGGGGCAGTTGAGTTGGACCACCACACCTCCCCCAGCCAACTCTTGAACATGCATCTTAGAGGAGAGGGCAGCACCCTCTGGCTTCTGAATTAGTTGCTTGGAGGTATGCTGGGTTAAGCTGAGCACCATAAGGGGCAGACATAAAACCTCTGTTCCCAGAGGCAGGACCCCATGACTGAGGGGAGAGGAGGGAAGGCAGACCAAAGTCTAAAAAATGTACAAAGTAAGCAAGCTTCATTTGCAGAATCCAAAGCCAACAGCTACACTACATAGAAGGGAAGGGAGACAGCCTGCTTGGTTCTGAGTGCCTTCAGAGTTACTGACTAACCTGTTTTTATTGTCAGTCCTCTTGTTATCTGCCAGACAGGACAGAACACAGGGGACAGTCACTCTAAATAGGAAAAGAAAGTGCCAACAAGTAACTGTCCTCAATATAAGCTAAGACTAGCAGAAGGTGGGGATATAGAAAGGTAGAAGGAGGCTAAGGGCTTCTAATGTTTCCCAGGGGAGGTGGGTGTTGAGCTGGTTCAGATACCCTACGTCTGGGGCCCTGCTGTTCTAGCCAGACTCCTTTGCCAGTTCACAGCTGACCCGCTCTGGCTAGCCTCCCTCCCATTTTCCCCTGCCCAGGATCCTTGTTGGAGGATGGCTTGCTGGAATGAGGTGTAGTCCAACCCCTCTGGTGTTACCAACACCAGAGTCTTGGTGAGAAACCGTCTTCATACCCATTTCCACAGCCAGACTCAGCCCTGCCACCTTGTTGCCTTGTTTTGGTGAGTCTGAGCAACTCTCCATGCATCCTCTTAAGTTAAAGTCTTCAACTCAAGTCCAAAGACTGGGAGGCAGGGTATCCAGCGGCCCTAGACTGTTCCTTCATTCAGGTGGAAGAAAGGGAAACTCCTCCAACTGCCTTTTCCTTCCCCCATGTCCTTCACTTGCCCTTGACCAGGTATTCCTGAGGCAAGAGCCACTGAAAGTGGCAAGAAGGCAGAATAGACTGCTGTGTCTCAGCTTGTTTCCCCAACACCTGAAGTCCATCAGCCCCCGCCCACCTGGCACTGCTAAGTACTTAAGTCCTTCAGGCAAGAAGCTGACTTCCATTAGCCCACCCCTGAAATCAATAAGAGCTTGCCTTTCCCTCTGGTTAAGAGCAGCCTGGCTTTCTCTATGGCCAGTTGCTGCTCTCATCTCCCATGAGCCAAAGCCCCATTAAAGCCTTGCCTATAATGCACACACACTTAGTAGGGGCTCATTTCTCTTACTTTCCAGCCAAAAGCAGCCCCAAGTCTCCAGTAAAGACATCCACTTCCTACTTAACCAAGGGCTTCCAGCTACAAATTCACAGAGTAAGGGCCGATTTTTTTTCCCTGTAAGAACTCCATAAAGAAATAAAATTGGTAACTTTCAACCAGGATGAAGAAGAAGCTGGCATAAGTGATCCCAAATTTTCAACTTCATTCTCTCGAGTTTCTGCCATGTGATGCCAACTCCATTGCACCTGGAGGTCTGGACAATTCCAGAAGAGCTGTAATTCTATGTAAACAACCCTGAAGGACAAGCCTCGGCTGTCTACGTGGAGAAAGCGTCAGAATGCCCCTTTCTGATTCAGTGCTTATATGAGCCAGATTGCACGTCTCCATTTTCTCAGATGAAGTATATAGGATTCCCTTTGCCTCCACCTGGCAGATTGCTCACACTTAGCAACTTCAGCAAGATTGGAATAAGACGTTCTTAATGTGTCCAAATTGGTACTCTTCCCTCCCCATAGAAGCCAGGGGAACCAGTGGCCAAGTAAGAAGTGAGATTTTCCCAAAGTATTAATAGATGCTTCATGCAGGACACATGTGTACATGTGTCCATATTAAGGAGATTGCCCATTGACCTGAATTCAACAAGGAAAATGGGAACTGCGGAGCAAGTCCACTTAGGCCATAGCCATAGTTAAGCATAGAGAGATGGGCTGGCATGTACAGGGGGCAGGGGGCAGCATTTATACCATTTAGTCTGGTCCTCAGCTGAAAATAGTTTACAGTAACTTAGATCCAGGTGCAAAGTTGGGGGAGCATTTCAAGGTCTCAACTTCTTTGATATTCATTTTCCCTAAGAATTGAAGCATACATACAAAGGACTGAGATAGTATCTAGAGGAGCTTAACCCCCAGGTCACCTGGCTCCTAATATTGGGTTTTGGGTCACCATCACACAGCCACAGGCTTTTCCAAGAGAGGAAAGATGAATAAAGATTGGCAGGCGAAAACATTTATAATGCCATCAATCACAAAGCATTGATTGATCAGCTTTCCCAGACACTTTGGCAAGCATTGATTGATCAGCTTTCCCAGGTACTTTGGCAAGCAGAGAAGGGAAATCTAAACAGGGAGACAAGTACTCAATGTGATACCTCAGCCTGGATCACGTCTTAGGTGCTCATTAAACATCTGTAGCATTGCATTCCATTAAACCATGGAAATACCAACCATTTACTGAGTGCTTGGTGTGTGTCAGTGAGTGTGTTCAAAGCTCTTCACATGAATTTATCTCAGTCAGTGCTAACCACAGCTTCAGAGGTGGATAGTTGACTTACCTTTTTGCAGATAATGCAACTGAAGGGCACAGAGGCCAAACCCAAAACCATACCCTGGGTAAAAGGACAGGATAAGAATGTGCATCCAACCATGATACTCCAGAAGCCTTGAGACACACATATTGTGTGTACAAATGAAGTACTTCTAGCTGAACTGCATTTGGAAAATGGGTAAAACACTAATTCTCACTAGGGTTCTAAAAGTGACTCAGGTCACTTGACTCAGGTCAAGGCTAATAGAGCCTCTGAACATTCACTCCATCATTGTATAGCGTGTCCGTATCCCTTTCCTTCCAAGGGCACTAACACACACACAAAACCAAATGCCTTGGGGGAGGGGTCATAAAGAAGTTCTGTATCATCAAGATGGGGGTGATGCTCTTATCTGCTAAAAAGGGAACTTTAGGGATAGGCTGAATTAATAGAAAGAGGAGCTTGAGGAGAGCCTAGTTGTATGCGTGCTAATCGTGAGTGTCAGCTGCCTTGTTAGGCCCGCTGTACCACTGTTCCGCCATCACCATCGCTTGCAGACATGCACTACAATGGGGCTGCAGAAAACAGGGCTGTAAGGAGTGCCTGGGAAGTTTTCCCTGAATAGCAGAGTCAAGGTTAGACCCCAAAGGATGACTGAAGTTTACATGGACACTGACAAGAGATAGTACTCCTAGCTAACAGGACCAGAAATGGAATTCCAGCTTCCTAGCAAGCGGGGATGAGGGGGAAATGTTTATGTGAGCCTGAAACACTTGCACCCCGTCCTTTCAAATCGTGGGCAGGAGAACTGAAGAAATGGGAGCACCAGCCCTAGAAAAGACACCCCCACCTTCCTGAGAGATGGTAGGTCAGCAAGGTCTAGGCTTTTAGAGAACAGCCTGTGATTTGATGTGTTCCCCCAAGGACCAAAACATCACAGACTGTGGTAGTTATGGGAAGGGGCGGACTTTTAGGAGGCAGAACCCAGTGGGACATGCTTAGGTCATTGGAGACATGCCCTTGAAGAGGACTGGAGGATCCCGAGCCTCTTTCTCTCTTTCTCTTGCCTTCCAGTCACAATGTGGGCAGGTTCCTCTGTCTAGCCCTAGACTAGAACTTCTAAATCCAAGGACCAAAGTGAGTCTTTTCTCTTTATAAATTCATTATCTCATTAATTTTGTTATGATGCTGGACCAGTGACTATTAGGAAAACTGCATCTGGGAGCCTAGTAGGGTCACCCCACTGCAAGCCCTAAAAAGGGCTGGTGCAGCCTGGGTCACCAGCTGAGGTCACAGCAGCCCTTTCTTCTCCCCACTTTCCTCAGCCTGGCCAAGCTGTGTGGGGTTTGTGTGCTGTTTGCAGTGCTGCCCTTTTATTCTTAAACCTGAAGGCTTTACTAGGTATTAAACTGCAGCATCAGACTGCTGTTTGTGTTCCTGGGCAAAGGAAAGGAGTCAGGGCTTTAACACTTTCAAAAACCAGAAGCTGAATCATTTATGAATGGGCACCACGGGAAGCCCCAAGCCAGTATTAGAACAAATGCTGCTTCCAGGAGGGAAGAGTTGGCTGTGGAACATGGGGTACTGTTCTCACCCCTTCAGCCCTTAAGTCATGCATGCAGGATCACATGCACTGGCCCCTTAACACTACTGAATGTTCTGGCAGCATGTGCTATGGTGAAGTGAGTCAGCCCACTACACGGGGACAGAGAGGAATTGTCTCTCTGTGATAAGAGGATTGCTCAGTCCTGGATCCCATGGCTTCTTCAGCTTCAGTTTTGTTCTTGTTGAAATGCTTAAGCCTCCTTGTGTCTCCCCTGGGGAAGCTGGTGGCAGGTGGGCTGCCCAGGCTGGTGAAGTCCAGTGAGTTGATAATGGATTTTATCTACTTTCCCAGACCCAAGCCCAGATGGGGAATGTGCTATGTCAGAGCTAAATAGCTCCTACCGTTTCTTCTTCTGAAGCCAGTAGCTCAACCCTTTCATTAGAAAGGTAATAATCAGACTGCAGAATGCTTCCTTTGAGCAATGTAGCATTACAATGCTGAAGAGCCAGGAAACAACAAAACAAGACCAAGGCTCATGGACATTTAGAGGATAGGTCTTTCTCCCCATACCCAAGCACCCCCTCTCTTCCCTCATCACCCAGCAACTCCACAGATGTTCCAAATAGCACATGATTGTCTCAAAAAAAAAAAAGCCTGTCTCAAAAATCCAAAACAATAAGAACTTCTCCCGCCTCCTTATACTGTCAGCCACAGGCTTCTCCTCAAAGCTCCTAATGACCTTCGAGTCAGTCTGGAGCTTGGGAAGTTAGAGAAGTCCCAGGTAGATCTAACAGATGCTGCACAAAAACAAGTGTCCCAGAGGTCGCAAGGGCAAGAGCAGAGACCCAGGTGGTGCAGGACACAAGTGCTGAGGGGAGTTGTCTGGCAACTCCCAGGATAGAAAGCCCAGAGGGCTCAGTGAACACGAGCAGCTAATGTCCAGGGCCACATGGGCAAGAGAAAGCCCGTTAGCTGAAAGTAGAGTTGTGCCAGGAAAGCATTATCCTGGGAGTTTGTGCCAATGGCCACCTGCTGCTGGCCCTGCCTTTCAGCCTCAGCTCATCTGGGATCACATCAGTTCAGAACTGTCATGAAACTGGGCCACATGGCCCAGAGCCCTTTGCTGTGACATGCACAGGTTCCAGAGACAAATGGCCATCCCCCTGGAGAGGATAAAGGTGGGAAAACTGGTTGTTTTTGGAGTTTGAAGGTATCTGAAAGACTCTTTTCCCTTACAGGGCCTGAGTTTTTCCCATAGTCAAAGAGGGATTTGAGGTTGGTAATCATAAGACACCTTCTACCCTGACCTTTAGGAATTCCATTATTACTTAAGAATAAATAAATAAATAAGATCACATATGGTATTTTCTTTATTTATTTGTCTATTTTACTTAGTGAAACGTTTTGTGTTAGGTCATAGTTATGTTAATCATATTTATTTAACCACTTTACAATGGATACAAATGTCAAAACAACATGTTATACACTATAAATATATGTAACCTTTATCTACCAATATCTTAAAGCTGAGAGGAAATTATTTTTAAAACAATAAATAAAAACAGGATGGAAAGGGGTCAGAGAAGAAGAGGTGAGAAAGAAAAGACCAATTTATGTCCTGGTGACCATAGGGGAAGACACTTCCCAGGCCCAGTCAGGCACAGGAGTGGGGTCTGACCTCTTTCCAAGACAGACATGCTTTACAGTAATGGACAGAACTCTTAGAGTGGCACTCTCTGCTACATGATAGGAATAAATTTATCAAACCCAGAACTTTGCTATACAGCCTTAGCTAAGCTGTAAGAGGCCCTGGCACATTTAGTGTCCTTCCATTTAACCCTTCACTTTGTGCTAAGGACACCTAGTACCCTGACTCTTCCCTAGAGAGCACCGGTCAGCTGACTCAGGATATCATCAACAAAGGAAGCCAAGTTCTTGGGCCTAAGGCCCTTGCCAAAGCCCTGTCACTCATGCCAAAGTGGGGCAGGGCCAACCCAGGCAGGAGGATTAATGACACTGATTGAATATTTTATAAGGGGAATATTGTGTATTTTCCAAAACCAAATGGAATGTCATTTTTCTCCCCAAGAAAGATAGGGAACGTCACTGTCCTCGTTTCCCATTCAGACCACATCCTCCATGGCAAACAAAATGAATGAAGCTGGATGTTTCCAGTGGAGGAGGAGAAGCAAGAGAGAAAGTGTCCCACAGTTACTCTTCCTGCCAGTCCCATGTCATGTGAACACCTCTATCATCACCCAATAGTTGAACCCCCAATTACTCTAGATCACTCTGGCTGCTTACTAGGGATATACCCCTTTTCCTGACCCCAAGGTAGTCTCTGTCTCACAGGAAGATTAAATCAAAATGCTACCCAATTTGTCCCTTTTCTTCCAGAAAATACAAAGAATCAGATATAGCGAACACATCTCCACCTCTTCCTTGTGATCTTAGCTCAAACTCTCATTTATCATCATCATCATTATCATCATCATCATCATCATCATCATCATCATTTACTAAGTGTTTGTAATATGATGGGATGTGGAAAGAGCATGCACACAGGGAAGTCAGAGGACAGCTTTGTGAAGTTTCTCTACTTCCACACAGATGTATGTTCTGGGGATCAAACTTGGGTTGTCAGACTTGCGCTGCAAGCCCTTCTACCCCCTGAGCCATCTCACCACCCCTGCTACCACCAAGCCCCCACTTGCTCTAGGAATCCCTTCCTTCAGTCTAACTGAGGTCCATACTTTCTGAATGTCAACTCTTGTGAAGAATGAAATGTAAGTGGCCACCCTCTTTAGGGAGGGCATTCTACCTGCTCTCAATATGAAAGTCTCTGGAACCAAAGGGCTTCTAAAGCCCTGGATATAGCGTTACCTCCTAAGCCGGGTTCTTGAATACATCACTAGTCTGTGTGAGTGGTCCTGCTTGATTAGCCCTGGGATGGTGAGAGCCCTTCTCTGCTCCGTGCCCTCTAGCACGCTGCCAGGCCACCCACAAGCTCTACTGCTTTGCATTTGCCCTGCAATCTTTCATGCCAGTTGACTTCTCATCTCCAAATCCCTTTTCACATTAAACACAAACCCACACACTCTGTCCCATTTTCCTTTGAAATAAATCATAAGCCCATGCCAGAAACGACTCAGGGTGTTCTCTGGAATTTGTAAACAGCATTAAAGTCTTGTGGGAAATGTCACAGAGTGTTGGGCTGAATTTATTAAGTAATTTCTCAGCTTAAAATATATCTTCCCAGCCCGCTGTCTGACAACATTTACCTCTAATGGAATTTTATCCACTCTTGATCACTAAGCACAGTCTCATCCAAGAGTTCAGATGCCCAAGCTCCGCTCATCCTGTTAGGCTCTCAGTGGGAGTGCTTCAGACTCACTACCAGGCCTCTTCTGACCACAAGCTGCTGAACGCTCTGAGTGCCCAACTAGCCTGTATTCTCAGGATGTCAGTGTGTCTGTTCCCAGACAACATGCACATGCATGTGACCAAATGAGGACCAAATACATCACTTGCAGCTACATTCGGCAGAACCAGGGAGAGTCTGGAGTAAGGTTTCCCCAAGGGCCCTTGACTCCAACCTATTCTGAACACAACATTTGAAATAAAAACCACTGTTCTCTGTACAAAGTAGCTTCAAGACACAGTCTTCAAATTGTCCTTCTCCAACCAATTGTCATCTTTAAGTCTTCCATGGTGGAAAAGTTGACATCATCTTTGGGCACTTTTGATCTCCGGTCTCAATTGGCCAGTTAAGGTACACATCTGTGAAGAGTAACTGTTTTATTCAAATGTATAATCAGGATAATAAATGAAGAGGCTGCCCTCTTTTGTCCTTCCTAAATTAACTTCTGGCTGCTGTCGCCCATGGCCTCAGCCCTGTGGCTTCAGGGCCCATCCTAAGCAAGACAATAAGTAACACAACAGCATTTGTTAGACTAGCCCTGCAACTGTGAGGAAAGCTGTTCAAGGTAGTTAACCCTAAGCCTCTCACACCTCTGAATGCCAACCTCCTCTACTGTGCAATACAAGAAAGATAATGCACTGGTCAAAATACCTGCAGTTTGGGCTGGCAAGATGGCTCCATGGGTAAAAGAGATGTCAGCAAGCCTCACAACTTGAATGGAATCCTGGGTCCCACATGGCAGAAACTGCCCTCTGTAAATTGTCTTCTAACCTCTGCACAGTCACCATGGTATGAGCACATAAACACACACACACACACACACACACACACACACACACACACACACACACACAAGTGTCAGGTCTCAAGTAGTACATATGTCCAGAAATGACAGTCTTGGCTCAGCTCAAGGTGGACTGTAGAAGGATTTCTGGCAGCTAGATTAAAGCCAACAACCCCCAGGGAACTTTTGAAATGGGTTGCTGTCCTCCAAAATGAGTTATTTCCCTTGCCTCTGGCAGAAGGGACATAATGGCTCTCCTTTGGCATATACCTGTGGTTACACATCAAAGCCTATACTGGCCTCCAGGCTCCTTCAGCCCCTGTCACATGTTCTTGTTAGACATCTCAAAGCCCACACTAGCATCTTGGTCCTTCCCAGATTCCCATTTGTTCTCTATATAATTGCAAGGTTTTCCCACTGCTTCTGCTATGATCCCTCCTCTTGCAAATCCCTGGCTACACTCAGTCTGCTTCTTTTTCTCTTTGCTCTAGATTCTTCCAGGTCCCCCCAAATGTTATCACTCTCCTATCTACAATAAAAACCTTCCTCCTAATCATGGAGCCACCATTTTGGTCTAGTCTTTACTGTGTCCTCACATACAGTAAGTAAAATGTTTTTCAGAATATCTACAATCTGGAATCACATTGTTGGAATCTAGATGAGCTATGGCTAAGTATAGTTTAAGCATACACCCAAAAGTTTCAAGTGCCAGAAACTTCACACCTCATGTAAAAGTACAAGAAAATGCTAAGACCCTTCAGAGGTTAGATCTAATAGGAGGTGACTGGATCAAACCTTCCATGGTGAAGAGATTAATACTGGTTTTGAGGGGTAGGTAGGGGCTGGTGGAAGTGACTAGGTCCTCCCCATGCAGATTGTTTAAAAAAAAAAAAAAAAAAAAGTAAGAGTGACTTCTCCAGTATTTGTTACTTCCTGTGTTACCACATGATCTCTATCTTTGCATGTGTCTGCTTTCCCTTCTATTTCTCTGTTGTTATAAGGCAAGCAAAGGGCCTTCACAAGATGCTAACACTGGGTAATTTGGACTTAAAGCAAACAAATTTTTTTCATTATGTATTTCCAGTGTCAAGGACTGTATTATAGTAACACAAAGGGACAAGATAAGTTGTTTAACAGATTTCTGCTTCAGTTTCCTTATCTGTATGATCATGATTATATTAGTGTCTACTTCATATGGTTATCCTAAAAATCAAAATAATTATGTAAAATGCCTAAAATAATCCCTGGTTATCAAGCATAGTAAGTAATCATTATTTGTGATCACTAAAATGCTTGTTATTATTTTATTGTCTAACTACTATATACCCTTTGCTGCTTTTCTTCTAATTAGATATCCCAGGTCCTCAGACTCTCTGAGGTATTTAATGCTTTGACTGACGAGAAACTTCTAGCTGACTTATCACACTGGAGTACAGTTCTTCTATGGTAAAAGCTGCCCAGCTTTCCTCCCAAGAGATAGTAAGAAGGCTGTTCTTTCCCCAGACCGGGCCAGAGGCTCTCCTGTGTGTGTGGAACCCAGACAGCTGACAGTCTTGAGAAACTGAAACTTGCTTCACTCACCAACTCCAGAACCAAAGAGAAAGCAGAGCTGTTGGCAGCTAATGCCTGCTGGAGGAGGGGTGTCACTTTTCTTTGGGGACGACCTGGAAGGGTTCCATGACCTGCACATCCATGCGCAGGTGGAAAGCTCTAGTTGAACTCAATGGTTATTTTTTTTTAAGGAAAAAGATACAAAGGGAGATGTATTGTGAGGAGAGGAGGAGTTGGGAGGAGGGACTGAGGGTATAATGTATAATCAAGATACATTGTGTACATTTATTAAATTTGCAAAGGATAAATTAAAAATTAATGTTTATAAGCTAAAGCAACAATTAATCAGGATAACCACTTCCCCAGCCCCCCAAAATCTGGTGAGGAACAAGAAATCTAAGACAAAAATTTAAACATACTAAAACCCACCAGCACAGGTTAAGAAGCCAATTATAGAATTTGAAGCTTGAAAGGTATATCCATTACAAGTTTCTGTTTGTTTTTTTTTCCTGGAACATTTTATATGCAAGTATATCTTTTCCCTGTTCTGAGAATATATACCTACAGAACAGACAAAACAGCCAGGAGTCATAGCACTTGTCACTACATTTGTAATCCCAATACTTTGAGACCCTATGAAGGAAAGAAAAAACAAGGAGAAGCAGGTAAATGCACTGAAAAAAAATGGTTTCATCTGGGGCAGTTTTAATTCAAGAGAGTACCCACCTTCTGTTTGATGACATCACCTTAGACATTCTGCAGTTAATTATACCATGGTTCTCTTTTACATTTTACATGATTCTCTTTATTACATTTTAATATAGGAAAATATGGGTGGCATCCACTTCTTAAGATTTAGAAATTGGTGTTAAGCACATTGAAAATGCATTTAAATTCACATTGGGTCAGTTATATGTATCCTAGTATTTTGGTTTGTTTTATTTTTATTTTTATTTCTATTTCTATTTTCCTCAGCCAATGGCTCTCTAACCATACAACTGAAGTCTAGAGGGTATTTTGAGTCAGCCAAAGCACAAAATAAAGATACATATATTTATTTGCTTCATGTGTTATGTTTTTAAATAAATGTAAAGAAGTGTGAGACCATTTGAAATATTTTCTCTGCCTCTTAAATCCCAATTAAAACATCAGAATGAAAGAATGTCCCTACAAGTTATGATGAAGGCTCAGGTGACTGGGGAAGTGGGACTGCTCAGAACCAAAGAGAGGGACCTGACCTGGAAGGCTACCTCTTCCCCAGGGCTGTAAATCTAACAGTTAATGAACAAAACTATGGAAACAACAGAGAGCAGGCAGACAGGAAGGAAGGTCAAAAGCAAACAGACCAGGGCTGAGCATAAACCAGGGATTAATTATAAATGAATTAAACCTACCAGCTCAAATTAAATAGGCAATTTCAATTTGACATTTACAAGTTTTTCTTGTTTTGTTTTGTTTTTTTTTTTTTTTTTTTTTGTTAGTTGCCATTTTGGTGTGTGCAGGCTCTCAGCGATGTTTTATTTTATGTTTCCTTAAAGTTTGTTAAGAAATTCCCATTTCTGAGGCCAGCAAGATGGCTCAATGGGTAAAAGAGGTAGCCTTGGAAGCCTATCATCCTGAGTTCAACCTCCAGAATGTACATAAAGGTGTAAAGAGAAAACTGTACACGCATACACACACACACACACACACACACATACACACACACCATATACATATATACACAGATACACACACACTTTTAAAAAAAAACTAAATAAACACACAGGTTAAAAACAAATAAAACAAGAAATCTTTTTTCCTTAAATAAACGTTTGTTAATGATCCGTGTGGTTGCTGGGGAAGTGACTTACTTAGTAAAGTCCTTGCCTTGCATTTATGAAGCTCTGGATGTGACCCCAACACCACATAAGCTAGGTGTGGTGGCTCATGCCTCTGATGTCAGCACTCAAACAGAAAAGTTTCAGATGTTCAGGGTTACTCTCAGCTACTCAGAGTTTATGGTCAGCGTAGGCTAGAGCCCTGTCTTTTAAAAAGTCATGTGAGATTTGCTCTCTGTATAGTTGATTTTGCAAGTCTTGGTCCTGGCAAGTCGTTGTCAACCATGTTCTATATTAGAGTCCCTGGGGATCTCAGGCAATAAAGCCCTAGTGAGCTGGGTGGAGGACCACTGAAACGAGAAGCGTAGTTCTAGACATGCAGCTTGCTTTCTTCTGAGACTGTCTGACCAGTGCTTTCCCTCATCTCTATCTCAGTTCACACTTGGGATCCCATGAGCATACAAGGAAAGACATCAGGTTAATATGGAAGCAAAACCTGAAGATGTTGTCCTGACCCTCAAGTATTTACCTGGAGAACCTAACAGGCTGCCAGGCACAGACCTGGAAGTTAATTACTCTCACAAGGCAATCAATGCAGGCAACAAGGTGAAGATGCTGTGCATGGCGGCACTCAGACCAATAAAGCTATGGTTGTGGTACCAGGGGAAACTTTGTGGTGCAAATAAGTACTGAGGAAGCCCTGAGGGATGGGCACAGATTACTGCTTCGAGGTAGGTGGGCAGGGTAAGAGAAGACAGCAATGAAGGTTGCAGAGCAATGATCAGGGCTCCTCTTTGCTGTAGTAAGATGCTAATTAAAATCTCCTTCAGTTCCCACAGGCACTATCTAGATAAAGCTCAAAGAGGTGGAATTTAAAAAAGAAGGGGTGGGGAGAGTCCATAAAATTTAGTACCAACTTAATTTTTATTCATTGTGAATCAATGCAGAAACCAGAATAGACCTAACACATCGTTGTGGAGTAGGGTTTGGAATCACAACACATTCTTGGCTAGAATCAGAAAGGTAATAAAACTAAAGTGCCAGGCCTTCAATTCCACTGGTGGCTGTTGTTCTGTCCTTGGCACCTCCCTACAGAACATCTCCAGGAACAAGAAGTCAGCAAAACCTAGTGGGTACAGAGGAAATCAAGTCTACATCTTCTACAGAATTTATGCACAGTACCACAGGACATTAGTGCCACAGTTTAGAGACCTGTAAGGTACTCTCCTTACCCGCTTGTAACCCATTTTAAATGGGAAGAATCCACAGGATTAAGAGATATACATGTTGCCAGGCAGTAGTGGTACATGCCTTTAATTCCAGCACTTGGGAGGCAGAGGTAGGCCAGTTTCTGTGAGTTCCAGGCCAGCCTGGTCTACAGAGTGAGTTCCAGGACAGCTTCAAAAACTACAGAGAAACCCTGTCTTGGAAAAAAATAAAAAAGTTAATAAAGGTTTTTTTTTTAAAAGGAGAGAGAGAGATGCATGTCCATGAGGATCTGGGGAGGTCCCTCATAGAGATAGTACTATAGATAACAGGGTCAATAAATCCTCTACCTATCTTCACCTCTCCCCCAGATCTGTATCCCAACATGGACCATCTGCACTCCCATGCCTAAAAGATGCTTTGAAGCAACTTTGGAAAATTTAGGAGGGATGGAGTCACCTAAGGAAATAAAAAAGAATTATCTACTGGGACTAGGATGCCTCTATTTGCCTAGACTTCAGAATGCTAGGGAAGAACACCAAAGAGTCTCAGCTTCTTGGGGGTTTGACAGTTCTTTCCCACCCACACCCCACACACACACACACATATACACACACCGTAGTTGTTAGAATGATAGGCTCATACATTTGGATACTTAGTCCCCAGCTGGTGGAACTCTCAGGGAAGATTTAGAAGGTGTGGCATAATCAGAAAAAGTTTGTCACTAGAAATGGGCTTTGAGGTTTCACAAGTACACATCCTCCCCCCACCCCCACCCCCACCCCACCCCACCCCCATTATCTCTCTGCCTCATTTTTGTGGATCAAGATGTGAGCTCTCAGTTAACTCTAACACTATGCCTGTCTGACTGCTGCCATTATTCCCACCATGGTAGCAATAAACTCTAACCCTCTGAAACCATGAGCCCCAAACTAAATGCTTTCGTAAGTAAGTTGCCTTGCTTGTGGTATTTTAGCACAGCAATCAAAAAGTAACTAAGACTCTCTTCCCCACATAATTTCCGGAGACAGCACATTTCAATGATAGAAGTGGGCATTTTATTCCATCCCATGAGAGAAAATAAAAGCCTCTCTCCATCCTCAGATGGTAGTAACTTGTGTGATGGGGAAGGTTAGGAAAATGCCCATAATGCCTAAGCCTTTCCTGCCACTCATGAACTCCACTTGCTTAAATCTATCACCTATTCCCTCATTTTAGAGAGCTCAGGGCTTCTCTACCCTGTTCTGTCTGCCTGTGGATTCAGTTCAGGAAGTAAAGAGGAGAAGGCTGCCTTTAGCCCCGGATCTGTCTTCCAGCACAGAAGCAGTCCTGGGTCCCCCACAGCAGCTCAGGCACATGGAGCTGGACAGGTGGCTCTAGCAGAGCCACGCCTTAAAATGTGCAATGGGGACCCCTGGCTAATAAGGCAAAAAGAAACCGGAAGCAGTTTTCATTTAAAAGAGAAAGCAGCCAGAATGAGGAGTGAGACACCAAAGACAAAAAAACTACAAAGAACAACAGCTGGGAAGTGTGCAGGAGGGCACAGACTGGACCTTGAACCAGGGGCTAGAAGCCAGGGACTTGTCACCTAGGCCTTGGAGCACAGAGAGAAAATGTTCCAGAGAAGCTAACAGCGCCTCCAGAGCAGGGGAGAGACAACCTGTGTGGGAGTGAGAAACCAGAATCCAGAGAAAGGGCTGAGCATTCCAAAGACCAAGAATAGCCATATGGCTTAAAGTCCACCTTGTATGTAGACTTGGTTAAAAGATAGTTGTGACTCTGCTGAGAGCTGTTCTGGTCTACATATGCCTTGAAACCTAGAGTTCCTACCTGGGGAGCAGGGCTCTGTGGGGATTAGCCCAGTGAACAGGAGTGTGCTTCTCAGCTGAACCACATAAGCCCAAAGTCTAAAGCCAAGTCTGAAGGTCCTAGTTCCTGTAGCCAGAGACCACAGAAGTGCCCTGAGGGAACCGGCAGGTTCTGCCAGAGGCCTTGTCATACTTTCATTGATCTAAATTGAATGATGGTTTGGCAGAGAAGGAATTATTTTGTTTTAGAATTTCCCATCTCTACCTTGGCTTAATTGAAAGCAGCTCCTTGAGGAGTATGAAAAAAAACTACATATTGAAATTCATAGAACTGTACATTTGTGGAGTTGTGTACCCAAAGCTAGAGAGATGAGCTAATATACAAGGACATGAGAAAAGGGAACCTGAAAGACAGAATGGAATGCTTAGCTGGAGTCTTACAAGGATAGATGTTTTTAGAGAAATAGCCAGCAAGACAGCTCAGTGAGTAAAGACACCTGCCAGCAAGTCTGACAGCCTGAGTTTGACCCCTGGGACCCATATGGTAAAAGGAGAGAATAGAATCCCACAAATTGTTCATGCAGGCTATGGCACATGTGTGCATGCACATACATGCAGATACACATAAAATATAATATTTAAAAACTTAAAGAAGGATCTAGAGAGATGGCTTAGCAGATAAGAGCACTGGCTGGGTTCAATTCCCAGCATCTACATGGCAAGTCACAACCTTCTACAACTCCTTAGTTCCAGGGGATCTAATGCCCTCTTCTGGCCTCCCCAGGCATTGCACACACATTGTGCAGAGACAAATGCAGGCAAATGCATATACATTATATAAAATAAAAATAAAATGAAATAAGTTATTTTAAAAGACCTTTTAGATGAAAACATATAGATACAGTAACAGGAAGAGTTTTTAATAGGGGAAAAAGAAGAAAATGTTGGGGGTGAAAAGAAGAGAAGGGGATGGGGGAAGGAAGAGAAGACAGGAGGGGGGTGATAAATGGGCACAGGGAAGAGAGAAAAGAAGTGTGTGTGTGTGTGTGTGTGTGTGTGTGTGTGTGTGTATGTGTGTGTGTTCTGTAAAATGTTGTCATCTGAAACAAGGATGTGTTTGGTATTTCATTCAATCACTTTGCTGAGTGTTTGGTTTTAAAACCAGCAGTCGATGTTAGACAGCTGTTTACAGCTTTCCTCACTTTATCGAAACTGGCCTGCACTGAGTAACTGTGGCACAACAGACAGTGCACTGCTGGCCAGGAATTCTGGGTAGCAGATGGGCAGAATCTGCAGAAGAGTGGTGAAGATCATGTCTGGTGCCCAGCTCTTCCTTTGGAGCAGGAACCTGGAATCAGGACTCCTGGGAACACTGCTGGGAAGAGATAAGCAAACAGTCCCAGCAGGATATCTCTTTCCCAATTTCAAAAATACCTAGGAGTAATCTTCCCTTAGTGAAAACACTACAAAACACAAACTTAGGCTCCAACTTAACCACAGGCCAGTTGGTTCATCTCCAAATCTTATTTTCCCCATTTACAAATTGTTGATAATATCCATCAGGGTTTTTATGGAATTAAATGACATAGTAACATGGCACACAGCCTGAATATAATCTCTCCTAACTTAATGGGCTTTTTGTTAATATTGGGAGGAAACAAACCTATATGCAGAGATGCATGGGTACATGGCTGGATATCAGAGATGAAATGGAGACAGAGACAGAGATTCAGGAAGCCCTTCAATTTTTTTTTTTTTTTTTTTTTGCTTTTGATAAATATAAAAAGGGTCTCTTTATGTTCCCTCCTGCTCAATAGCAGTAGCAAAGCTACTTAGGAATTACAAAGGTAACTCCCTTTCCACTTCCCCGCCCAAATAAACTCCCCATCAGTACTGCTCTTAACACTGCTTCCCATCCAAGCTAGATATCCATCATGCCAAGGAACCCCAGGCCCCAGACTTCCTCCCAGTGGCGTATTTCTGAAAGTTACTGTATAACTTTATGATACATCTGCATTGGGGTGGGGGCAGGGCTACCTGAGTGAGAAGATCTTGGGATCTCAATAGCAGCACTGTGAAAGGGATGTGGACAGCAAATCTGCCTCTCTCACAAGATAACATGGTCAAAGGTCGAAGAACCTGAGTTCAAGCCCATCCTTACAGGACCACTGTTTTCCAAAAGGCACATTTTGTGAGGTTTTGGCCAGTTCCATCAGTATCCTTATCTTCATCACCAGCATCCCTGTCTTTATCAGCAGCATCCTTAATCATCTTCATCTTCATTGTTCTCAACCCAGAGCAAACCATCCCAAAAGACAAGTCTTTCCCACAGGGCGTAGGGAGTCCTGCATTCCACCGTCCTGACTTTACTTGATTGCCTGAGACCATGGCCCAGGTCCAGCTTGCTTCAGGGAGGTCTCTGAGCCTGTTCTGTCTACCATCTGTACCAGATCTACCCCCCAACTTCCAGGGCCAAGATTGTGAGAGCTAAAACATATAAATCAAGCCAACAGACTGTTAGAACAAATATACTCTCTCCTCGTACCTCAACAAACACACTGTTATAAACCTGGAAAGTTTAAATTTAGAATTCTTGGGCTCCTTGGAGTTCTGCACTGGAATGGAGGCGCTATGAGGAGAGATGATTTCTAGCCTGCAGCCCATCCCCACCTGTTCCCACACTGAGCTCTCTCACCCTAAAGAGACCACACACATGCACTAGTACACACACATGATCATGCACTCACGCATGCAGGCAGACACCCAACCTGCACATCCAATCTTAGTCCCACCCCATTCACAGAGTAAGTCTTTAAAAGACAGCTAGAAAGAGGCTTATAAGAACATGAGATGCAGGCTTGGGACCACTTAGCAGGGAAGTGCCAGTTCTGAGCACACAGTGTGAGGGAAAAAGAGCTTGGTGCTCCTATGTTCTTTTCTTACTGCTGTGAGAAAAGCAACTTGAGGAAGGAAGGAAGGGTTCATTTGGCTCCTGATTTGAGGGCACAGTCTGCAGTGGCAATAGAGGCATGATGGCAGAAGCATGAGATGAGTGGCCCCACTGGGTCCGGAGCAGGGAAGCAGAGAACAAAGATGCAGATGCTTACATCATATTCTCTTTTTTATTCAGTCTTGTACCCAGACCATGGGATGGTGTTACCCACATTGCAGGTGGGCTTTTCCCTCCTGATTTAAGCCAATCTAGACACATGTAGGTGATTTCAAATCCAGACAACTCACTGACAATGAAGATTAACCATCACAGACTTCAAGGGCTTTATCTTCTTGGATCTAAGGATTCCTTTCCCTTTGGGGATAGTAATGGCAGAGAAGGGGACAGCAAGCAGGGTCCCCCTGGCCACACCATCAGCAGCAACCTCATCAACTTCTCACCAAAGTATGCCCAGTGCCATCCAAGGCAGCAGAGACATAGAGACATCCTTCAGATTTGCTTCCTTCCTGGACCTTGCTGTGTACCTCTATGTCTTTTACTTCTTTCTTTCTTTCTTTTTTATTTTGGAGGGTGTGGTGGGGGGAGGTGTAGGGTGATTTCAAAACAGGGTTTCTCTTTGTATCTCTGGTGGTCCCAGAACTCACTCTGTAGACTAGGCTGGCCTTGAACTCAGAGATCTACCTGCCTCTGCCTCCCCCATGATGGGATTAAAGGTGTGTGTCCCCACCACCTGGCTCTGGGGATCCGTCTTTAACAACTCCACCAGAAGCACAGAGACACCCAAGCCCAAGGCCTTGTGGAAAGAAACTACAATGAACAAACAGGAGGAGACCTATGAGAAGCTGAGTAAAGCTGGGATTCCTCAGCTAGGACCCATTGTTAAGCGCGCGCGCGCGCGCGCGCGCACACACACACACACACACACACACACACACCATCACCGCCACTACAAGATTTAATGGTGCTATTCTGCTGTGCTTTTCACAGTGTTGAGACTCTTAATAGGCTCCCCTGGTGGGCCACTCAGGGCCCACGCTGCCTCAGAGCAGCTGCTGTGCTGAGCCAAGGAGCACAAGAGATCCTTTGCAAACCACCCTGCCTGTGGGTTTCTTGGGGAACCATCACAGCACGTCCTGGAACAGGCATCCAAGGAAGCAGCACAGATTATTGTAATTCGCCAACTTCACAGCTGCTGCCTGGATGAGAAGAAGCCACAGAAGCCAATGCCACTCAGGAATCTTAGGAGCATCCTCCAGACTTCAGAGAGGAGGCAAACCCAACAGTGTGGGTAGGGACCCCACATGTGTCTGGCTTCACCTCTAGCCTAGCAAAGGATTGAAGGTATCCAGAGGAAGTCAGCCATTTGCCCATACCTCAGTTCTTCAGGGTGAGGCAGACTGGACTACCCCCGATTCCCACCCCCCACCCCTGCACCAGCTGCTATTATGTGGTCTTCATCAGTGCCTCTATTTGCCCGTCTGTAGAATGGAAAGGAAACCTACACTCGGGGATGTGCCAGTTGTCAGAATGTTAAAGTTAGTTAAGGGTTGTGGGTTCTAAGCCAGGATCATCAGCATCACCTGGGACTTCTGAGAAATTTACACGCCCACGCTTACCTAACCAGGAATTCTGGCTACTGGGCCCAGTGGTCAATTTTCACAAGTTTCCCAAGCCGTTCTGTTATAGGGTATGTGTGAGAACCCCTGATCAAGCTGCGCACCAGTGAGCTTCCCACCCTCCGACCCAGAAATGCCTAGACTGTCTAGTAACCCAGGAGCTAAAGGGTCAGCACCAGGCATAAGAGGCCTCCAGGCCCCTGCCCAGCTGCCTCCGCTCTGTGTGACCAGTGCCCATGCCATGCCAGTTTAAATGTTTTCACTGTAAGCTTTATTGTGGTCAGCATTCAGTGAGTCCAGCCTATAGGCGCTAGGCAAAACATCTGACATTATTTGAAGGGTTCTTGCTGTTCTTTAAAACCTCTGGGTACACAGTGCTGAGCATAGCTCTGCCTTCCTTCTGCTGCAGAGAACTGTCAACTTCTAATGGTCAGCAGACTTTCACTGGCCCTGACATTTCTAGAAACAGCATAGCAACTGTTTCCACCCTGCCTACCTTATTTCTAAAGAAAAGCCTCAGCCTTGACAGGCTAGTGTATAAGAAACGTGTCTCGTTGCAATAAAACAGCCAACAAAAGCAGCAAAAGGAATGAAAGGTTTACTCTGGCTCACAGCTCCAGAGGACACAGTCCATCATGGCGGAGAAAGCACAGCGGCAGGGGGCAGCCAGCCACATTGCATGCAGCCAGGAAGCACTGAGAAGCGAACACTTGTGCTCAGTTTGTTTGCTCCTTTCTATTCAGTCTGAGGATCTCGCCACCTCAGCTAACCTAATCTAGAGAGCCCCTCACAGGTATGCCCAGAAAGCTGTTTCCACGGTAATCATAATCCCATGGAGCTAACAATGGAGATTAGATTGGTTGGTGTCCTCTTGTTCTACTACATTATGAATGCATCTTTGACTGGCTATAGTTTACAAAAGGGATTTTTAGAGCAGTTTTGGGTTGAGAGCAAGACTGAACAGAAAGTACAGAACGTACTGTGTGCTTCCCACCTCCATATAAGCACTCTACCTCTCTATCAGCATCCTTCACCCGAGGAGGAACATTTCCTTCAACCAGTAGTGCTTCTACTGCTATATCATTACCACCCAGACTCCACAGCTAGTACTGGGGTTCACTCTCGGTGTGATAAAACTGTGGGTTGAGCAAATGTATAATGACAGTGCATCATAGAGAGCAGTTTCGCTGCCCTAAAGACCTGCTGTGTTCTGCATATTCTCCCAACCACTGATGGCCACTCGTTTTTACTGTGCTGTAAGCCTGTAACTTGGGGAGTGTCCAGTAGTCAGGTTAATACAGTTGCAGCCTTTCCAGGTTGATTCCTTTCACTCAGTAATTTGCATCCACTTGTCCTCCAAATTGTTTCGTGGCTCCCAGAAGCACTGAATAGCACTCCACTGTCCAGAAGTGCCCAGCTTCTCCGTTGACCCAATGAAGAACATTTGGTTGTTTCCAAGTTTGGACAATTAGGACCAAAGCTACCATCAACATTCATGTGCAATTTTTTTGTGTGGTCATACATTTTCAACTAATTTGAGTAAAGGTGAGGGGGTGAGCAATGACTGAGTTATACAAGAGTGTGTTCCCTTTTGTAAGAAACCGCCATTTAATCTTGCAAAGGGGCCAGATTACTTTGTTCTTCCTACACAAGTACTTCTATTGGTACAACTTCACCAGCATTTGGTGTTATCTGTGTATTTGGGCCATTCTAATAATTACGTGATGCATGTTACTTTAATTTGCAATTCTCTAGCGATATATAAGACTGAGCATTTTCCCCCATGTTTAATTGGCATCTGGATGTTTGATGAGGCCTCTGTTCAGATCATTAGTCTATTTTTAATCTATTCACTTCTTAATTGTTGAATTTTAAGAGCTCTTTGTATATGTTAGTAACTATCTTTTATCAGAAATGTCTTTTGCAAATATTTTCTCCTAGTCAGTGAACTGTCTTCTCAATCTCTTGAGGTTGGTTGCTTTGCTTTTAATGTTTTGTTTCTTTTTTCTCATTAGTATATGGAAGAGATGTTAACCCCTCTGTTCTCTCCTGGTGGTTTGAATAAAAATGGACCCCAAGGTCCATAGCTAGTGGTACTATTAGGAGGTGTGGCCTCATTGAAGTAGGTGTGGCCTTGTTGGAAGATGTGTGTCCTTGTGTACTTTGAGATCTCAGGTGCACAAGCCAGGTCCAGTGTGGCATTCTCTTCCTGTTGCCTGCAAATCAGATGTAGAGCTCTCAGCTCCATGTCTGCCTGCATACCACCATAATGGTAATGATAATGGACTAAACCTTTGAAATCACAAGCCAGACCCAACTAAATGTTTTCCTTTATAAGAGTTGCTGTGATCATGGTGTCTCTTCACAGAAATAAACTGACAAATATTAAAAAAAAGAAGAAGAAGAAGAAAAATCATTCAAGGTTAATAATATACAAAAAGGGGAAAACACAGCAGAGGAAATCACATAAATATGATTACCTCTTCTCTTTATTTAAAAATGTATGTATCCTTTTCTATAAGGGAAGCAGGAAATGGTATAGACAAATTTGAAAGCTTGAAAATGGTGGTTAGGAGCCAGGTGTTGGTGACGCACACCTTTAATCCCAGCACTTGGGAGGTAGAGGCAGGTGGATCTCTGTGAGTTCAAGACCAGCCTTGTCTACAAGAGCTACTTCAAGGACAGCCTCCAAAGCCACAGAGAAACCCTGTTTTGGAAAAAATGAAAATGAAAATGGTGGTTAGGGAAAGTGAATGGTCTCTGAGATGGTCTCTGGAGTTTGAATGAGCCCAAGGGACCGACATTATCTTGGAAGGAACTCTATTGTAGAGTATAAGTTACATGGCCTCCTTTACAAAGAAAGACCGAAATGAGTGGAAGGTATCTACTCTGAATGCAGATAGGGAATTCCTGAGTCTCTCCTTATTTTGAGACCAGAGGAATAGGAATGTTTTAAAGGTCTTTAAATTTTTTTGTATATCAGATTGCTCAGCGTTGCAAGAAATACTGTATTTTCTGGGCAGTGTTCTCTGAGCCCCAACAGCAAAGATACAATGTGGGGGGAGGGTCAAGAAAGAATGTGTAGGAAGGAGCTCTAAAATGCTCTGTTCTGAAAGTCTCCAGGCTCCTGTCCTCAGACTCACCCATTCCCAGAGACAAGGTTCTGCCTTCAAAGAGGAATCCCACTACCACCAAGGGCAGGCAAACGTCCCAGAACAACCTTCCGCTCCAATCGGCAAATGGTTGCACTTTGGGGCCAATGATCTCTCTGAAAATCTTACCAGAGCATAAAATTCATATACATACATAATACATGCTTTTACATACTATCTCAGGGTACTTTCAGACTCCCAGAGGTCCATTCAACATTTGGTGACTATATTAAGAGGTCTTGCTAGAGGAAGAGGAAAAAAAAAAAAAAAAAAACAGTTGAGCTGCTAAAAGACAGCCTGGCAAAGTACCAAAGACTAAAGTGTAAGACATTCTCTTTTAATGAAAATGTCCCAAATTGTCCCAAATTCATAGTCCATATCCTCAAAGCCCCCGAGGCCATTTCCTGACCAGTCTCTTGCTCTTTTGGGATCTGTAAAAGAAAAAAAAAAAGAAATGAAAAAGCTTTGAAAGGTCATCTGGCCCTGATGTTACTACCTCACATAACCCCAAACCAAACAGAATATACAGTCTACCTTCACCACATCTTGTAATATCCACTCCTCCTACCCCACCCTCCAAAGGCTTCCCACAGCTCTCCTCTGCTCCAAAGATTCCATCTGGTGGGCATGCTACATTAGGCTTTGCTGGTCCACAAAGACAATTGGGATCTGGGTAAAACAAATGAGGAACCAACATTGCAAACTTTAAGGGGACTTTGCCAAGAAGTGTGACAGTGGAGACCCCTTCTCAAGATGACCCCTGACCCTCCTTCCCTTTGCCTAAAATTCTAAATTCCTTTAAAAGAAATTGTAATCATAAGGAAATGCTTAAGACATTGCTAAATAATCTTTCTTTAGTTGAAAAAACAAAGCAAAACAGAACATCTGGTGCTCTCAGAAAATATCAGCATATGCAGCAACCCACCCATCTCCGGGTCTAATTCTATGCATCAGTCAACACAAAGCACATAAATTGATGTCAGGTTGAACTTACAGAAAAGTAATATGCTTGTCTAAAGAATTACAGTAGTGGGGCTGGAGAGGTGGCTCTCTGGTGAATGGCACTTGTTGCTCTTACAGAGGATCTGGGTTTGAGTCCCAGACCCCATATGGTGGCTCACAACCATCTGCAACTCTAGTTCTAGGGGACACCACGCCCTCTTCTGTTGCCCACAGGTCCAGGTATGCATGTAGTGTAACAGGCCCCTAGACCTTAACCCAACTGTCATCATGTTGTGTTGAAGGCATTATTCTAACCTCAAACCCTATCATGTAGACCCTGATACCTACTAAACAGGAGCAAAGATGCAATCAAAGACCTGGGCCACAGCCCCAGGCAAATCTGTCAATGTTCTAACCTTACTTTCTGGATCCTGCGATCTATTTCTTGCTAACCACATCCAGGATGTGGGTTTTATGCACAAAAGACAGAGGGCAATAAGGCTCAGGGTTGCATGATGTGGGCAACCGCTGATCGGCAATAAAGACTTTCTTTTCAACTCTAAGAGTCCCATGTAGCCAGGCAGTGGTGGCACAGGTCTTTAATCCCAGCACTCAAGAGGCAGAAGCAGGTGGATCTCAGTAAGTCTGAGGCCAGCCTTGTCTACAAAGTGAGTTCCAGGACAGCCAGCACTGTTACACAGAGAAACACTGTCTCAAAAAAAAAAAAAAAAAAAAAAGTGTTCATGTGGAGTCCCTAGTAGACTTACCTCACAACATTTGTGCATATGCATATGGTTTTTTAAAGAAAGATTGCGGTAACTAGTGCTGGAGACATAGCTCAAGCAGGAAGCACTTGCCTAGTACAGGCAAGGCCCTGGGTTCAATCCCCAGAAATGCAAAGAAAAAAAATATTATGAAAGAACTATTGGAACTAGAACCAGAAGTCAAGGCTCATTGCAACACTCTATCCAGAGGTAAAACTGGAAAGATGATGCAAGCCCTGGATACTGAAGACCCCACCTAGCACATAAACATCCCATCACTGCCACCTAGGCCTCCTTCCATGTCTGTCGAAGGCTTCCTCAGATGGAGTTCCATGTCTGTCGAAGGCTTGTACCTGGCTTCCTCAGATGGAGCCTGCAGGATGGTATCAATAGCTCCTCCCACCTTCTCAGGGTGCTGGCCCTTAAATAAACAGGGTTTCCTTCCCACCAACACTCAGCTCATGAGTATTGGCTTTTGAGCAGTGAGCTCAAACCAGTGGCTCACAACAGAAATCTGTCCAGGAGTTATCTGGCTAGCATACTGGTTTATGGGACTGACTGATGGTCAGGAGGGTGGAAAGACTGTGGCCCAACCAAAACAAGATGGTTTATAGAAACTACAACTACTTCAGACCAAACTCTGGCATTTCACAAACCCCAGCCTCACCTTGTGTGTTCCTCAGGAGAAAGGGAGAATAGATTTTCTCCCACATGTGAAAGAGTTCACAGACCATTCCAGCACTTCACACAGAGCCACGGAGAAGCTGGCCTGGGGCTGAAGTAAAGTTAAAGGTCTTTCCCCATGCCACTCCGGGTGGATGTGCCATTGAGTCTGCTGAGCCAGCTCCTTCATTAAGTTGAAATGGAGGGAGCTGCTCCACACGAGCCAATTGGCAGTCAGGCCTCATCCTCATACAGAATGTTCTTACCAGTTTCTGTCCTGAGCTCTCCAGAGCCCTTCCTATAGCTCTGAATATTTTTTCAGCTCTGCATTCTTACCACCCCTTTCCATTGGTGTAGATTCCAGCAAACCTCAACTTTTGGCTTCCTTCTGTCCTTCCCACACTCTTGTCTGTCAGCTGTCTGAGACTTCCCTAGTATTCCCAGGTGTAGGAAATGCCAGTTCAGTAGAGGAGAGGCAGTGCTCACTCTCCCTGCCTGCTGGCCCACCCTCTGGCTATGATGGCAGGGAAGGCGGGAGGGGGATGTGGTGGAGCAGCCAGTAACTGATAATGACAGGGAGAGACACATCGACAGTTACTCAGGTGTGAAGCTGGTGAGCCCAGGAAGCTAAATAGGGTGTGAAATGCATCCTTAATGTCTTTTCCAATGTGGAAGTCTTTACATGCTGCCAGTCTAGGCAGAAGATGGGGTCTGCGTGTTCCATTTAGGATGTACTATCCCCATCTGTGGGCCATACTCCTCTCTGCTCTCCTGTTCTGCCTTTTCCCAAATGTTATCCAAGCTCACCTGTCACAAATGCACTGCCACAAGGGGCCATGGTGCCATTCATGGGTCATGGGTCATGTCTGGGTCCCTGGCCTAGAATCAGCTAAGGTCTGGGTTGACGTTCATGGCTCTTATTACCACCAGAGGCTGTGCAGATGCCTAAGATCTAGATAGCTACCTGAGACCATGTTGGTGTCCTTAGGGCCTTGCTGCTGGGGCCATACTGATCTGGGTGGCCTACGCTGCCACTGAGGCCATGGTGATGTCTGGCCTGAGATGCAGCTGGGAGCACGTCTGGGTCCATGTTCCTATTGTAGCTGGGGTCTGTGGTGATGTCTACAGCCAGTGTTTCCATGAAGAGTAATAGGAACCATGCCTGTCAAAATCCACCCACATCCGTGGCCTTGGGTTGGCCCACCCTAACCTCTACCGCATCTATGACTTGCTGTAGTATGTAAAGGGACTGGTCCTATGGAACCATAACCGCAGGATCTCCATGACTCGGGACAACAACAGGACATCCCGAGAGGAGTTTTGGTGATGATGGTGTGCCAGAGGCCTTGAACCAGATCAATAACTCATTGCAATGAACATTTTGGGGGTGTGGCTGATTGGGCAAATGGCTGATTGGACACACCGCAGTTCCCAATGCCACCAGGAAGAATGAAGAGTGTTGAAAAGAAGAAAAATTGAGGTGGTTTTCATTTTGTTTGTTTATTTTATTTTTAATCAATTTGGGGAGGTATGCTGCAGGGGTGATGGGGAGATATGGAGGGACTGGGAGGCAAGTGGGATTAAGGTGCATGGTATGAAATTCACAAAGAATCAATAAAGAATTATGTTTAAAAAAAAGTCAGGCACAGAGGTACACAGCTGTTCTAGGGAAGCAGCAACAAGATCACTGGAACTCAGTGACTGGCTGGTCTTGCTAATTTGGGGTTAACAGAGTTCCAGGTTCAATGAGAGACATTGTCTAAAACAGTAAAATGGAAGATGATAGAGGACCATACCCAACCTTGACCTCTAGTTTCCACAGGAAGACAAATGCACACATACACATACACATACATAAACACACATGAATGCACAGCACAAAATAATAAAATAAAATAAGGCTTTATTGGAACCACACTCATTTATATGTTCATTATCTATATCTGTGTTTACACTATGATAGTAGAATTGAATAGCTGTAACAGAAATTGCATGGGCCACAAATCTTTTTTATTGAAGATAATTTCCTTCATACAATGTATTCTAGTTATGGTTTCCTCTTGCTCATCTCAGATCTCCCCCACATCCTTTCCCCCTACCACAGAAAATTAATAAATAAAACAGAAGTCAAGGTTTAAAAAAAGTTCTCAAAGCAAAAATAAGTATTATGAAACAAAACATCTTCAAAAGTACCACTGAGTTCATTTTACGTTGTCCATCTACTGCTGGGTATGTGTATGAGTGTGGTTTGTGTGCAGGCCCCATGCATGATGCATAGTCTCTGAGTTCATAAGTGAGTGAGTGAGTCCTGCTGGGTTTGAAAGGCACTCACTGTTCCCTTGGTGTCCTCCATCCCCACTGACTCTTACAACCTTTCTTCCCCCTATTGCACTTAGTTCCTTAAGTCCTGAGAGGAGGGTGGATGGAGACATCCCATTCAGGTATTCCAAGGTCGCTCACTCTCTGAACATTGTTCTGTTGTGATTCTCTGCATGAGTTCCCATCTACTGAAGGAGAAAGCTTCTCTGATGATGGCTGAATCAGACACTGATCTATGGTATAGCAAAATGTGCTCAGGAGTCATTTTATTGTTATGTTCCTTTAGCAGAACAATAGTATTTTGTTTTATGGGCCATAAATCTTAAAGCATTACTATATAGTCCTTCTGTGTGTTAGACGTTCATTCCTGTGACCAAATACCTAAAAGAAATAAGGGGGGAAAGATGGATTTCAGCTCATGGTTTCAGAGGACTTGGGCCATGGCCACATGGGTAGAACATGGTGACAGTAGGAACTTTACTTCTTGGCATGCAGGGGAAAGTGGCATGCGGGAAGTGGCCAAGGCAAGATGCACTCCCAGTGAGTGGCAAACCTCTTCCGACTAGCTGTCCTGCTACTGCTGTTCTCACCTCCTCCCCAAGTGCCAAATATTGTCGTGTTCAATGGTTTTCCACATGTGTGGCCCATGTACAGTATTTGTATATGTATAGCCAAGATGTTCAGTTTTTATTAAATGATACCTAATGAAAAAAACAAAATCAAGTACAGAAGATATTGACATAAGCACTTTGAAGATGTGAAACCTTAGGTTAGCCTGGGATTTGTATTGACAGATGAAAAAGGCTAGAAAATATTTACACATCAGAAATAAAAATTTGGTCAAATCCATACTTCTCTCACATCTTGTCATCATACAGTTGAGTTTCCATCTAGGTCTGTTTATGAAAAAAAATTCAAAGAATTTCTCTATCACATTGAGTAGTTTAAGAGTTCTAAGAACTGCCAGCTTCTAACCAAGAGACCATTGAAGCTTGCTGCCAGACAGCATGTGTGAAAACGTTTGCAGTAGCAAATTGTTCACTTAGCGTAGCTGAGCTGTGTCTATCAAAGGAGGTTGGATTTGTCTCACCCTCCTCGCTATAATTAATCCACTGCCTATGACCTCACTGGTCTTGTTATAATTTAACCAGTGAAAAAAGACTCAGCCAAGCCTCTTAAAATTAGGAGCGTGACTAAAGGCATTCCTTCTGTTAAAAGAAAATTTATTTGGAAAGTCAAATAAACAAGTGGTCCTGACAGATTAGCTTCAAAACACCGTGCAGAATCTTGATTTTCCAGGACAGCGGAATCGTTGTCAGGAGGTTTGATGAGACAGACCGCCTGAAGATATCCCCCTCTTTAATGCCGGCTGTGGGCACATCTTCAGGTCACCAGCCTACTGCTACTCATTCCTACTCACTCCAGGTCTCAGAAAAATATGCAAAGTGCATCCCCTGCATAAGCCAGTGGCCTGAATCCTCATTGCTTCCCTGCAGTTGGCCTGCAGAAAGGCTCTGAGAAAACTAGCTGGGACTGAGTGTGGGGAAGTTCCCTGGAGGACCCCAGCTGTTCTCTTACCCAGCCTGGAGCCTCCCAGAGCCAAAGACCTGTGACTGGAAAAGCAATTTGCTTTTCAGTGCATTTTCCCCTCCCAATCAGGAGCAGAGAAGTGGTGCTAGCTGGAGGCTTTCAGGTTAGACACGAGCACTAATGGAATGACAGCCGGCAAAAGGCAAACAGCGTTGTCAAGCTAGGTGCCTTTTGGGGGAGTTGGCTAGATGGCCGCAGAAGGACTGCCAGAAACCCCTGTGGTGGCATTCAATGTAGCCTTCCATGCTGGGGATGACTTTTCTCATATGTCCCAAAGCAGGTACCTGATGAGATGTGGGCCATATGACCCCAAGAAGACTTAGAGTGGGACAGGTTTTGAATGATCTGTTACTCAATAGTTCTGTTGTTTTGTTTTTGAGACAGGGTCTCTTGTTATCTTAACTGCCCTCATAGTGATGATCTTAAATTTTTGGTCCTCCATCTCTACTTCCCCCTCCAAAAGCTCTGAGATTGCAAGCATGTGCCACTATGCTCAGTTTTATGGGGTGCTGGGGATTGAACTCAAGGCTTCCTGATTAGTAGATCAGCTCTCTATCTGTGAACCACATGCCCGGCCCTGCAGCTCAACTGGGAACAGCTGAAACTGCTGTCAGTGTGCTGGCTAAACTGGGAATCAGCTCTATCCCAAAGAGCCATTACCCCCCACCCGATTCCCAGGTGTTGGAGGACACCCGGACAAGCAGAGGTGTCTGCCACCTCCCTCCCACCATGAACACGTGTGACTCCAGCTGAAACTCCGGGAAAGTGGTGTCTCCCTCCTCCCCATTTCCTCTTTTCTGGGCTGTAACTTTTTTGCTGTTGCTTCTTCCTCCTCCTTCTCTTCCTCTCCCCTTATGACTTCCCTTTCCTTTGCTGATCAATCCAAACTCAGAAACTGCAAAGTGAAAGGGGGCTCTGACTGGGGTCTTGGTTTGGAAGATGCTGACTTGGAGAGTTGTGGGTGTTAAGAGAGAAGCAGGAGCTTATATGGGAGCTTATATGGAATGGGAAGTCACTGGCTGACTTGGAAGAGTGCATCAACAGGATAGACATGTGTGAAGCAAGAACCCTCATTGCACTCATTTCTTTAGTTGGACATTTTCTCTCCACGCTGACCCTGCCTCTTCCCCCATCTCTCTTTTCTGGTGGCCTTTCCTGTTGATCTGAGGCTTCCTGCTCACTGGAAAGGAGTTGCTCCCAACCTCAGAAGGGCCAAATGCCTCTCCATAGACAGTCCTACTAGTAAAGGAGCCAGAGCCATGGAGAACCCCAGCTAAACCAGGGGATTCCTTTTCTCATCTCTGGTGAAGTGAGTTTAGCTTACTTAGATCTGTTGGCAAGGCAGCAAGGTACAACTTCTACGTCCGAGAGACTGGGTTTGAGTTACAGGCTCTGCTACTCATGAGCTGTGGGAGCTTGGCAAGTTCCTCTAGCTCCCTGGGTCTTGGCTTCTTTACTCCTGTGAGAACAGGAATCATACCTATCTCAAAGCTATGAAGATTAAAAGAGTCCTTACAGATAAAATATCTGGACCAGAACTGGTACCAATACAGTAAACCAGGCCCCTTTCCTTCCCTCTTTTTTCTGAGAATCAGTAGTGGCATCCTGTTGGACAGGCATCCTTGAAGAAATGACCCAGGAGACTGATCCATCCCTGTTACTTTCCAGTCTGCCCACATCATAGGACATCTGTTGTGTGATATTTTGATTGTGTTCTGACAAATAAAAAAGTTTGCTAGGAGTCAGAGGGTGAAGCTAGCCACTACCTAACCATTGAGATTTGGAGGACTGTAGAGAGAAGAGACAGAAAATAGTACAGTGGGATGGAGAGAGGATCTCAGCCTTTTGGAAGGAGGAATGGAAGAGGTAGGAAGCAGCTGGCGATTGCTCCTGGGTCTCTGATCTTTCTGGTTCTTCCCCCCCCCCAATATTTGACTCCCAGTATGTTATTGATAACGTTTAATTAGATTAACACTTTAGACATCGACATCTGCAGTGTTTCCTGTGTCTTTTGTCAGTCTTCTTCTGGGGCAGGTTGGAAGACTGAAGAGGGGCTCTGTCAACAAAGTGCTTGCTGCCTAAGTATGAGGGCCTGAATCAGATCCCAGCACTCATAAAAACCAAGTATGGCAATGCCTGCATATGACCTAATATTAGAAAATAGAGTCAGGAAAACCCCAGGACTTGCTAGACAGCCAAAATAGTGGGCCCCAGGTGATGTGAGAGATTCTGACTCAAAGGATAGAGGAAGGCAAGGCCCATGACATTGACCTCTGTCTTATAGACATATTGTACACACAAATACACACATGAACACGCACACACACACACACACACACACACACACACACACACAGGTCAACTGGAATTCAGCAATGAAAACAATCATGTAAGAAAGGAACAGAGTTCTGAATGGCTCACATGATCAACCAGGGCCTGTTGACAATTACTTCAATTCCATCCCCCTTTTCTTTAGCCCTAGAATGCTCAGCCCATGAATAGAGGATTCTCAGTCAGATAACCACAGGCCCATCAGATGCCCCCGTACCCCAAACCCTGCATTATATACTGCCACCCAGTGTCTGTACTGAAATAGGCCTGCTCGTCTATATAGGAAGGAACAGCCAATCAGAACTCTTCTTTCTGGAAAAAAGTGGGAGTGGGGAGAGTCTGTCTTAGACCATTTCACTTACGTAGAGGCATGCTTAGTCAGACCACTGCATATGGCCCAAGAGTCTCCCTTGGTCCTTTCCATCCTAGAAAAGATTTGAGGACTAAATAAAGCCCTAGCTGTGCTCTCAGAAGGTTTTCTAGAATAAAAGCTATAATAATAGCCAGTAACACTAGTGTGACTCTTTGAAGTTTCTGAAGGATTTTTACCTGTTTAAACTCTGTCAAAGTAGGCTAAATGCTACAAAGAGTGACCCCAAAATTTCAGCAGTTTGACAGAATGAAAGTATTTCTTGTTCTCATCATAAGTCAGTGCAGACAGAAATGAGCCTGGAAGAAAGAAAAATCTGAAACAGAGACAGGGGCTAGGCTCCTTTCAGGTGTCACTGTCATCACCTAGAGCCCAAGTCCTTATCTTCCAGTGCTCAGGTATGGAATGAGATAGACTAGAGGACCACAGAAGAGGTTTCTATGGAATTTAGAATATCAGTTTATTGACAGAACTTAGTCACGGGCCCACCCAACTCCAAGGGAGGCTGATTCCTAGAAGGGAAGGAGCCAGGATATGGTAAATGACTAACTCTGTCTTTGCTATCTTTGCTATAACACCATGAGACAAGTACTTTCCCCAAAAGTAGGAGACTAAAGCTGAGAAGAGTTGATGTGGCCCATATACCCATTAGTAAATGGACTTGAACGTGTCTCTCCTTCCATTTCTTATCTCATAAAGAACTTTTTCCTCCCATGGATACAAGCTACTGAGCAACTTACAGAGTCTTATTCATGGCCTAGTCCCGTCCATGCCATCTCTTTCCTTCCCTGCCACCTGTATTGGAAAGCAGGAGAGAACCATTATTGTATGCTGTCCCCCATTACCTCCCACTTGACTCTAACTTCTTTACCATAGAAGTGGGAACAGGCCCCACCCCCCTAAGGCTCAACTGTGGAAATAGTGATGCTCACAGGCTATTGCATTTCTAGCCCTGGGGAGAAAACATGGTCCTCTATTTCAAAGAGTGCACAGTCTAATGACAGAAACATAAACTGCTGTAACTTGACTTGATTAGACATCAGCAGGTCTCTGCAAAGTGCTTTGAGAACACACGTGAGCAGGAAACTGATTTTCTCAGAGTCAGAGAAAGCTACAAAGAGTGGGTTATGCTAGCCCTGGGCTTCCAGTCAGAAATATCTGGGCAGGGGAGGTGAAGGAGACATGGCAAGCCAGAAAGGAGCACTTGCCCAGATGCAGACATGAAAAATGATGGGTAAGTCCTTGACAGGAGACAGGGAATAATCCTAGAAGGCTGAAGAAGGCCCTGCCTACTCCCTGGCTCTGATGGAGCCCTAGGAAGATATAAGACAATGAAGAATGTCATTGGATAGAGTTCCAGGGCATTATGCTGCAAGTCTGAAAGGTCAGAAGACCATGGCTGTGGTAGCATTAACCATTACTTGTTCAATGTGATATCTAGAGGCTCTTTACAAATGATCACTGTCACTCTTCATTATGCAGTTGAAGGAAGCAAATATTAGGGGAGTTTAGTCAATGTGTCACAGCAGGATAGAACTCACCCCAGGTCCTGTATTCCAAAGCTGATTGAGTAGAGAGCTGATTCTGAGAGTATGATCCAAGAGGAACCCAGTGAAGCACCCCAACATAAGGGATTAGAAATCACCCCTGACTCTGGAGAAAACCTACCTCTTCCTTCTTTAGTCATCAATAGTTCCTCTACAGTATCCCAAAATGACTGGGAAACTGTATTAAACAGCATTCCTACCCATTCTCTGGCTCTTAGAGTCTTCCTGCTCCTTTTTTCATGGTATTCCTTAAGCCTTGTGGAGGGTTGATGTAGAGACCCCATATAGGGCTGAGCGCTGAGTAATCACTTATTCTCAGCACTTTCATCAATCTCTGCATTAATGTCTGTCCGCTGCAGAAGTCGAGGACAGCACCAATCTATAGGTATAAACATAATTTTTTAGAAGGTAGTTTGACAGCATGCCCATTTATCAAAACAACAGTTGTAGGGTCCCCCATTTAAGGCTATGACCTCCAGAGCCATGAGCTTTTGACTAGGTTAACAGTACCAAGATTTCTTTTCTGTAGAGCAGGCCTTTAATCCAACCGGAAAGTGATTGGTTATACTCATAACCTTCATACCACTGTTGCCTGCCAGGTCAGTTTGCAGCACACAGGATTTACTGCTGGGTAACACCACCGATGGCTTCCTTCCCCCAGCAGCCTGCGTAGCACTTTCTGGCATTATGAAAACTAACCAACAGGGAGGTAGTTTTCAGGTCAGTTTAGCTTTAATTTCTCTATGTCCTGCAGTCAGCGTGTGCTGTGTCTTCAGCAACAGGGTCTTAGTACCTTGCGATGGTGAGCAACCAAGAGCAATGGCGGTAGCCTATGTGCCTCTGGAGTCTCCTGACCAGTAACTCATTTTTGCAACACTTTCGGGGAGAGAGATAGAGATAGAGATAGAGATAAAGATAGAGATAGAAATAGAGATAGATATGGAGTCTGTGAGACCAAGGTCATCACTGTCTTTATTTAACTGATGAAGAGCCTCGCTGGAACCCATTAAAAACTTATAAACTGACCCATCTGTGAATTGGGAGACTGCAAGCTGTGCCCACCAGGAAATCAATGTCTTACAGACTTACTTAGAACTCTGCTCTTAAGTTTGTTTTCTTAACTTTAGAATAAAAATTCTTCTAAAAGCAATACACTCTGTTGATTGCAATCCAAAGGAGAGAATTTTGTTGATGTCAAAACATAGTGGTAACAATAAAATTAAGCTCAAGGGGTAGATGAAGACCATGCATGGAGGAAAGTGGTAGGCTTCCTAAATACTCTTAACTAAAACTGAATTAAGAATGTGCAACTAAACCTCAATCTGTAGAGATCCCAAGCTCCATTCAACACCAAGGAGATGGGAAACTGTTTTGTTCTGAGAGTAGATGTCAAAAAAAATCATCATCATCATCGTCTTAATAATAATTAACTAATTAGCCAGATAATGAGAACAGTTGATCCAGGAAGATATGTTTCCCACCTGCTAAGAAAAACTTCATGAGAAGAGACCCCAGACACTCAGCATAAGGATGATTACAGGTGTTTCCATCATGCTGTGGCATCCACCCCAGAGTTTCTTAAGGGTGATCAAATTAATTGGTATTGAAGACCACTGCAGGGGTCTCCAACTAATTTTTTGCTTGCAGCCTGAAGGATACTGCTTTACAAGTTTGATCACACACACACACACACACACACACACAGAGAGAGAGAGAGAGACAGAGAGAGAGAGAGAGAGAGAGAGAGAGAGAGAGAGAGAGAGAGAGAGAGAGAGAGAGAGAGGAACCCCATGCATGGTTAAGTTTGATGGCCTTAAGGAGTTAGGAAAGGCATGCACATTAGCTAGGCAAATAGGGAAAGCAGCTGGTTCTCCTCAGTTATTTAATGCAATTCTGCTCTGTTTGTAAAGGGGGGAACATTCTTCCTCACTAGGGAACTCGGCAAAACATTTACCGAGGACTCTCTGTACATTACATTGAGTACATACAGCCAGATAGTAGTGTAAGTCAAACTTTAGTAACAAATCCCTATAGGCCTTATACTGTTTGAGGTTCCTTTTTATGGGGTTCTAGAGAAGGAGGAGCTGACTGCTAGAGAGATAGCTTGGGTGACTCTCTGTTTTGAGTGTCAGACTTGTGTTATGTAAACTTTTCTCTGTTAAGTATGTCTTTCCCCATGGTGCATCTGATTCTAATCATATGTACACCCCATTGATAAGCATTAAATGGTAAATAGAATATTCTCCCTAGTTCATTCAAAACTCACAGTTTGCCTTATTTGCAAGTATCCAAATTCCATCCAGACCAGATTGGTCTCTATCTCCCAATCTTGAATATATCCAGAGCAGTGGTTTGAATAAAACTGGCCCCCACAGGCCCAGAGGGAGTGGCACTATTAGGAGGTGGGGCTTTGTTGGAGGAGATGTGTCACTAGAGGGAAGGCTTGGAGGGCTAAGAAGCTCAAGTCCAGGATAGTGGCTCACTGTCTCTTCCTTCTCCCTGTGGATCCAGATGTACAACTCTCAGCTACCTCTCCAGCACTATGTCACCATGCTTCCCATCATGACAATAATGGACTAGATCTCTGAACTGTAAGCCAGCTCCAGTTAGGTGTTTTCCTTTATAAGAGTTGTCATGGTCATTGTCTCTCTCCACAGCAATAGAACCCTAACTAAGGTAGAAGTTGGTATCAGGGACTAGGGTACTGCTGGGATAGGTCTGACCATGCTTTTGTTTGGAGGAATTTGGATTTGGATTAGAAAAGCAGTTGAATGCTTTAAATGGGGCTAGATGGGCCATTCTAGTATGAGCAGGGAGAGACAGTGGTGCTCAGGATGATTTGAACTGTGGGGGCCTGGCTCAAGAGGTTTCAGAGGAAAGGAATATTAGCACATAGCCTAGAGACCAGTCTTGTGATATTTTGGTGAATAATGTGGCTACTTTTTGCCCTTGCCTGAGGCTAAAGTGAAGATTTTGGATTCATTCCATTGGCAAAGAACAAAACAGCCTAGTAATGACTATGTCATACAGTTATCAGCATTCACTCTTAGGAAAATTTGTAATGAAAAGGAGCAAGCTGAGTAAGCAAAAACACAAAATGTACAGATCGAGGAGAAAAGGAGCTCCAGGAATTGGAACGGCGCTAAATCCTATGTTCAAGGAGAAAAACAGATTCAAGAAGAACTAGCTGTTAAATGGAATAAAGGAAGTGGTAACCTCAAGGAAAACCCCCACCCAGCTAAGCTTCCAACTTGTGAAAAGGAATTAAAGAACAGTTTGGATCCAGGCATGGTGGTACATTACTTTAATCCCAGTACTCAGAAGGCAGAGGCTTGTGGATCTCTGGGTTTGAGGCCATCCTGGTTACAGAGCAAGTTTCAGGACAATCAAGCTGAGGCAGTGAAGGAAACCATCAAAAGCAGAAAGCTGGTGAAGGTGTAATTGAAAGAGGGGACCATGTTCCAGCCCCAGGAAGCAACGGAATAAAGAGGTTATGGAAACTCCCTCCGTGACTAAGTAAAGCCACTGAGGCCAGATGTGGGGCAGGGGTGTCCCTGCATGGAGGCCCAGAGAGGCCAATTTGTGAAGCTGTGAAAGTGAAGCCTGGATTGTCTTGGAGACCTCAAGATGTTGGAGATGCCACAGTTATGAGGAGAGCTGCTAACAGGGATCAGAAGCAGCCCAAGAGAAAAAAAATGTGTTACAATCAACAAAGATGAAAGGAGTTGGAGATCTGAAGAGGGTTTTGACATCAGACATGGAGATACAGAGTTTGGAGTTTTCCCTGCTGGTTTTCAGTCTTGCTTTGGTCCAGTATTTCCTTACTATGCTCCCTTTCCTCTATTTTGGAATGCTAATGTATATCCTGTGCCATTATATGTTGGAAGCATATGATCTTTTCTATTTTGATTTTATAGGGGATTACAGTTACAAGATTGCATGAATCTCAGATGACACTTTGAACTTTGAACATGTAAACAGTGTTGGGACTGTGATAGGCTATGGGAACTTTTGAAGTTGGACTAAATGCAGTTTTAATTATGGTATAGCTACAAGCCTATGGGGGCCAGGGAGTAGAATATGGTGGTTTGAATAGGTATGGCCTCCATAGACTCAAGTGCTTGGATTCTTGTCCCATTGAAAGTGGCACTATTAGGAGATATGACCTTATTGGAGTAGGTGTGGCCTTGTTGGAGGATATATGTCACTATGGGGGGGCGGGGACTTTGAGGTCTCTGCTACCTGGATGTAGAACTCTCAGCTCCTTCTCCAGCACCATGTTTTTCTGCACACCACTGTGTCCCACATGATAACTTGCTAAGCCTCTGAAACTGCAAACCAGACCCTACTAAACATTTTCCTTTATAAGAGTTGCCATGGTCATGGTGTCTCTTCACAATAATAGAAACCCTAACTAAGACAAATACTAAGGGGACTACCTTATTTCCATTGTTTGCCATGTATATATGCAGCTCTATGCAGAAGGGGGTTCCAAGTTGTTGACAGATGGTTGAGAGCATCGTTAGGAAAAGGTGTGTTTATTGTTCAAATTACATGGAGTCCCACATTGATAAGCTATTCCTATATTCCTGTATTTGCTGGCCTCACTCCCATGGAGTTTCTATGTGTCAGGGGAGACAAAAAGTCAATAAATGAATGAGTAAATGAGATTTTAAAAATGACATCAAATCAAGTCATGGTAGGAGACTGGAAGGAGAAAGAGTGAGATGGAGTAGGGTGGTTGGTTGATGGAGCATCTGTTGCAAGTGGGAAAGAATAGTAGCCATTGTAGCAAGGTAATCAGAGGCCTGGAGGAAGGGGAAGAATGCACATGTGAGTGAGACACAACTTCCCAAGAACACATAGATGATGGACAAGTGGGGGTGCCCAGCTAAATCTGAAATTCAGATAAATGAGAATTGTATGAGGCATGTCTAATCTAAGACTCGTTGTTCATCTGAAATTCTATTTTAACTAGATGTCCTGTATTTTCATCTGCTAAATTCAGCAAACACAAGAGAAAAGAAACTGAAAATGTGAAGATCCAAAGGTGTGATATATTCAAAAGACAGTATGGAGGGTGCAGTGGGGTGTGTGGCAGGAGAGACGGCTGGAAGGGAAACAGGTGCCTGAGCACATGAGACCATGCGGAATAGAACAGTGCGTGGACATCAGCGGCCATCCTCTAATGGTGTCTGCTCCTGAAGAGTCATCTGAAAGAAGCTGGTAATTGAGCTTACCCTGCACCCCATCAGCCACTGGGTAGCACAAGATGAGAATCAGGAAGTTCTGGGATCACCAAGACAAATGGGGGCATTGTAACATGGACAGAAATCATGAGTATCCTTCCCAACTTGCCCTCTTCTCATTCAGGGAAAAATCAAAGGGTTAATCAGGTTATCCACCATTATTTTCTCATTCTACATGGAAAGACCTGGTTAACACCACTGCTATCCACAGGCCCCTGGGCACAGCTCCAGGGCCCACAGGCAGCTACCTCCATGTCACTATACATTCAGTTGCTTCTGTCCTTCCTAAATAGGGCAGAGGGAGAAAGGGAGGGGAGAGGGCAAGAGTGAGGGACAGAGAAAGCAAGAGGGTAAGATAAAGAGCAGAAGGGGGACAACTGGGAAGGGGAAAAGAAAAAAATTTCTCCCCCTTCTTCCTTTTACCCGGCACTCTTCTGATAAGTCTAGAGTCTATGAGGTGGGAAAGAAGGACCTAGGTTTTCTTGGTTCAGCAATGCTATCGATTCCTTTCCCACAGTTGGACTGTCGGCAGTTCTGTGCCTACAGTCTGGGCTCCTGGTATTCCAGCTGTCTTCTTCAATCAACAACAAGAGTAAATACAGGCAGATGCTGATGGCTCCCAGGATGCTTTATAAAGCTTCTCGCACTCTGCTTGAAAAGGAGTATTTTCTGGAATTGATTTAGGATATGTGACCCCTCAAGCATTCAGACTGCAGCCAAGGAGACAAGGAAGGGGCATTGTCAAAAAGATGTAAAAGAAGGAGATTTGTTTTGTGCCTTAAGAAACTGTAAACTTAAAAACAGATAGATAGATAGATAGATAGATAGATAGATAGATAGATAGATAGATAGATAGATAAGCTGTAGACTTCAGCTTCCCATGGCAGTATTCGATTCCCATGTCAACAACTGACTAAGCTTGTACCCAGGGTATTGATTCCAGGATTGGTGTGAAAGATATAGACCTTCCACTACAAGTTCTCCCATGACTTGTCTCTGACCTTGGCTTTGTCCTATGCAGCACTGCTTTCAGCAGCCTGAATAAAACTATAACATTTCAGTGTGATGTGATGTAGGAGAGACTCTGAGCCGCCTCAGTAACTGGCTGAGCTTTTGTTTATTGTTTATCTGAAATTCTATTTAAACTGGGTGTCCTGTATTTTCATTGTTTAAACCCAGCAACCATAAGAGAGGAGAAACAGAAAATGTAAAGACCCAAGGCAGGAGGCTGGAAGGGAAGCAGATGCCTGGATGATTTGCTGGACCACTCTGAATTGCCGTTCCCACCCATATACATGTAAATTCAGCCCTGCCACTTTGGATCGTTCTCCTTAGAACGATGAGATGCATCGTTTTGCATGAGATGATCCATGCAAAACACTTGGCTCAGTGTCTGGCACAGAGAACCTTGTCATCTGTAAAATGGAGACAGTAAAATTATACTTGACATTAGAACCTGAAACCCAAGTGACTCCAGGAAAGAGAACTTAATTATTGGATAACTACCACGCACTCAACTAATAGATCAGAATAATGACAATGGATATTAACAAGCCATGCAATTAAAAACCAATAACAGCACAAAGACGAAATATGAACTTGATAGCGATTTCAATGAAAAAGACTCAGGAGTTTCAATTAGCCACAAGCTCAGTTTGAAATGAGAGGAACGAGAAGCTTGTGCAATGGTAGATTGGGTAATGACAATTCACATACAGTGAGCACTTACTGTGTCCCAAGTGCTACTTTAAGTACTGTGCTTTACTTATTCAGTGCCCTCAGCAACCAATGAGAGGCTACTTTTATCACCAGCTTATAGATGACAGCACTGGGCAGAGTACATGAAGTAAACCTCCTGTGGTCACAGAGTTTACTAATAGCAGGGCTGGGACAGACTAATTTCCCTCTTTGCATAGTTCTTCTAGATTTACTGGGTAAGTGCTGTGTATGCTGTCAAAGCAAAGCCACAGTTCCCTGCCCTCTTGCCACCCAAACCTCTGCTGTTCCATGACAACAGGCTGAGGAGGTCTCTAGAGATGGCCCAGCTTAGGGTTAAGTTCCTTCCCAACACTAGATTCAATGACCAAGCCTTGACTTCAAAATGCATTTCACTATCTGTTGGGCAAGGAACTCTGAACCTCACAAAATATCTGTGAATACTGTTATCACTCCTAAATTGTCACTTTTGTCTCCTCCAGCTCCCATCAGCCTCCTCAACTGTACCCCAGAAGCTATAGCTACCTGCCATTTAAAATGTTACTGAAGGAAGGGCTCACATCCCTCAAAAATGTATATGCAGTTAATGGTCAATGAAAAAGGAGAGACATTTTCTTTGGTGATGTAGCCACTGGTAAGGGGATCATGATCCTGTAATCAAGCCCTGATAAAACTCATTAGGTCACAGAGGGGGAAATAAAGACATGAGAGGAAGAAAGGGGCTAGTTAAAAACAGAAAAGGGATTAGGAGGAGTAAGGGGAGGGCAAGAGAAGAAAATGGAATATGTGTGGTATAATTATATTGTGTTCATGTATGAAAGTGTCATAACGAAGACTGTCGCTATGCACAGTTAATACATTCTAATAAACATCTTCTAAATGATGATACCGAAGGAAGAGGCAAATGTGATGTCTTTGGCACCTCAAATCTTGTGAAAAAATCCATAATCATTTTGTACTCTACACTATATTATATCTAGTTTTGTTTTAACATAGCAATAGTATTTTAAGCAATTTAACGCTGAGTAAAATTGATGCTCCAAGTGTGATGAACCATCCTTCTGTTACATATGACTCCAGCACACTGCTAAACGTCCCCAGTCTGAAAAGCTCAGAACGACAGATTCCTATTTCATAACATGTAGAGATGTTTATGGCGTATCACCAAGGGATAAAAAGTGGGATACTCTTTCTCATACCTGAAAGACTGTATTGTCTATAGATGTATAAAAAGTTCACAGAGATTACATATATGGCTTATAAAATGTGGGAGGTTTTATATTGCTCTTTTTTCAAATGCCGTACTGCGTGTGTACCATATTTGTGTGGGTACCCTTGGATACTGGAAGAGTGTGTTGGATCCCTTGGAGATGGAGGTACAGGTAGTTGTGAGGGAGCTGACTTGGGTACTGTGAAATGAAACTCTTCCAGTCCTCGGAAGAGCAGCAAGTGCTCTCAAATACTGAGCCCTCTCTCCATCCCTGTTGTGGCTTTTTTGAGACAGGATTGCACAACATATTCTAGACTGGCCTAGAACTCACTATGCTGCCCAAGCTAGCCTCTGACTTGAACTATCCTCCAGCCTCAGTACTGGGATTACAAGGAACAGTCACTTTGATGGGCTATTTGTTTTGCTTTTTAAGTTTCAAGAGTTAACAACTGCCTAAATTATTTAGACACTTCTTCAGCAGGCTTGTCCTTTAAAAGCCTGAAATGACTTCCCCCCTGATGCAAGGACAACAAACCTCAGAAAACCACAGTGCATCGGAGTGCACACTCTCCCTGGCTCATCCTCCTTGTCACTTCCAACAGTGACCTGAAATTCCTGAGATACTTGCACAAAGTTCTCTCCCCTGCAGTGTTTGCTGTGAATTAGCCCAGCTGCCTGGGCTGTAGAATTTTACAGCCAAAAGTCTCTGTATCCTGCCGGTGCCATCCTAGCGATCAACTCCAGTCTACCCAAGGCTTTGCCTTCCCAACCCCAGTCTTAACACAAGTGAGTCATACATACCACTGCAGGCTGAGAAGTAAAGGGTTTCCCACACTGGACTATCTTCAAGCTGCATGCTGGATGAAGCTTGTCATAACCCACTAGACATTTGGAACTTGTGGACTGGTTTAGCCCTCTTCTGATTCCCAGAGATGTCTCTACTGTAAGCTCAGACTCCTATTCTTCTGTTTTTACCTCCTTCTAAGGTCTCAATCCAGATCCTATTACTGTCCCATTTATGATATCATTAATCACACTTATTTATTGCAAAAGTATGCTGTGACACGCACAGGTTGAGTGCCTTATGCATATGATCTTTTTTTCCAGTGGAATCTCATGTGGTCCAGGCTGGACTCAAACTTACTATGTAGCAGAGGATGACCTTGAACTTTCTTAATCAGCCTGCCTCTACCTCCTGAATGCTGGGATTACAGGTATGTGCTCCGGGCCTGATTTATGTGGCGCTGTAGACTGAACCCAGGGCTTTGTGCATGCTAGGCAAGCACTCTAGCAACTGGGCCATACCTCCAGCCCTGTGCATTTTCTTTTAATGTCCATGGTAACCCTGTGAGGTAGATTTCATTGGCCTCATTTCACAGATAAGGAAACTGAAACTCAAAGATCTCTAATAAAACCTAAAATAATGATCCAATTACCTTCTGCTGCATATAGAATCACTCCTAAACTTAGCAGCTGAAGACAACTATTCCATTCAGAGATCACCCAGGCTTAGCTGAATGATTCATACCTGAGATTGTTCATGCTTTTGCAACTCAATGGTTTTGCAGTTAAGGGCTGAGTCAAGCATCTCAGGGGTTTCCTAACAACAATTACCTTGATAACTGTCTTTTTTTTTTCTAATAGGCAGGATCTTCTATGTAGCCTGGGCTAGCCTAGAACTCACTATGTAGCCAAGGCTGGCCCTGAATCTCCAATCCTCTTCCTTCAGGTCCCCCAGGGCTGGGATTATAAGCATGCTGCCACTGTTCCCTTTTTTCAGTTTTTCTTACATGTCTGAAGGTTGACACTGGATATGAACTAGGACTTCAGATGAGCTGTCCAACAAAGCACACATACATAGGCTTCATTGTGTCATCTTCCCACTTGAGTCATTTGGCTTTCTCACAGCATGATGACTGAGTTCTACAGTATACAAGAACTATGGTTTACATGGAGTCTTTGTCAACCTCATGTTGAGATTTAATCCCCCAGTGTAGTGGTATTTTGCTCTTTAAAAGGTAGGGCCTAGTGGAAAATGATTAGATCATGAGGTCATCATCTTCAGAAGGGATGAATGTAGTTCTTGAAGGGGCAAGTAGGTTCTTATGAGAGTGGATTATAAAGGAAGACCACTCCATTTAGCCACTTCTATACCATGTGACACAGTCAGATGGCAGGACCATGGTGCCAGACTTCCCAGCCACACCAAGATCATAAGTCAAAGAAGCCTCTTTATATATAACAGGTATTGTGTTATCACAGCAACAATGAACCAAGTCAGCATCCTAGAGAAACATAATGAAGTGCAGGCATTTTTGTGACACCCTTAGAAGTCACATAGCACTTCCCAAAGGTCTGCCCAGGTTTCAAGAGAAAAAATATAGGCTCCACCAAATGGTAAAAGGAACACTGTCACACTGCAGAAAGAACATACTGAATGGGACATATTGTGGTGGCCATCTTTAGAATATGCAATCTGCTACAATCACATGGCTAAAAGCTTGATCAGAGCCAGCATTTGAACCTGGTTTGTCCTAACTTTTTGCCTATCATTTGTTTGCCAGTGTTTTTCATTGTGTAGTTAGTTGGGTGGGTGGGTTATTTCAGTTTGGTTTTATGGCTTATTAGAAACAACATCTCACCAGGAGGCTCAGGCTGGCCTTCAGTTCTCATCGTGACTCAGGCTCCTGGGTGCTGGGATTACAGGCCTCCATTCGCATATCAGAAAGCTTATGTTCTTAAACCATGAGAGTATACTGCCAAGTCAGATTCATAACATCCCAAGAACTAGTCTGTAATCGAGAACACAGCACATCAGAGAGACATTAAACAGTAAGTGTGCCCTGGAAAGGGAGGCTGGGGTATTGAGATGCCTGGGAACAAAACAGCACCATACAATATAACGAACAGTTGAGAATACTTAGCCTAAAGACAAAAAGCTTAAAAGTGGCATGATGTCTTTCTTCAAGTGTGTTAAAGACAAACATAGCCAAGAAAGACAAGCCTTGGGGACTTTAACAGAAAAGACACAGAAGGGAGGCAGGTCCCAGTCTTGAGGTTTGGTGCAGGTGACCTGACAATGACTTCGGATTCAAGCAAGCCTGGCTCACTTACTAATGGCAGCCTTCAGCAAATCATTTATCTTCTCTGGGCCTCATGCTCCATGTCTGTCAAACATTAATAAAGTTTACCCTACCATTGAAAGCAAGGTCTCAGTGATTTGTATATCCATATTCTTAGCAGTGCTATTCACAATAACCTAACTGTAGATGCTACTCAGGTGTCTAGCAGTGGGCAACTGTGCAAGCACAATGTGGTAAATATGTGTAGTAGAGTAGAGTTCAGCCTTAAGAAGAACGGGAAGGCTGATGTGTGAACCCAAGGATAAACTTTGAAGATGTTGTGTAAACTGAGATAAACCAAGAAGTTAATGTTTAGTAATGTGAAAAGATTCTAGATTTGGGGAAACCATTCCCAACAGTATAACTGTAATTACTATCACTGAAATGCACACAGGAAAATGGTTACAATGTGGCTAGGAACATATCGAGCATATGAGTTCAATACCCAGTGCCCAAAGAAAATGGCTAAGATGATATATTTTACATCATGTGAATTTCATCAAAATTTTAACATTGGAAGAAACATGTAGAGTTGCATGTACATCCTGCTGCTCACTGGAGGTACTTATAAGATGATCTGCTTGCAAAAGCAAACATATCAGGGCTGGTAAAATGGCTCAGTGGGTAAAGTGCTTGCTACCTCTACCTGACATTGGTTCAATTACTGGAACCCACATAGAGATGGTAGGAGAGTATCAACTCCACAAAGCTGTCCCCTGACTTCCATAGAAATGCTATAGCATTTGCATCCCTACTTTCCCCCATATCACACACACACACACACACACACACACACACACACACACACACACACCACATACTCCAAAAACAAGACAAGAGTTTCCAAAAACAGTTTGTTATACAGGAGAGAAAAAAATATATTTGACAATAGACCCAAAATGAAGTCTGAAATGACTGAGAATGACCATTGTGTTCTTTCTGATGGGCTTCATCCTAGGGTGTTGCTGGGACCTTGGCAGAACTGGCTAGGAAACAACAGAAGGAGACCAGGAAGCATGGAGCAGCTGCAGAGTCAGCACTGGACCCTCAAGGAGTGTGACTGGGGCAGCAAGTGTCACAAGCAGTGATCAGAGTCAGAAGATGTCAGATCAGTTCTAGAAACATCCACCTAGACCAGATTAACCTACACAGAACTTCTGCAAGCAGGCCCTGATCCCTAAAAGGACATAGTAGGAATCCGGATCCCCATAAAGAAGGATCACACACAGAGTACTGATTACAAATCAAGAAGCTAAGTCTCAAATCAGCAAAGAACACAGCAGCAAGAAGAAAGGGAAGAAAGGAAAGGGGAAGCAGGGTAGCTTTGACTCCCCGTTTATTTGAATGGTCTGTGTAGTGCACACCATGTCCAGGAGTGGTTTTCCGTGTTTATGAAGGTTTCCTAGTTGAAGCATCACGATGCTTCTATAAAGTATTGTACACACATACACACATGCCCATTAAGAGCACAGAAACCCACGCAGAAAGCCTGATTAACTTGCCCACACACCCACAGCTACAAAGCTGTGGAGTCCTGGAGGCTGGGGATGCAGCTCAATTGGCTGAGTGCTCACCTAACATGCTGGTGATAGCGCAGCAGTTAAGAGCACTTGCTTCTCTCCCAAAAGACCTAAGTTTGGATCTCTGCATGAACATCACAGGCCCCTACCTACAAACTCCACAGGATCCAATGGCTGCTTTGGATACCTGCAGAAACCGGGCATGCACTCACACAGACACACACATATTCATTCTTAGTATTCGGGCATCTGTACTGGCCTGCCTTTGGAGTTCTGACAGGATACACCCTCAGCTGCTTCCAATAAGAGCACCACCTGTGCCTGTTCACTGTGTTACCTTTTAAAGTGGTCCTGCCCACCTCCCATCCCTCTCTCTTTCTCTTTTTCCTCACTCTCTGTCTCTGTCTCTCTCTCTCTCCCTCTCTCTCCCTCCCTCCCTCCCTCCCTCCCTTCCTCCCCCCTCCCTTTCCTCTCTCCTGCTACTTCCATCACCATAGGCAGGTCTCCCCCCCTCCCCTTTTCCTTTTCCTTTTTTTACAAACCCTTTCCCCTAATTAAAACAAAACAAAACAAAACTTCAGCTTGAACTCAATGTCTTTTTCTCTTACACTGCTTTTTTTTTTAAATTACAACACTCATAAGTAGAAAAATAAAAATAAATATTTTTTTTTAAATTTGTCAAGAACAGGCTTGAAGCCAGGAGGTAGTGGTGCATGCCTTTAATCCCAACACTCAGGAGGCAGAGGCTGGTAGATCTCTGTGAGTTCAAGGCCAGCCTGGTCTACATGAGCTAGTTCCAGGACAACTTCCAAAGCCACAGAGAACCCCTGCCTTGAAAAACCAAAAAATAAGAGACTTGAGCCCAAGAAACCTGTCTCCAGATACATCACCTTTACCATTTTACCTTCCATCTCACCAGTAGCAGCCAGTTGTACATATACAACATGTAACTCAGCTCTGCAGAGAGGGTAGTTATCGCGGCCTCCTACCCAGGGAAAGAAGGCTGAGGCACAGAGGAATAAGATGCTCCCAGACATCAATCAGCCAGTGGAGAACTGAGTTAGGGCACTAACACAGCTTGTCGGCTCTCTGCAGCACATCAAGTGTGGTAGGCTCAAAGACACATGCCCTGTGCGAGGCTAGGCACCAGCTTAGGGTTACAGGACCAGCTGAACTCATTTGTTATACCTGGAGGCTACGGAGATCAAATCTCAGGGTCCTGGCAGTCTCAGTACCCTCACCTAATCTGCCACTTCTCCCTTACATATGCAGCCCTGCCTGGGCTTGGTGTCACGGTAATAAATTCTTGTCTCTGAAGGCAATCCTCCCAGGCCCCATCCCTGACTGCCTGTTAAGCTGCAAGACCTTTTCCTGGCTCACCAGGGAAAACCTTGGAAAAGAAGAAAAGAGAATGTGGGTTTCCAGAACATTAAACTTCCATTGCTACTGCGGCCTGCCAATCTTTGTGCTAATCACTTGGAGAAAAGAAAGCCAATGTACCTCGGAGGGAGCCCGAGTAGGGCCTGCCCTCAACAGCACTGCCTGCTGAGAAATCCTTGTCTTTGCAGCAGGAAGGGATCTTGGAAGGTCAATGTGTCCCTTCTCCTGCCCCGGCTCCAACACACTTCATACAAAAAAAGAGGCCTGGTGTGGCCAAAGAGATGCTTCTCTCCCCGTATTTGGTGACAAAACTATCAGAGTTTATTCAAAAGCCAGCAGATATTCAGTGAGTACTCTCTACGTGCCAGACTGATTAGATAGGCCTTCATTTTGTCACTACAGTTTATAATCAGAAGCTCAAGCAGCGAGGACCAAATAAGGCATCCTCCTCAGATCTGAGGATGTAATACTGACCCTCTCCCACTCCCACTCCAGCACCTCCACCCTGCTCTGCCTTCTCTCCTGGCTTTGCTGACCTAGGGATGATTTCCATCTGTGCAGAACCTTTCCAATGAAGGCTCTATGGATTTCAGCCATCAGTGGGCATAGGAAAATAACCACGGAATTCTGACTGGGTTGTTTGCTTGTTTTTCAAGAAAGCCACATTGACCTTAGGGTCAATAACATGGCTCAGCAGGTAAAGGCACTTAACAACATACACCAGGAACCAAGTTCAGGCTCCAGAACTGAATGAAAGTAGGAGAGAAACAACTCCACCAAGCTGTCCTCTGGGCTCCCTAAATGCACCTTGGTGTATACACACACACACACCAACAATAACAACAACAGCAGCAACAATGATAATTTCTAAACTACATTTGCTGAGTCAGTTATGTTTGTTTTTGTTTCCATATAGGGTCTCTATGTAGCTCAGGATGACCTGGAATTCACAAGCCTCCTGCTTCTACCTCACAAGTGCTAGCTAGGGTTATACATGTGGTTATCACATGTGGCATTGGATTGGGTCTTTCGGGGAGGATGATGGAGGATCCAGGCTCATGACCTCATGCTGGTATAGCAAGCACTTTACCCACTGAGCCATCTTCCCATCTATGGATTGTGTCTTAATATGAGCCTGGGAAATCACTCAGACTCAGTGAGTGCCAGTTTCCTTGTAAAGTGGGATTTATTTTATCATGTACTTTGTGAATTTTCATTCCACCCCAATCTCGTCACCATGTTGCTGTATTCAACAAAAACACATTTTCTAAAAATTCCATGAAAAGGTGTGAGGAGCTGGCCCTTTTTTGTACTGTTTGGAGAGTTGTAAGTTGGTGTGCCCTTTTGGGAGAGTGAACAAACTTATACACATACTTTCTTCCAAAGTCTTTCCAGGAATTTACCTTGTACATAAAAAGATACATACTACCACAAGGGTCATCATAAATCATATAATTTTATATTGTTTATCATATAAGATACATAAAACATATATGCTGGATACTTACATTTCAAAGAATGGCCATAATAATAATTTAAAAAAAAATCAGCCAAGTACCCAACCTCTCCTTACAGGTCAGACTTACTGCTGCATGCCTGTCACCCCAGCTACTCAGAAAGCTAAAGCAGGAAGACTACAAGCTCAAGGCCAGCCTGGGAAAAATAAAAGAGATCCTGTCTCAAAGCAGCTATGTCTTAGTGGTAGGATGTGAGCTGAGCTTGTAAAAAGTCAAAGGTTCAATCTCCAGTGTGCTGGCTAGTTTCATGTAAACTTGACACAAGCTAGAGTCATTCAGAAGGAGGGAGCTCAATTGAAAGAAACGCTTGTGTTTTATATCTCACAGAAATTACATAAAAGCATTTAAAATTAATGATTTTTAATTTAACAACAAATCCACTTACTATCATTTTGGACAACCAGTATTTAAACAGCTGCGATTCCCTCTGTTCATTGTTTATTCTTATACTTTAAATCTTACGGGAATATTTTCTTCCTTTCTGTATGCATTTTAAAAAGCTCCTTTAGTAAAGGCTCTTAGTAGCTAGTTGTTTAATTTTAAAACATTTTCATTTTACTTAATTTGTTGCCACATTTGGCACATACTATTGAGGAATTAGAGCAGTGTTTCTCAACCTGTGGGTCATGACCCCATTTGGGGTCACACATCAGATTCCTGCATATCAGACATTTACATTAAGATTCATAACAGTAGAAAATTACAATTATGAAATAACAACAAAAATAACTTCATGGTTTGTGGTCACCACAGCATGAGGAACTGTATTAAAGGGTTGCAGTGTTAGGAAGGTTGAGACCCTTAGAGTTCAGCATTTTACATCATGGCACAAAGCTGCCATCCTTAGTCTTCTTGGCTTCCACTGTTTCTGTTGAAAAACTAAGTGTTGTTACAATTATCATTCCCATTTGGGCAATCTTTTCTCTCTGGTTATTTTCACAATCTTCTCTTTGTCTTTAGTGTTTCCAGTTTTCTACACAACATGAAAGTCAAGAATCTGGGAGCAACATAGCTGGGTTCTGTAGCCCAGGGGTCTCTCTGGAGATGGTTGTCCAGATATTAACAGGAATTACGGTCCTCTGAGATGTGATGGGACAGACAACCCCCTCCAAGATGGCTGGTGCAGGGCAGTTCCCAGGATATTTGATCTTAGCATGTAGACTTGTCCATTGACTGCTTCGGTGTCTTCACAGTGTAGAAGCTAGCTTCTCCCAGAGCAGGTAACATAGAGTAAAAAAGAGGATAGACACAATGTCTTCCATGGTTTCATCACTGAAGTCCCACAAAATCACTATCAATTGGAAGGTATCAGTTTCACCACTGGAAGTCACTAAGACCAGTCCACTCAGGTGGAGGTGGACCGGGCTCCACTTCTTGGAAAAGGGCATATGGAAGCAGTTGTAAGCTACCACAGGGCTATGACAGAGGCCTGGAGTCTCCAACATATTTGATCTTCCTAAAGGAACCCCATCAGTATGTGATTCAGTCAAGTTAATATACCCTGGGCAAATATTGGTCATTAAATATCAAGAAGAAAGAAAACTAGAGGGAGAGATAGAGGAAAGATTGAAGTGTGATGATTTCTCATGGCCCATCTGGAAAAAGTGCCGTGTGGCTGAACAGTTTGGTGGGTATTCTCATGAGGCTGTGGTTCCCCTCTTGCCTTACCTACCTCACTTTCCTTTTCTTCTTTATTCTTGATATCCTCATATTTTACCACAGAATCATTTTGACATATCTTTCTCTCAAGAAACTTGACTTAAAGGAAAAATTTTATGTTATCTTTGAAAGTCCCTTGCATGCCCACAACTAGGCTAACCCACAACTCACTATGTAGCCCATGCTAGCCCCAAACATGAAACAGTCCTCCAGACTGAGACTCATGAGTCCTGAAATTACAGATAGGAGCTACCAAACCTGGATTAAGGCATGAATTTAAAACCTTGAAGTTATTAATATGAGTATGTATGACTTTTTGATAGCTCTGTCTAACTGCAAAAACTGTTTAGATTTCCAAATTCCCTTCCTGGACACTGCACCACCACTCTGGCTCTTCCTTAATGGTAGCTGGTATAGGGGAGCTTCCGTGAGCTTGAAACAATTGCTGAGAAGAATGAAGTGATGACCTCTGTCTAGGTTACTCATCTAGTCTCTTTTCTAGACTTTTCCACAAGTGATGCTCACTTGTCAGGATGGCACACATTCAACATCCACAACTAAAAAATGCAATTCTGGCCCTTTTGTTCCAGGTGCAAAGTCTCCTGATCTATGAACTTTGTCACATCCCCAAGCCTCTCAGGAATTGACAGAACCTTGGCCAGGGCACAAAAGATTTCTGAGTCCAACTGCACAGCTTTCCTAAGCCACAGACAAGAACTGCCTGGGTACCATCTAACTTCCCACTCTGCTTTCTTTAGCTCCTGTGCCTGGTTAAGGAGAATAAGGGCCCCAGGGCATTAATCCCCATGTTCTTGATTTCCTTCTGAGCTACCTGGATGGTTCTTCAGAGTCCTGTGATTTAGACATTTGACACTTGAAAAAAGTGGAAAAGAGGAGGAGACTTGCACTCTTTCCTCCTCCTTCTTCCTCCCTTCCAGTTTATGTGGTACTGAGGATGGAATCTGGGGCTTTATGCATGGCAGGCAGGGGTTCTACCAACTGAGTGACATCTCCAGTACCTCTATTCTGTCCTTTATAGAAGCTGTTTCCTCCCACTCTAGGGATATTAATGGATTTAAAATTTTTCTCTCTATGTAAAACCTTACTTTCCAGACTTTTGCCTAAGTGAACCCCCAGACTGTGAGCTCCACTACTTACCCTTTGAATGCAGAATAAGAAAGGATTCCTTCCAGTGCCATTTTCTAAGAAAAGAGAAGTCAAATGCAGGCACAGTCTAAGTCACTTTGCAAATTGTCATGCACCACGTGGCTATCGAGTATTACATCTGTTTCCCCCTCTATACACTTGCCTTTGTGATAACAAATGTCCCAGAGGCCAGCAAGGAGAACCTTAGGGTCAGAAGGTATCTTCTTAAGTCCTTAGTGGAAGAGGGTGGCACCAGAGGGGACACCTGTGGCAAAGCATTGCAGACACAGTTCATCTGCCTTGACAGCCACTAGCTTAGGGCCTCTGCTGGCAGAGTGGTATTAGGACATGCAGCTTAGAGCCCACATTTAGAGAGGTCCAGGTCATAGTGAGATGGCAGTGCATCAGAACCTCCAAGCCACCACCGGTCACTTCTGTGGCCCTGGGCAGACATTCACCCAGGCTGCTGTCCAAATTCTCTCTGCTGAGTAGAAGAACTGATTTATATCTCCAGCAGGTATGCCAGAGAAAATTCAAATTGATCAAAAATTAAATATTCATAGGACATTATTCATTAAGATTCATCTCACCGAGTGGATGAAATGAGGCAAGGGAAGAAATTAGCTTGCTTGAGAGTGTCAAAGTGATTATGTGATTAAATTGCAATTTATAATTTCTCCTTCAAAAAAAAAGTGTTACTTCATGATTTGTGTTTTCTCCTCCTTTCTGTGTCCCCTTGTTGTCTAGACCTAAGCCAAGGGCACTCAGGGTTAATGAAAAACAAGAAGACTCCAAACCCAGGGTCTGGGATCAATCCTGCCCTCTCCTATCCACCTGATTCCACCCAGGACCTGGGATTGCTCTTTCCACTCGCCTTATCTGTGCTGACTCCACAAAAAGCCCTTCCACCAGCCTCAGCCCTCTGCTCTTGGTCCCAAGGTCAGGAACTCCAGAAGCAAGTGACCACCCTCAGAGGAGATCATTGCCTCTACACACTGCCACTCAGTGGACAGTTTTCAGACCTGGCCACTGCCTTCCCTTCCTGCACATGAAAAACCAAATACATGCCATTCAACATCACCATCCTTCTAGTTGTCCTTACCAGGTAAATCTGGGGACACACTCCCCCCCCCAGTGCCCATACTCTCAGAGAGAAGGGAGCTCCCTCCCATGTCTGGGTCTCCTCTTGATGCAAAGTCTGGATCAGGTGGTCAACTGATGGCGGTGCACCCCCCGCCTCGCCCCCATTCCCTGCACACTGCCCAGAGGAAGCTTTACCGGAAACTAGCAAACCAGCTCCCAAGCTCCAGCGAAGGCCCCTGGGGTAAAGATTGTGAGCGTTCAAGAACCCAAGAGGTTCATAAGCAAGTGAGCACACGTTTTTCTCCGGAAACCCACCTCTAGGGTCAGGTGGTATATTCTGTCCCCCAACCCCCACTCTAGGTGACTCTAGGCTAAGCCTGAATCCAGCGACAATGTAGAGGCACTAGGCAGCATAAGTTTCCCAGCTGTGCCCTTCCTGGCTTGACAACCCTATGGAGGGAGACAGAGGGGCCCCAAGGAGCAGTAAGTTCCAGCCCACACAGCTCAGTTTTTATCTGTTTTAGACATGATGCTTCTGTGTGAAATTTCATTTCAAGAAAAAGCTTTGCTGCTAAAAATAATTTAAAAACCATTGAATTAGATGACCCCTTCCATGGCCCTTCCTGTCCTGGAGGCTCTGATGCCCTGACTTCAGTAGTACAGGAATCAAAGCATTCTCTGAGCTACACAAAGGCTCTGGCTCACAGAAACTTTATCTGTCTGTCTGTCTGTCTGTCTGCCTGCCTGCCTGCCTGCCTGCCTGTCTGTCTGTCTGATTCCAGACTCTAGCTAAGCTGGTATGTATGGTAATGGAGACAGATGGAAAACTGTATGTATCTTCCCCCGTCTTTCTATCTTCTTCCTCTTGGCCTTTTGCTGTCTCTCTAACTTGCCGTGTCTTGCTCTTCCTACTTCCCAATAAAGATTTAGAGGCTGGCTCCAGCAGTTGAGAAGAGCAATATTAATTCCAAGCTTGTTTCCAAACACCACGGAGGCCTGCCCCGGGTTAATTAGTTGCACAGGCTTTTCTTCGAGCGAGCGAGCCGGCAGGATTTTTTTTTTTTTAACAGCTCTGTTGCTGCATTTATTTGTTTGTTTTCTGTTTTATTTGAAAATACATTTATCTGACAATAAATAACATCCACCATGACTAGGACTGATAAAGACAATGAACAGCCCTTCCCAAGGGCTTGGAGAAGATATATTTAGAATGTGTCCTGGTCTGGTCTCTCTATTCCAAAGGCTGTCTCCAGCCCTTGGGAAGTAGACAGGCCAGGGCTGAAGAAGGACGCTGCAGGAAGTGACAAGACCAAGAGCATGGACTTGCAAGTAGATGTCCACTGGGAAAGCAACCACAAACAAGAGAGTGGGCACCTGGAGGTCTCAGAAAAGGACATAAGGATGCACCTGCAACATGATAGGGCGAGGCAGACGTGTTTCCAGCCCCAGTTCTACCTCGGATAAGCTATGCCACCTCCGCAGCTCACCTCTGCCCCTCGGGCTCCTCCACACAAAAATGAGAATGTTAATCACACCGTTCCACCCAGGCTGCTTGCAAATACATAAAGGAGATGCTAGAAGTGAAAGTACTGTGCAAACAAGAGACTCTCTTTAGATGAGAAATGTTCAGGCGAACTGGCCCAGAATATACAGTTAGAGTCTGAGTCTCCCTGGATCTCAGCCTGCTTTCTTATACAACCCGAGGTTGCTCACAGGGGTAGCACCATGCCCAGTGGCCTGGGCCCTCTCACATAAATCATTAATCAGGAAAATGCCCCATAGACTTGCCTACAGGCCAATCTGATGGAGGCATTTTTTTTTTAATTTGGTTGAAGTTCCCTCTCCCAGATGACTGTAGTTTGTACCAAACGAATCAAAAAAAAAAAATCCCAGCATGCAGTCCTAGATATGGTAGAATGAGCCCTGAAGTCCAATCATCTCTTTGAGCCACTTTCTAACTACAGAGTTTAGGTGTGGTGGTGTTTCTGTCTTAGCTTAGTTTTTCAATCTGTAAAGGGGATAATAACGGTACCTAACTCACTGAGTAAAATGGAGTGTAGGATGTGCTCCAGGCATGTGATAGCATGTAGCAAGAGCTCAGTAAACATTAGTTATCCTCATAATGCATAGAAACTATCTCAGATACACTCAAAGACACTAAGCAGATATAAACTCACTGCCAAAAATGAACCTGAGGCACACAGTAGAGGAAAATTCCAGAGGGGTGGGATTTACTCAAAGAATGCTTGCAAGAGGAAGAGCACACTAAACACAGTCCTAAAAAGAAGACACAAAGCTGTGCATGTTTGTGCCTGTGCTTCCAGCACTGAGGCAGGAGTATTGCCATGAGTTCAAACCTGAGCTACATAATGAGTGCCAGACCAGCCTCAGTTAGAGAGTAAAGCCCTATCTCAAAATGACAATGATGATAATGATGACGAGTGCCATGACCATGATGATGGGCGAAGAAACAGGATAACCCTGCATACTGCTTCACTTGCCTCCCAAGTCTCCCCATTGTGCAAGAATTAAAGCCAAGAACCAGCCAACACCAGAGTTACCAACAATCACCAGCAGATGGAACCAGTCACCACCACACAGGGCTGAGGGAACACCAGCACACCACACCCCAAAATGTACCAGCATCCAATCCAGCTCAGAAACAGGTGACTTGATGGTCTAAGTGCAGAGATGCAATGACCTCTCTCCCCTGTGGAGAAGCTGACAGGTGGGGCAAGGATGGGTGTGCTTTATACTCAAAGTGAAGGGAGAGAGAATCCAGACTAGCGATGGTAACAGAGCATCTTCGGAAGCCTTTAATATACATATTAAAGGGTACAGCTTATGTTACTGAACATTCCAATAAACTGGAATCCTGGAAGTCTGAGATACAGCCCAGCGTGCTTTCTGTTCCACTCCCCACTGTGGGGAAAGAGCAGAGTGTGTGATGCTCCTGGCCTAGGGTCTGGAGTTACATATTGAGTACAGACAATGCTTTAATAATCTTTTTTATTTTATGGTACTAGAGATTGAACCCAGGTCCTTACACATACTAAGAAAGAACATTTAAAACAAACTGTGTGTGTGTGTGTGTGTGTGTGTGTGTGTGTGTGTGTGTGTATGTTCATGCATGTTATGTGTGAGTGCAGATACACCCATGCCACAGTGCACATGTGAAGGTTGGAGGACAAAGCTGTTACAGACAGAACCTCTCTTTTGCTACTGTGAAAGCCAAACTAGCTGGCCCACAAGCTTCCAACCATCATCCTACCTCCCCCACCCATCTGAACAAAGGAATACTGAGGCTACAGATACACTATTGTGCCCCACTTTACATGGACTCTGGAGGGTTCAGAGGATTCAAACCTCACACCACTGAGCCATCTTCCTGGCCCCTAAGCAAGCACTCTTGAATAGAAACTGGTACTCATCTGAACCCTGGAGGTTCTAAAAGCAGGAAAACCCTGACTTCCATCCAGAAGCAACAGACAAGGCTGCTGCAACATGCCTGAGCAGAAGACAGGGTGCCCTTTCCATCCAATCTCATAGAGGTGCTGGAGAGAATCCAGCAGACTATGCCTCCGCGTGGTGATACACAGAAGTCAGCAGAATGAAGAGCCCAGCTTTGCCTGGCAGCTTCTAAACTGACAGTTGGCTACACATGGCAGAGAAGGAGTCATTGGGAGCCTGTACTACTGTTGACACCAAAGACAAGGTGCAGCTAATGGGTGCAGAGAGGAAGGGCTGATCCCGAAGAGAGCTCACTAAAGTCTCCAGCAGAGCCACACTGGACCAGGAAGGGGTAAAGGACACTAGCCTCTCCCTGTAAGTCCTGCAAAGAGGCCTATCATTCCCCATCCTGCCCCCGGGGCCCTGAGCCCTCACAGAGGAGGGTGATGGGGTGGCTGCCAAACAAACACCATTTCTCAACCACTGCTCCAAACATCTGTGAACCAACTCCAGCATGTGTTGAAAGGGGAAGAAAAAAAGCTTAAATCAAAGTTACAATGCAATTTTTAATGTAAAAGACTGTGTCTTAGCATAATAAGACCCTTGTAGTGGGTGAAAGAAGCTGGGAAGTTATGGAAACAGACAGATGGTTTGGGAGCTGCTACTCAGCAGGAAAACGACCTGGCGCCACACAGGTTGAGCACAAGCAGCAGCTAACTGGAATAACAAAACTGCTTCATGTTCATGCCCCGATGAGTTGAGACCATCCAGTAAATCAAACCCAATTACATACATGTGAGAGGTAACAGGGCCTTGGAGACCCTGTCCCCACCACGGTCATCACCCTGGTCAAGAGTAATAAATGACTCACACAGGCATCTTGAGGCAGGAGACTGTCTCAGGGTTTTAGGGAGGCACTTAGAAAGGGAACACAATGGTCTCTCTTCACAAGGATCCTTGGTGGGATGTACTGTAAGAGATGCAGTCTGGTTATCCTCTCTCTGACATGTTCTAGAAAACAGGAGCTGGTGGACCCATCTGGGAGGGTCAAAAGCCAAGGAAGCCTTGAGTCTCCAAGCTGAGATCTGGAGAGGAACAAGTCAGGCGACACGGCAGGTCCTGGGAGACACATCCAGAAGATGAGGAAACTGCCATTGGTGCTGGGGTGGGAGTGAAGCTCTAAAAGAGCAGCGTGGGAGCTGGCTTAGAGAACACTGTCTGCTTGCTTTATTTCTACCCAGCAAAGAGTAACACTGATTAGCGTCTGCACTGTCACAGAGAAAGTGCTTGCCCTTGCCTGTCCTTCAATTTATGTGGTATTAAGACAGGATCTCACTCTGTAGCCCAGCCTGAGCTCACACTCCTGATCGGCCTGCTTCAGGCTCCCGGTGCTGAACTTACAAGTACGAGCCACCACACCCAACATCACCCTTGTCTTAGCCTCCCCATAACCCTGTAGGGAAATATTTTCTCCATCTTACAGATAGGGAAAATGAGGCATAGAGGTCACCCAAAGTCACATGTTGCTGGAATTTGAACCCCAGGTCTGTCTGTATGGCAGCCATGATGATTTCATACCCATATGGTATCAAAGCACAGACTGGTCTACTCCTAGAACCATTGGCTTTAGTTTCTTAAGAGGCCGCCTCCGTTTTAGAGATACAATCAGACTTCTCTTACAGGTAACCCCTGCCGGTAGTTAAGCAAGGTAGTTGTGTGAGATTGTTGTCCTTTCCTACCAACCAGGAATTCCTGTCAAGCAATTTTTATCTGACGTGTGCCACCTGACTGGCAGGGACCTCCAGGGGTCTGTGTCACCTACTGAGAGACAAACCTGCTGCTTCACTTTCCTTCTGTCCTTCGACGGCTGCCATACCCCTGTGTGCACCTAACTCTGTCTCACTCAGCATCTGGTTCAGAGGCCTCAGCTGGGACTCCCCAACAGCCTGGCTCCAAAATTCTCTCTATTTCTGACATTTCTTCCTCCTTCCCACTCATCTTCGGGTGCTGCAGTCAGAGACTTCCTGCTCTATCAGTAGCTGTAACTTCACTTGGTCCAAAGCTTCTAGACATAATTAGGGCAGTTCCCAAAAAGTGACTTCACCTTGGTGATTAGGTGCTAATGCTTAAAGACAGTGGCTAATGGGCCTGTGGGTGCTAAGGGCAGAATGGAATGGGTTGAAAGTGAAATGTCACCTGTATGTTCATGTGTTTGAACAATTGGTTCCCAGTCAGTGGCACTATTTTGGAAATCTGTGGGAATTTTCTGAAGCAGAGGTTTTCTGGAGGAAGAGAGTGACCGAGAGCTGACATTGAAGTTTCACATCGTACCCTAACTTTCTGTTGGGTTCCTGTTTCACTAAGGTTTGAGGCGGCAAAGTTCCAGCTACTTGCTCTCACAGGAGCCACTTACTATCATTCCTTCCCATCCATAGTAGACTGCATCCTCTCAAACTATAAATGCTTTCTTCATCAAACATTTTTTAAAAATTGAACGATGAGGCTGGAGAGATGGCTCAGTAGTTAAGAGCACTGCTTGCTCTTCCAGATGACCCCAGTTCAATTGTCAGATGATGGCTCAACCATCAGGGATCCAACTCCATCTTCTAACCCTTTCAGGTACCAGGCACACAGGCAGTGTACAGACATGCAGGGAAAATACTCACACACGTAAAATACATTTTTTTTTATTTTAGTTGAACAAGTGACTAATGTGCCACCATACTTAGAAATCCAAGTTTCAGATAGTGTCCCCAACTTTCTTTGTTTTCCTCTTATCAGTTCCATTCTGTAAACTGCAACAATATAGAACTGAGCTGTGTCGTTGCATTATATGCTCTATTTAACGGGAAGCTTTTTGACACCTGGATTTGGTTGTAGAAAGCAGCTGGTCATGAGCCACAAAAGACAATCTATATAACAGGAGCTTCATCAAAAGAAAAGCCTTTTGTGCTTAAAGGGTCCCATCAAGAGGATGAAAAGACAGCCCTAAGAATGGGAGCTGTATTTTCAAACTATGCATTTGATAAGAAATTGGTATCTGCAATATATAATTAGTTCCCACAATTCAACAATAAAAGGATAAGAAACTCTATTAAAAATGAGCAAAAAAGAACTGAGCATTTTTCTGAAGGAAATATACAAATGGCCAATATGAACATGAAAAGGTGTTCAGCTGTATTCACCATGGTGGAAATGCAAATCAACACCACAGTGAGTGGCAGGGCACACAGATCAGTGGTAAATGCATATGTGATGAGGAAGAGAACCAACTACCTCAGGTTATCTCTGACCTCCACACACATACACTCAGAAAAAAATGAATGCGCAAAAGAAGAAGACTGAATCATGATGACATGCCCATTAGTGTGGCTATAATGGTTTTTAAAGACCAGGCATAGTGGCTTATTTCTTCAACCCCAGCACTTGGGAGGCAGAGGTTGGCAGAAATCTGAGTTTGATGCCAGCCTGGTCTACATAACAAGCTCCAGGTCAGCCAGGGCTGTATAATAAGACTCTGGCTAATAATAATAATAATAATAATAATAATAATAATAATAATAATAATAATAAAGTGGAGGCCCGGAGTCTGGGCCACAACCTGTAGCCTTGTTGGAGCCTGGGAGCAAGCAGATCTAAGTGGCTGTGCTACCACATAGGGCTGTGGTGTCCTCAGGCCCAGGCTACTGCTGAGAGCCATGTCTGAGTCCATGGCCCTATAGCAACCAGGGTCTATGTTGATGTCCTTGGATCCTGTTGCCACAAGGGCCATGAGGATTCCCTGGGCCACCACCTGGGCCCTTGTTGGTGTCTGAGGGCCTCGCTGCTGCCAGGGCCATGCAGGTGTGGGTGGCCTGCACAGCCACCTGGGACAGTGGTGATATCCAGACCCTGCTACTGCCAAGGACTATGTCCATGGTCCTACCACAGCTGGGGTCTGTTTTGAAGTCTGAGGCCCATGCTGCCACCAGAGATCACATGGAAACCTGGGATGGTGTGCAGCCTGTGGCCTCGTTGGTGTTCAGAGGCCACCAGAGCCATTCTGATCCCAGCAGCCTTTGCTTTCACTAGGAACAAGATGTTGTCTGGGCCCAGTGCTGCAGAGGGGGCCATGTCTGGTTCCATGGTCCTGTTGCAGCTGGGATCTATTTGATGTCCGTGGCCCTTGTCACCTCAGGGGGTCACAGCACGATGAACCATGCTAAGTTGCCCCCCTCCTCTTTACTGGCCCTAGGATAGATAACTGGATCTGCCCCTCGCTGGATGCTAGAGCTAGACAGCTGGACCCAACCCTCATGCGAGAACCCTCCCACCCCCACCCCACCACTCCCACCCACCACCACCCTACCATCCCACTCCCCCACCCTCTCCCCCCTCTGCCACATTCAGGAGAGGGTCCCATCCCTACCACCAGTAAGGGATAGGCCTGTAGAGGAGCTGGCTCCACCCCTTACCTCAGGTGGTGACCCCAGTGGCCTGGACTCACTAACTTAATTACTCTCCAGGCCCACAGGGAGCCTGGGGTTGGCCCATCCTAACACCTACCCCATCTAGAACCTGCCTGAGCTCAAGAAGGACATAGTCCTGTAGAACAACACCCACGGGATCTCCATGACTCGGGATAGCCTCCATATATCTGACAGGGGTTTCGATGAGGATCCAGTAACAATGGTGTATCAGAAACCAAAGGCCTTGAACTGGACCAATGACTCACTGCAATAAACATTTGCAAGTAAAGCTGATTGGACAAAAGGATACTCTGTGTGACTTCTGATGCCACCAAGATGAGTGAAGAGGTGCTGGAGAGAAGGGAAAGATGCAGGAGCAAAGAGGGTTTTTTGTTTGTTTTGTTTTGTTTGATTATCTTTTTGTTTGCTTGTTTGCTTATTTTGTTTTGGATTGGTTTGATTTTTTTTTTCTTTTGGGGGGGTACTGCAGAGATGAGGGGAGATATGGAGGGACTGGGAGGTGAGTTGAAATACAGCAAATGGTGTGAAATTCCCAAAGATTCAGTAAAGGAATTATGCGAAATTAAAAATAATAATGGGAGGGACAATGCCTTTAACCCCAGCACTCAAGAGGCAGAGGCAGGCAGATCTCTGTGAGTTCAAGGCCAGCCTGGTCTACAGAGAGAGTTTCAGGACAGCCAGGGCTACACAGTGAAACCCTGTCTCAAAAAAAACAATAAATAAATAGGTAATTAAAAATATAATATAATAACAAGCATTAAGGTATCGGAGAGCATGGGAAGAAATCAGAACCCCTGATAAAGCAGAACCCCTGATAAAGTAGACACTTTGGTAATCACCTCAGACAATTGATTACACTGTTAATTTTTATGCTGGTTACTTTTGTGTGGCTGAGATCAAAAGCTGCTGACAGAAGATTTACTGCAGCTCGTGGGCGTGGTTCCAGAGGACTCTGTCTGTCATGACATGGGACACATGGCAGAGCAGTTTCAAATCACTGAACCTGGCAAATGCAGTGGACATGGAGGCTGTTCATATCAGGGCAGCCCAGGAAACAGACAACACAGGAACCAGGAATCAGATGTTACCTTCAAAGGCCTGCTGCTGGTGATCTGCAACATGGAAGGTCCCACCTGCCACATTTCCATAACCTTTCAAAATGGCAATAATCACCAGCTAGGAAATGAGTATCCAAGCATAAGTCTGTAGGAGACACTTCAGATTCAAACCATAACAGTTACCATATCAACTCTACTCCCAGCTGTGTATCTAAGAGAACAGAAAACATACACAAAAAGAAAGAAAGAAAGGAAAGAAGGAAGGAAGGAAGCAAAGAAGCAAAGTTATACACAAATTTCCAAAGACGCACCATTAAAAAAAAAAAAAAGAAAACAAATGTCCGGTAATTGATAAACCAAACACAGTATATAGACACCAATCAAGGATTCTTCAGCCATAGACAAAAATGGAGTTCTTATATATCACAGGACACAGTGAACCTCAGAAGTAAAGTGAGATACAAAAGATACACACTGCATGATTGTACCTTCATTAAATGTCCAGGATGGCCAATCCTTAGACACAGACAGTGGGTTCATGTGGTTTCCAGGGACTAGGGGAAGAAGAAATGAAGAGTGACTACTTACTAAGTCTGGGTTTCCTTTTAGGGTGATGAAAAGGTTCTGAAATGACATAATGGTGATGGGCTCACAGCTTTCTGAATATACTAAAAATTACTGAAATGTGCACTTTTAAAGGGTAAATTTTATGGTATGTGAATTATATCGCAATAGAAAATTTTAAGCCAATAAGTTAGATATTTTATATTTCTCTAAGGAGACCAAACCACTTCAAATTTGATGTCTCAAGATGTGACCTTTGACTGACTTCCTCCCACTAATTTGATGGTCTTTGACAAAAGACCCATCCTTGGTCTAAGAGGGTCATTTGTCAGGCAGACTCATACGTCAGGACAAGTACTAGGATGACTAAAGTCATTAAGGCTTTTTAGTTCAGGAGATCAAAGAAGGAAACTAATGAGACTCAGGGAAAAGCCAGGTGGACAATTAGAACAGATCATTCAACCAGAAACAGAAATCCAGTGCATGTCCTTCAAGTCATAAGAAGGCAGCTCACCAATCCACAACTCATAAGACACGGGGCCTGGCCTTCTGGGAAAATTCCACCCTGATCCTAAGTTTATGCCCAGCCTAGACTGTGAGTGAACTAAACCACAAACCCCAAGAAAGTCCTGAAGCTATAAAGTTAAGGTTAAGACTTCAGAATGAGTAGTTGATATGGTTCATTGGGTTTATAAGATGGCCATGGGGCACCTGTTTTTAAAAATCAAGAAGGTTAATGACCTACACATACTAAACATATATGTATGTGAATATGCATATGTGTGTATGTGCATAAATATATAAAAAATAATTGGATTTTGACAAAGAATAAAAGATAGAATTTTTAATAAAGGAAGCTCAAATAATCGAATATTCACATGCAAAAACTAAAGTGAATTTTATTTCTGGCCCTCATATCATATTATATGAATTATAAAAATTAAATAAGACCACAGATCTGAATGTAAAACCTAAAACTAAAATCAAACAAGCAAACAAAAAACATATAAATATATAAAAGGGGGCTGGAGTGATGGCTCAGGGGTTAAGAGCACTGACTGTTCTTCCAGAGGTCCCGAGTTCAATTCCCAGCAACCACGTGGTGGCTCACAGCCATCTCTAGTGGGATCTGATGCCCTCTTCTAACATCTAGGCATGCATGCAGATGAAGCATTCATACATTAAATAAATAAATAAATCTAAAATTTTATATATAGAAAAGAAAACTTTGTGGTAAATATGACTTAGATGTATCATCAAAAACAATCTATAAAAGGGCAAGCTAATAAATTGGGCTTCACCAAACATCAAAATATTTCGTCTTTAAAACTAGAGCCAGGCAGTGGTGACAGATGCCTTTAATACCAGCACTTTCACCAGAGAATGAGCACATAAGCCACACACTGGGAAAACTCTTTGCTGGGTGAGCATTTATCTGATAAATGCTTAAATCTAGAAGATATACCAAACTAAAAACTCAGTCATAAGAAAGCAAATATACAATTCTTTTTTAAAATGTACAGTTTTTTAAGTAAGATAGATTTGAACAAATGCCTTAACAAAGGAAGCAGATGCAAAATAAACTCAGGAGAAAATGATTACAAATTGGCACACCACATACCAACAGAATGCTTAGTGTTCAAGGCCACCCATGCATTGATGGAAGCTAGAGCAACTGCAACTTTCATAGTATAAACAGTCTGAAAATAGTTTGGCAGGTTCTTCAAGACATATATAGGGAGATAGGGAGATGCTCAGCCAGTAAAGCTCTTGTTGAGTAAACATGGGACCTGAGTTCGATCCCCAGCATCCACACAGAAAATAAGCCATGGTGTCCTACACCTAAATCCCCAGCACTGGGGAGGAAGAGACGGGCAGATCCCAATGACTCACTAGTTACCCAGCCCAGCCTACATGTCCAGCTTCAGGTCAGTGACAGAGTCTCCTAACCTCTGCAGTTGAGAGACTAGCAGAAAGATCACTGAGTTTCCAAGACAGTACTCCTTCTGAAGCTATAAGGAAGTCACAGAGAGTAGCTCGGTTGGACTCTACTCAATATAAAAGCTTTTTGTTGTTTCCGTTTAGGAAGAATGAACATCCCACAAAAGAGCTATGAGCTGGTGATGGGCAGATGAGTGCCTGACAGTCCAAGGCAGGGATGGTCCTCAGCCAGAAAACAGCTATAGGAATCACATTAATCTCTTATTAAGACTCTGGAAGCATCACTTAAAAATCTTAGTTGTACTTTATAGCATTTTATGAGGAGAAGCCTTATAGTACAACAGCATTAACAGGACTGGAAATTTGAAAAGGCTTTGGGCCTTGGCCCTTGATAATGCCAAAAGTGTCCAATAGCTCTGGTGAATACTGTCTGTATTGTACTATTATCTTGTGTTTAGCTATCTTGTCTCCAGTCTCAGACATGGAGTCATTCTGACCCATGCCCTAGATTATCTGGGCTCAGATTTCAGATTGCTTGGCAGTAAGGTAAACTTGAACACATTATTTTTACCTCTATAAACCACAATTTCCTCATCTTTAAAATAAAATAGCACCTGATTGATGGAGTTAATTTTCAGGATTAAATATGGCAATACATAAAAAGCACTTCAACCAATGTCTGACCCATCAAAATCGATTGATAAATTCCAGTAATTAGCTTGAGAAGTCCCTCTGGGGCAAAGTCTAAGTCTTGGAGGCAGTGTTTAAGGTTTTTAGTTCCCCAGTGGCACATGAAGTATTTGGTGCTTGGTGCGGCCTCAGAGTTAGGTGGACAAATGAGTCAGTAAATGACTTAAAGCCCTGCCATTTTGCTCCTAACATCTGGATTGCTTGATTGCTAGTGTGGTAAGGGCATTTCACCTCGGCATGCCCAGTATCGTGATAGCACTAACATGGCCCTCCTTCCCATCATGACCACATCTATTACTACAGTCAGTTTGCAGTTATTGAAGATAATGAGGGAAAGATTACAAGCAGAGAGGCTGGGTGGAGCCACACCTCTACCTCTGTACTGCATCTTGCCACCATGATACTGAAATGAGGGCTAGAATTTGACAAAACTGGTGGAGAGGGATGCAGACAGACAGCTGCCTCAATCCAGAGGACTCAGGTTCAATTCCCAGCACCCTCATGGTGGCTCACACCTGTCTCTAACTCCAGTCCCACTGGAGCCGATGCTCTCTTCTGTCTCTGTGGGCACCAGGCACACTTGTGCAGATATATATATATATATACATATATATATATATATATATATATAGAGAGAGAGAGAGAGAGAGAGAGAGAGAGAGAGACAAGCCATACATAATAAGTAAATTAAATAAATAGACAAAATTTAAACTTTTAAGTCTCTCAGCACACAGGAGGCAAGGCAGACAGATCTCTGTGAGTTGAGACAAGCCTGGTCTACAGAGCAAGTTCCAGGACAACCAAAGCTACACAAAGAAAACTTGTCTTGAAAAGAAAAACAAAATAACAAAAAGGATTTAGGTAGCACCCTTGCCACCTGGAATCTATCCTCAACCTAGTGCTCAGAATGATCCTGCTAAAATCTCAGTTGGGTCATGTCCACTTCTCTGCACAAATCCCTCCTCTGCTGGCTGCTCACAGTAGCCCAGTGGGCCATGTCCACTTTCTCCCAAGCCATCTCTTACTGTGTGTCTTCTTGTATACACTACTCCAGCCTTTTTGTCAGAGCTGGCCCTGGTTCAAGTCAGACATTCCCAAAGGGCTCTTGCTTGGAGTCTTTCCACTTACCTGTCCCTCTGCCTGCTATGCTTTCCCCAGAAACCCATCAATTCTCTATTTGAAGACCATCTCATCAAAGAGAAAGGTCTGCCCACTTGTCTAAAGCTCCATGACAGCGAGGACTTTGTTCAGTGTACTCCTCCATCCCAACAGCTAGCCTGGGGAGTGGCACAGCAGACCAGGGAGCACTCATCAACTGATTAAGTGAATTAAGCCCCAAGGTTCACTTGGTTTCTGCTCGTTTCCCTTCCAGGGCTAAGTCCTCCCCAAGGGGAGACTTCTCCAGCAGTGAACTGTGCCCAAAGAAGGCCCCTGGATCCGCAGCAGAACGAGGAAATGAAAGCAAATCACTGGCGGGAAGAGCAGCAGCTGACTAGAAATCCCTGCTGGAAAAACTTAGGGCGGGATGATTGTGTTTGTTAGTGTTTCCAAGGCAAGGTATAATGTGTCAGTGTCCAAGAAGGCTAAGTACCCATTTTGTAACATTATTAAACAAGGGGACAAAAGGAGACACAGAAAAAAGAGACAGGGGAAGGGAGGGAGGGAGAGAGGGAGGGAGGGAGGGAGGGAGGGAGGGAGGGAGGGAGGGAGGGAGGGAGGGAGGAGGGAGTGAGAAAAAAAAGAAAAGGAAAGAAAAAAAAAAACCTGAGGGGTGTCTAACATTTTGACATTGAAATATGGCATTGTTAACAACAAATGTGTTGGACCACATTTTCTTTTTAGATTCATGTATTTAATTAATTATTTTCTGAGTACAGTATTAGTATTTTAGTTCTAATTATTAGTATTTTCTGAGTACATGCCTGGTGTGCCCTCATGAAATCCCCTGAGGCTGGAGTTACAGATACCTGTAAGTCACCTTGGGGTGCTGGGACTCAAATCCAGGACCTCTGCAAGAGCATTAAGTGCTCCTAACCACTGAGCCATCTCTCCAGCATCAGTTTTAATTTGGTGCACATTCCTGTTCAACAATTTATTTTTTCAGACAATGCCTCACTATATGGCCCTGGCTGGCCTGAAACTTGCTTCATAGACCAGGATGGCCTTGAACTAACAGAGATCCACCTACTTCTGTCTTCCAGATGCTAGGACTAAAAGTGTGTGCCATCACACCTGACCACATTCTTGGGACTCACATGGCTCAAGGGCTGGAAGTTGACATGCCTGACTCATTGATGAGGCTTTCTTTGGAATATGCATTTTAAACAAGTTCCTCAGGCAATTATTGTTCTTTTCCGTTTGTTTTAAAACAGAATTTCACTATGTAGCCCAGACTCACTTTCAGGTTACTATGCAGTCAGGCTGTCCTTGAACTCCCAGTTCTCCCATTTCTGCCTCCTGGGAGCTCAGTTTATAGGTATGCACCTCTACACCCAACTTCAGGCAATTTGTGTGTGTGTGTGTGTGTGTGTGTGTGTGTGTGTGTGTGTGTGTGTGTTTGTGTGTGTATGTGTGTGTGTGTGGTTTTTCAAGACAGGATTTCTCTGTGTAACAGCTCTGACTGTCCTGAAACTCACTTTGTAGACCAGGCTGGCCTTGAACTCACAGATCCATCTGCCTTTGCCTCCTGTATGCTGGGATTAAAGGTATCTGCTACCATCTCCCAGCCAAGCAGTTTTTACTACCAGCTTAAGAAGAGTCTTGGAAAGGATCTTAGCATTTTAGTGAAGTGTGAAGCTACACATTAAAATGGGAAAGACGTGAATTATTACAGCCAAACAGGCCTGGGTTCGAATCCTGATGTCATTATATATGTATCATCCTGTTATTACTTATTCCTGAGATCTTGGGCATCCATTTCTAGTTAAAGTAGAAAGCTATGTATATCTCATTAGAATGCTGAGATGGTTAAATAAGTATAAATGGTACTTAGAACATAGTAAGTATGTAATAATGGCAATCTGTTATTATTGTTGTTTATATTATTTATTATTAGTCTGTGTGTGAAGTCATTTCTCTCCTTCCAACTTTATGTAGGTTCTGGGGGTCAAATTCAGGTTGTTTGTGCAGCAAACACATTCACCTGCTGAGCCATCTTGCCAGTCCATTATTACTAGTTTTTATAGCCTCTGTTTTCTGAGTGCTTAAAAAATCTCTATAAAATGATCTCTGTGTGTGATTCCACTTTCTCTCTCTCTCTCTCTCTCTCTCTCTCTCTCTCTCTCTCTCTCTCTCTCTCTCTCTCTCACTCACTCACACACACACACACACATAATGGCATCACAGAGGTGAAAACATAATCCAAAAAACCTATTCTGCACTAGAAAACACTCTCTAATCCCTTCCCTAGAGCCCCTCTTTGCCCTCTAGAGTGGACCAGGTGACACATTTTGCTCTTAACTGTTATTGATCATTAACAATAAATCCATATATCTTTGGAGTCCTCACTCTACCAGAGTTTTTGAATATGTTGTTTCAGAACTGAAACTTAAGGAGGTGCCAGGACAAAGCCCCTATTCTCTCACTGTGAGAATGTCATTGCACCTGGATAGAGAGACCACAGTGTGCACAGCCTATTAGGAATCAGTCTCTAGCATCAGAACCTTAGGACTCCAAGCTTGAGGACAGAGGAGAGGCAGAGGCCACACAGCCCTGTTGCTTCCCCTCCCGCCCTGAGCCACTAGGGCTCTGAAGTAACAGTTGAAGAGTGTGAGGTAGCTGCAGTTGGTCTCCTAAACTTGGCTCTACATTATCTCCACAATGTTCACGATCTCCAGCCTTCCACAACTCCACACTCCCACCTGCTGGAAGCTGGCTTGCACAGCTGGGCCATCCACAGCCTGCTCTGACTGCAGCTCCCCAAAAGTCATTCCACATAAATAGGTGTATAACAGCAGATACATCCCCTGTAACAGATGGAGAAGGGAAGACCTAGATAATCAATGGAAGCACCATAGGGAAGGGACTCAGTTTCTTCTATTCTTTCCCCAGACCTGTTGACACAGCTCCCACTGTGGACTGATATGGACAACCACAGACAAAGCTCACCCTCGGTACTTTCAGACCTTTACAAAGTCACTCGCTGTCCTGTCCATCTTCTTACCCATTTGAGTTCTGAATACACTCTTCTGTGGCCTTGACAACCTCATTCTAATAGAAAAGAAAACAGCACCCTTCAAGAACTTTCCTTCCCTCCTCTCTTTCTCATCGCTAAGTCCTTGCCTCCTCATCCAAGGTCACTGGTGTCCTCAAAGCCCTCTTCAGGGAGCTGTTCTTTCTCCCACATGAGTTCTGCTTCCCTGACAGAAAGGGAGTTCCTGGGGCCAGCACCCTCCCACCTCTACCAGACCCACACTGTCTCTCTTAACAAAAGCACTCTGTGTGCAGAATGGTGCACTGATTTGCCTCAGCCTCTTCTGGTCATTGATCACTGGGTGTTCAATGTCACCATCATCCAGAGACAAACTGCCTACGCCTGACACCTAGTCTCCTCTCATACCCTCCTCTCTTTCCAGTAGCCTTCTGCTTTCCTCCCAGCTCCTCCTCTAATGCCCATCAACAGCATGCACCTTCCAAATATTCACCATACACACCTCAACTTTGACAACACCACTACCCACACCCCTCTGCCTCCCACTTTCCCACTCCTGACCTCCCTGAGCACTACACCTCAGTCCTTTCCCTATCTCCAAGTTTATCTCCCTCTCATCCCACCCCCACCCCCAGGTCAGTCTTTCAAATCTCAATCTAAAGCCAGGCACGGTGGCACATGCCTTTAATCCCAGTTCTCAGGAGGCAAAATCAGAAAGATTTCTGGGAGTTCAGGGCCGGCCCGGTCTACCTAGTGAGAACCACTCTCAAACAAAAGAATCTAAGCTTCTTAGCAGTATATTGAATGATTCCTCGTTCTCTTATGCCCTTTTTCTTCCACTCACAAGCCATAGAAAACTCTGACCTCCAAGGCAATGAACTTTGGAATCTTGACAGAAAGAACCTATACTCTTGTACGAATCAGTCACTCGTAAGTTTCTCGAAAGGCCGTTACAATCTACCTGATGCTCCTGTCTCTCCCCAGGATGTCTGGCCTTTTCCTTGCTGAGTAGAATTAAAGTCAATGGTGACTCGGTAGTTAAGAGCAGAGAACCAACGTTCAGTTCTCAACACGCTCATAGCAGTTCATAACCATCCGTAACTCCAGTTCCAGAATGCCCATGATACACAGACATACATGCAAGCAAAACACTAGTACACATAAAACAATGATAGTAACTTTGATGGGGTAGATGATGGTGATGCCAAGAGCTCCCTCAACATAGCATCTATTTTGTTCTTGTCCCTCCCTTGGTCTCTACACTCTCAAGATGACCCTCTCTCTGTTCAGAGTCAGCCCATTCAGCCGAGACCTAAATCCTCCTCTCCCATGCCAGACATATAACTCAGTGATAGAATGCTTGCTTAGCATGTTCAAAGCCTTACTATGTTGCCATCCATTTTAATGCTCTAGCACAGCTCTAACCACCACTATCCAAGGGAATTTCCATGGTAAAGCTTTCCAATGAAATCCAAAGCATATTTTTTTAACTTTGCTTTATTTTTATTTTTTATTTCATGTATGTGGGTATTTTACCTGCATATATAGCTGTATGCCACACATCTGCCTGTCACCTGCAGAGGCCAGAAGAGGGCATCAGATTCCCTAGAACTGGAGTTACAGACAGTTGTGAGCCACCATGCAGGCTCTAGGGATCTCTGGAAGAGCAGCCAACATTCTCAACCTCTGAGCCATCTCCCCAGACCCAGGAATTTTCATCCTTATCTTTCTCCATTTGACTCTTTTGAAGGATATAATCCCAAAAAGAGGCTGTAAGACAATTCCAAAGTTCTATTCACCTCCTTGCACCCCAGCCCTCAACAGCTGAAAGCAAATGGTCACGTAGCTGCTTCTCTTCAAGTTCCAAGTCCAGAGTGAGTCATACAGAATGAGATCTAAACAAACCTAGGGCCAGAGCCACCAGCACCAATCCACCCACCATAAACACAAAGCTGGTGTTTCACTGCTTGTCATCAAGACAGTGGATTCTGCAAGGCCCAGAAAACTAAGAGACCCACAGCTACATAAACTATTTTTTAAACTTTATTTTTTATTGATTCTTTGGGAAATTTCACTTCACCCACTCCCACTTATTTTCCAGTCCCTTCATATCTGCCCTTCACCCTTGTAGTGTCCCCCAAAATAAAATAACAAGTAAAAATAGTAGTTTTAAAAAACACTTTGCTCCTCCGTCTTTCCCACTCTCCATCACCTCTTCATTTGTCTTGGTGGCACCGGAAGCTGTGGTGGGTCACACAGTATTCCTTTTTATCCAACCAGCTTTACCTGCAGCTGTTCATTGTAATGAGTTGTCGGTCTGGTTCAAGGTCTCTGCCTTTGGTACACCCGCAATGCTGAATCCTCTCCAAAAATCCTCTTGGGTACCCTGCTGTTGCCTGAGTCACAGAAACCCTGCAGCTCTGGTTTTCCAACACCAGCCCCTTCACATCCTCCAGTGGTCATAGATGGGGTAGATGTTAGGCTGGGACAACTCAGAGCATTGGATGTGGGTCTGGGTGGTAGCTGAATTTGTCAATCTGGACCTCCTGGGACCACTCCCCTCAGGTAAGGGGCAGAACCAGATCTCCTGAACCCATGCAACAGGATCAGCTATCCTGTGCTCATAGTGTGGAGTGGGGCCAGCTCTCCAGGAACAGGACCATATCTCCCAGGGCCAGCAAAGGGCAGGGCCAGATCAGCATGGTCCCAGAATTTCAACACTCATCCAGTGATAGCACAGACCATGAACATCAACACATACAGCTATCATATAGCTGGACCATGGACCCAGACATGGTACTTGGCAGCAGCTCAGCCTGGATGTCACTATGGTCCTGGACAGCAGCATAAACCACTCAGATCAGCAGCATGGCCCTTGGACACCAACATGGCCTCAGGTGGCAGCCCATTTCCTGGGCATCTGCATGGCCTTAGTGGTAACAGGAGCCACAGACATCAACACAGACCCTGACTGAGGTAGGGCCATGGGATAAATTGTTTTTTAATGGAGGGGAATACAAATATGAAGTAGATCTTAAAATGATGCTTAGTACACAGATCCCATGAAAGACAAATTACCAAAGCTGACACAGTAGAAATAGACAATATGAGGAGCCCTTTATTCACATAGTATATTGAATTTTTATTTAAAAAAAATATATACAAGGCTGGTATAAGCACATACTTAAGATACAAAGCCCTTGGTTCAACCAGTCCCTCAAAACAAAAATTTCCACATGAAGTCCCTAAGCCAAACAGCTTCATTGATAAATTCTACCTCTCACATCAGAGGAAGAGGCAATTTAATTTGTTAGTAGTCTTACACTGCTATTAGAACCTAACAAACACATAACAAGAAAGTAAAACTGGATCAGTACCTCTCAGGAATATGGATACACTTCCCTAGCAAAACATTAATAACTAGAAGAAGCAATGTGTAAATATGAGTTTTGAAAGAATCTGTTACAATTAAATAGAGTTTCTCAAGAGCACAATATTTAGTCAAATAATCACCATGGTTCACTACATCAAGAGAATAAAGGAGACAAATCATATTATTATCTCCACCTATGCAGAAAATGCATTGGATAAAATCTTGGCAACCGTTCATGGTTAAGGCTCTCAACAAACAAGATAGAAAAGAATTTCTTGACCCAATATAGCACCTACAGAAAGCCTAGTGGTCACATCACACATGCTGTTTGGGCACTGAATACTCTCCAAGTTAGCAGCAAGAACAAGACAAGAAAGCCCTTTCTTCACACCTCTATTCCACACTGTATAGAGTTCCTAAGACAGTAGCGCCAAAGAGACAAAGCAGAGGGGATGGCAGAGACCCAAAGAGACTACAAGACCTGGAACTTTCTGCAACTCGCAGCATGATTGTGCTTGTAGGACCTTCTAAGTCGTCTATCTGTGAGGCTGCACAATACAAGGTCAAATGTCAACATCAGTCTTCTTTTTTTAGATTTATTTATTTATTTATTATGTATACAGTTTTCTGCCTGCATGTCAGAAGAGGGCACCAGATCTCATTATAGATTGTTGTGAGCCACAATGTGGTTGCTGGGAATTGAACTCAGGACCTCTTGAAGAAAAGCCAGTGCTCTTAATCTCTGAGCCATCTCTCCAGCCCCAATATCACTCTTCCCCCCCCGGAGTAGATTAGCATAGTTTTTAATTTTAAGGAGTATTAAATTGAACCACTTACTCCTGGGTCTCTAAAAAGCTACACAGATGTGGAAGGCGGGGTCCCTGGGCTCTCTGTCAGGTTGGTCACTCGGTGCCATGAAGGTCTGCCTGGGGAGGAAGCAGAACACTTGTTTTTACCATAAATGAATAATTGTAATTTTTAAACTTTAATACCATTTAAAACAGTACCAGGACTTCTAATCCTGACCAAGATGGAGTAACAAGGATTAGATGTCCACTCCGATATGAAATAGCTAAAACTGCAGACAAAATGCATGAAGAAAATTTCATACTTTAGCACCAAAACAGCTGGGGTGCAAATCCTAAGAGACAGGAAGCCGGGGCGGGCGCTGCAGCTTCTTCAAGCTATGACAGGAACAAGTTCCCAGGTGTTAATCTGAGATGGGGATCACCAAAGCTCTCTCCATTCAAGATATCATGCAGGCCAGGTCAAAGATGAAAATAAAGAGATAGCAAGGAATCTAGGGAAGGTCTCCATCAAGGCTGACCCACATTTGTATGTGGCTGGCTGGCCATTCTTTCACCCAATCCAGATAGGTATCAAAGACAGCCGAAGAGCAGCAGCTCCCTAGATATGGAAGGACCTGAGTTCCAGAATCTTTCATCTAAGCTTCCAAATCCAGGGGCTTAAAGCGCTAAGCCTCAAAGATGAGAGGTTTACAGCTCCATGCTTTCTAAGCTGGAGGCTTATTGCTCCAGGTGCTAGAGGCACAGGCTTACCGCTTAGAGTGCTAACCCTTGACAGCAATTGGTAGACCCCTGAGCTTTAGGTATAGGGGACTCACAGATCTTCAGCTGTTGGAGGTGCTCTCAAACTCTTGGCATCTGGGCTTTAAACAGGAAAATGTAGTAGAGATAAAAAGCAATGAAAACTGCTTGGTCTAGAGGGCAGTGGTGGTACATGATTTAAGTCCAACACTCGGGAGGCAGTGACAAGAGGTCTCTGTGAGTTTGAGGCCAGCTTGATCTACTGAGTTCCAAAACAGCCTCCAAAGCTACAGAGAAACTCTGTCTCGAAAAACCAAAAACAGAAAACTGGTCTAAAATGGATACAAGGGATAGAACTAATAGACAGAGATATTAAAATAGACATCAAAACTGCATTCCAAATATTCAATAAATAACAGGAACAATCAAACACATTAACAAAAAAAACATGAAGGTTGTTTTGGTTTTATTGTCTATGTGTATGTATATGTGAAAGCCCAGAGCCCACAGAAGCAAGAGGAGGGCTCTGAGTTCGACCCTCACAATGAGAAAAGAAATTTCATTTTGTTCTCTTGTTCCCTCCTGCTCCCGCTGCCACCTCTAGCCCTTTCCAGGAGAAGGCATGAGAATGAAGTTGGCACATCTCTGAATGGCACGTAAGCAGCTTTCTCTCTCCCCTTTCCTTCTTGTAATATGGCTCCCACCATAGCTGCTGGCAATTGGTATTTCAGGCAGATGTGTCCAGCTGCAGAGATGCTGTTACCTGATGGTGCATCTCTCTGGGAAACCAGAAAAAGGAAAACTGTGTTTAGGAGGTATATTTTCTCCCTCTCCAGGTAAGCAGGAGAAATAATGGAATTCAAATTGGAATGACCATGTGATAAAACTTCTGCCCACCAGGTGTTTATCCCAGTTCATAAAAACAACTATTTGAAGGTAATGAAAAACCACTCCCTGTTGGGGAAGCAAATGGAACCACATGGTTCAGAACAGTTTGAGAGAAAGCAGCAAGCCTGGGGAGCAGACAGCAAATGCATGTCAAACAGGATCAGCACAGAATCCCTCAGGAATTCTCTCCAGATGAGGCCTGAAATCCTAGAAATCCAACCACCCAACAGCATACCATATGCCTTCCACTGTCAAGCACACGGCTACTGTGGCCCTGTGAGACTTTCCCTCTGCCCAGCGCCTAAGCATGCATCTTCATTTCAGTACCTGGTTGGATGCCCTAGTACTCCATTCCATTGGACTTCCCTGCCCAGTTCTTTCTTTCTTCCTCCATTACCCCTAATGATAAATACACAGGCTTTTATGGTTGTCAGAGTTTACTGCTAATCACACAAGTAAAATAGGGAATAAGACCAACAAAGATGAAGCTATTTATTTACCTAATGACCCTTTATACATGCGTGACCAACTATCCCTCTTTTCCAAGGACAGCCCTGACTTACACCTGTTCTCCTGACATATTGTTAACAGCATCCCTTCACTCTCCAAAGTATTCATTATAAAGTAGAACACTTTATTTTATTCATATAGCACTTGCTTTATTCCAAGATTAAAAGCACAAACCTACTTCATCCCCAAAGCAATCCCATGATGTAGGAAATATTTTTAAAATAACAAAGTCAAGGGATGGAGATGTTTTTAGTAGCCTGCCCAGGCCTCCCAGATGTCTAGTCAATGTCTGAGGCAAACTGGCTTAGAATCACCCCTGGATGCGTCTGTGAGAATGTTTCCCAGAAAGCTTGACTGAGAAGGGAATGCACACTCTAAACGTGGGCTAGGGACCCATACTGAATAAAACAAAAGAGAAAAGATAGGGAGCTGGAGAGATGGCTCAGTGGTTAAGAGCATTGGCTGCTCTTCCAAAGGACCAGGGTTCAATTTCCAGCAGCCACATGGTACCTCACAATTGCTGATAACTCCAATTCCATGGAATCGGATGCCCTCTTCTGACCTCCATGGGTACCAACATTCACATGGAGGTACCCATTCACACACGCATACAAACATACATTCATACACACATACATACATACACACATACATGCATGCAGGCAAAATAGACCCACAAAATCAAAATATTTCTTAAATGTCCTTCCTTCCTTATGTTATTTTTATTAGATATTTTGTGCCATCAATGAGAAAGGTAACTAACATAGGAAAGTAGTGTCATGGAATACAGTTGCCACTGTGATAAATCTGACCACGTGGTTTGTAGGCCTTTAGAAATAGTTTATGAAAAGAAGGTGGGAAAGTTTGGAGCTTTGGTCTAGAGAAGCCCTAGGGTTTAATGGCTGTCCTGGCAGGGATTTGGGAGTCCAGAATGCCCACAGGCAGCATACAGCAAAGACTGTACTCACAATGTTTCAGAGGGAAATGAAGACTGTTGGGAGCTGAGCTAAAGACTACCTGTGTTATATATTGGGGCAGAGTCTGGCTGCCTTCAGCCTGTGAGCTGAAAAGTGTACAGATTGGTACACATGAGGAAAAAACACTTGAGCAAGTTAAAAGTTGCAGATAGGCTTGTGTGGGGAAAGTTAAAAGAACCCCCCCCACACACACACACACACTGCTCATAAGAATAATGAGAAAGGGAAGCCCCCACCCTTGTGAAAAATTCAAATTCATCCCAAGGAGAGAGCCGAGACTAAGAATACCAATGAAGAGGGGAATGTTTTCTCCGGGTTAGATATCGAGGTTCATATAAGGCAGTACAAGGAGTCAGACTTCATCAGGATCTGGCAGCAGAATGTAGCAGCATTGTCCATGTGGTTTTGTAGGCATGCAAAATGCAATAATTAGAGGATTATGAAAGCTTACATCAAGGCGAGGTCTAAGAAAGGTGATGAGGCCAAGCAATGTGTGGCAAATCAGATTCCCTGCAAGGGTACCCTGACAAGCCATTGCACGAAGCTATGAAAGTGAAGCCTGAGTTTCAATGGAGACCCTGGAATATTGGAGCTGCCAGGACAATGAGATGACTGACAAGGAAAGCTTCAGACATGGAGTGGAACAGGCCAATGACTACTATAGGTGCCAGAGCTGGAAAACAGGATAAGCAAGGCCATTGGGTTTCAAATGATTCCATCATGAGACCCAGATGCCAAATATGGAGCTGTAAGATTTGGTGTTTGCCCTGCTTGGTTGGTCTTTCTTTGGCCTTTCCTTGCTGTGTCACTATTCTTTCCTTTTGGGACAGGAATATTTATTTCTTTGCTATGGTAAATTGGAAGTATATGCATTGGAAGTATTTGTTTTGATTTATTTTAATGGGAGCTTACAGCAGTGAGATTGCCTTTAGTCCCGGGAGAGACAGAGTTAGAGGCTTCTTGAACACTGTTAAAACTGTTAAGGTTTTGGGAGACCCTTTTAATGTACTAAATCCATTTGCATTGAGATAACTATGACCCTATGGGGATTAGGTTGGAATGACACTGGTAAAAGTGTTGTATTTGGGTATGAAGCTGATAAGGGGTAGAATTGTGGTGATTGACCTTCATTGTCAACTTGGCTGGATTTGGAATTACCTAGAAGACACAGCTCTAGGTGTGATTTTGTTGTTGCTGCTGCTGCTTTGTTTTGTGTTTTGGTTTTTTGAGACAGGGTTTCCCTGTAGCTTTGGAGCCTGTTCTGGAACTAGCTCTTATAGACCAGGCTGATCTCAAACTCACAGAGATCCGCCTACCTCTGCCTCCTGAATGCTGGGATTAAAGGTGTGTGCCACCACAGCCAGGCTATGTGTGATTTTTAAAGTGCTTTCCAGGGGTGTTAAGATGAGGAGGGAAAACTCATTCTGAATGTAGGTGGCAACGCCCCATAGGCTAGGGGTCGACCGAATAAAAAGGGGAAGGGAGAAAGACTACCAGCATTCTCCATGTCCTAACTGTACGTAACCACCCTGACATGGTGCAGCCCCCATGCCTTCCCTAGCATGATGCATTGCATCCTCAGTGAACCGAAACCAAACCTTCCTCCCTTTAGTTGTTTGTGTCAGGTAGGAGGAAAGGAACTAATATACACCCTCAACTTAAAGAACCTCTAGTCCTTAAAACATCTTTTAGATACTCATGTCTTTTAGTAACAACAGCCACTCACAGAGGATGGGAGATCTAACATTGCTGCTCCATTTTGGGCCCCAAATTCTCCATAAAAGTCAGCAATAGACAAGTCTATAGCTCTTGTTAATGGCTTCTGAACAAAAAGGCCAAGGACAGGGAGCCTAAATGTGATCTGCAACAAGAAAAATTCTAGCCAAGGCCAAGTCAAGATAAAGTGAGGAGTCGAGTGACTCCTGAGTCCCTCAAATGACACAAGAATGGATGCAAAACAAACCCTCAGATGCATGGCAGACACTTATAATTTGCTTTTCAAAACATCCAGCTTCACTTTTTCTAGTGACAGACAGAGATGATAGATAGACAGGTAGATAGGCAGGCAATAAGTCGGTATATAGAGACATAGACAATAGACAACTGGATTATAGATAGTTATCTTTATTTTCATTTGAGGTTGTAGCTTTTCACCACTCTTGATCCACATCTCCTGGTGCAGGCTGTGACAAATACCATGCCATGAAAACTGCCCACCCCCTGTCCATAACCACCAGTACAAGCATGAATATAGATGTTAGGCACAAGGCATGCCTGTAATCCCAACACTTAGGAAACAAAAGCAGGAGAATTGTGAGTTAAAGATAAACCTGGGCTACAAACAAGTTCCAGGTCAGCCTGAGCTACATAGTGGAACTCTATCTGAAAAAAATAAACAAACAAAAAGAATGAACACATGGACTAAGCCCTGCCAAAGACACAGTGAGATTTTTCTCAGTTTCCCGGGGAAAAGCAGGTGATCCTTCCCACTGAATGTGGCAGGTCATGAAATGGGACCCAAGGTGCCTGGCGCCTGTGGAGGAAGAAAGTATGCCTGAGAACAGAACCAACACACAGGAGACAGAGTTGCAAACTACACAAAGAGAAACTCGACCTTGGTAAATTTTTGAGAAGCTAGATCAAGCCACATCTGAAGTCAGATTTCACAGACTTTTCCATCACATGAGCCAATAAAAACCTTTTTTCCTTTTGGCCAGTTTGGCTGGAGCTTTCTGTCCCTTCCATCTGGAGGAGGTCTGATCATGATGTAAGATAATGATTTCAGTTATTTTCTTTGGGAAGCTCGAGTCCCGATTATGGTGTAAGATAGTGGTTTGAGTTATTTTATTTGGAACGTGCGACTGCAAGAAAGCATGACTTCTTGGGGTCAGCAAGTTACACAAGTCTAATTCAGGGTCCTGGGTGTTCCAGGTCTCAAACTGAGAAGGGGTGGTTATTGCTGTAATGGGAATAGGCATTAAATAATAGGCTTAAGAGTGAAAGGGGGACAAGAGGAGGGCACAGTGTCCAGAAGAAAAGGGGATATGTAATACACAAACTCTGCAAAGAAACAAATCCCGGTCACTTTGTGCAGGACAGATGGGGCCCCATAGTGCCCAACAGGGGCAGTGGAGCAGGAACTGAGGCCGTAGATGCTTCCAGCATGTGCTGGCTCCAAAGGGCACTTACCAGGAAATTGCCTAGAAATGATGGTACAGCCAACAGCCATAACTGGCCCATTACTTTTCCTACAAATATGTCTCCCTTTTGTGAGCAACAAGGACCCATTCAGCCAACTGTGTGGTACTTCAGCTGAAATAACAACTGGAGGAAATGCCTAATTGGCTTTCAACAAATCAAAACTGTGGGACAGCTCTGGCCAGAGCTCTAGTGTGGAAATTATTTTCTGCTTAATGTCAGGCCAGGTGTGGAGAAGAAGAGGGAAATAAAGAGAAAAGGAAAAGGAAGACCAGCCTTTGGACCATCTTTGACCTCTTTGTGAAGCCATAGCCCAGAAGGGACAGAAAGGGACTTAGCTTAGGCATGAGAAGAAGAAAAAGCAAAGGCAGAAAGGCAAGAATGGGCTAGGAAGACAGCTTTGTTGGGAAAGTGCCTGCCTTGCCAGCATGAGGATCTGAGCTCAAATGGGGTGGTTTATAATTAATTCCTCTGCTGAGGACAAAGAAACCAAAGGCTCCGTGGGACTCCCCAGCCAGCCAGGCTAGACTAACTGATAACTGTCATCAAGAGACCCAGTCTCAAAGGAGGCAGACAATGTACCAGAGGACAACACCTGAGGTTATCCTTTGTCCTACACACACACACACACACACACACACACACACACACACACACACACACGGATTAATAGAAAAAAGTATAGTCAGTCAGATGTGGTAATACATGCCTTTAATCCCTACTGTCAGGAGGCAGACACAGGAGAATGTCTGTTGGGTTTGAAGTCACCTGGTCTACAGGTCTACATAGTGAGTTCCTAGACAGCCAAGGCTATATAGACAGACTCTTTCTCAAAAAAACAAAAACAAAAAAAAAACAAAAAACAAAAAAACAAACAAAAACACATATAGTCAACTAATATCTTCTCCCACCTATCAGACTGTACAAAAGTTACATTTAGAGATAATAAATGGGGGTTGTGCATCCTTTTAATCTCAGTACATAGGAGGCAGAAGCAAGCTGATCTCTGTGAGTCTGAGACCAGCCTGGGCTACACAGCAAGTCCTAGGGCAGCTAAGGCTATAGTGAGACCCTGTAAAAAGAAGTGAAACCCAAAAAATAAATAAATAAAAATAAATAAATAAATAAATATCACAGTTTACCAGCTCATTGCTCAGAATGTGTGATGACAATAGTGGTTTAACAACTTAAAAGATGATAGTGAAAAGGGAAATGTGTGACTCAGAGACATGAAGCATTATTCAAGAGATCTATGACTAACGAGTGTTTGGAGGGTGAGAGGAGGAGCTAAAAATAATCCAGATTCTTGGGAACCTCGGTGGATGATTCGGGAACCCTGTAATTTCTGTTTCCAGGAATTTCTCCTCTAACATTTCTTTCAGGCCCGGTAAGCTCTGAATTCTGCACCCTGACACATCAACTGGGGAGAGATGTGGGTTGCCTAGAACCCTCCAGGTGCTCTTCCTGATGGGTCCCAGGCACTTCCACCTTAACTTTTTCATTGCCATCCTTCCTCAGGTCTGGAGATCTGAGGAAACACATGACCCTGCTATCTGATCCTGATAAAAGGCCTTAATAAGCCATGGAAAAATCCTCCAAGACACACTGACCCAGCCTAAGGATCCACTTCTATCACCCATCAGTTCTGTGAGGCAAAAGCAGAAAACCAGAGGACCTCTTTAGATTTTCTAAAGTATTGAAATCTATTACCTTACCAGCAAAATGGATTTTAAAGCTTTGCTGTGATGATAACCAACACAATGTACCTAGTGTGAAATCGACACTAAGTAACAGGCATATGGTGTTGCATTGTTACCATGTGACCTTGAGCCAAGCAGCCTCTCTGAACTCGCTTCTTCTCTCAAAAAGCTGGAAGTAGTAATGATTTCCTCTCAGAGTGGTTATAAGAATTATATTTGTGAAGATTACAAGGTCTATATGCAGTATGCCTGGCCTAGTGTCCAATAGACAAGGGACACTTGATCTTTGGGTGGATTTTGTTTCTGTTTTTTTTTCCTTTTGTTGTTTTTTCTTCCTCCTCTGGAACTTACCTGCACCGCATCCAGGTTAAGGGTTTGCACCTCTATCATAACCACATTGGCCCCACATTCAGCCAAAAAACAATCTGTTCCTGGAGTTGGCTTTTTAAGCTGCCTGCAGGTCTATCAGCGCATCATGGAGACCACCGGAAAGAAGCAGACAGTTGCGGGATTCAGCGGTCAACACTAGGGGGAGTAATAAGCTCAGGAAAGTGGTGAGGGCCACACCCAAAATTCTCTGCACTCTCCTGGTCCCCGGCAGCTCTGGTCGAAGAAAAGGATTAACAGTTGCCCAGAAAGACCTTCATGAGGACAAAAGCGAGGGGAGTGCGAGTGCAGGGATAAAAAACCATCCCTTTGGCTTCGGCCCGGCATGTCTGGTCTTTGAGAGTGGGTAGGACGCATAACTCCTCCTTGTCACTCCAGCTTCTTGATCTAGCTCACCGGGCAACGCCCCCACGTGCGCTGGGTCATGGCTAAAAGACTACTACAGAATATTGTAGAGTCCCGAGTGTTTAGTTGGAGAGCTGAGACTCACATGAAGGAGGAGCTTCAGAAAAGTCTCCAGGTGGTTTACAAAATCCCACGTGGAAACGATGGTCTACTTTGGTGTATCATCTTACTGGATATTCACAGGCTAGTGTTTGGGGCAGAGGTGAGCGTCTCATTTTAAGGAAACTGAGATTCCGGTAACAGTCCACACTTTGGCTACTATGCTCCATCACCACTCACTATTTGCCCTTCTCCTGTTGTCCTCGTTTTTGTTTTTATGTGGTCTGGGAATCTGACCCAGCCCTTGCCTGTGCTAGGCAGGTGTTCTATCACTGAGCTATAACCCAACTCCCTCCCCTTGTTTTAAAATTAGTTCAAACTACACACATAACTGCAAGAAAACAGCTCAGCTCCAAGTATTCCATAAATCATTAAAATTTATTTTAATTTATTTTACTTGTTATGTGTTTGAATATTTTACCTGTGTGGATGTCTGTGTACCATATGTATGCCTGGTGTCCTGGGAGGCCAGAAGAGGATGTCAGTTTCTCTGGAACTGGAGTTGTGGGTGCTGGAAATGGAATCCTGGTTCTCTGGAAAAGTAGTTAGTGTTCTTAACTGCTGAGCCATCTCTCCAACATGGGTGCATTGCCATGATTTGGGTGTAGAAGTTGAGAGACAATCTGTGGGTTTTCATTCTTTCCTTCTACCATGTGAGTTCCAAAAATGGAACTCGGGTCACCAGGCTTGGCAGCAGGTGACTTCGCCCTTGACTATCTTGCCAGCCCCAAAAATCAAAAGGACATTGCTGCTCTCTATTTTCCTCACCCACTGAGCATGGTGGAGATATGATACAACATAGTAAATAAGACGTGCACTTCTGTATTTACCACAAGACTCCTCAATTGTGGACTTATTTGTGCTCAATTTCCAACCTGCAAAATGGGAATATTAATATTCTTCCAAGGGTACTGACACAGATGCTTTATGGGAAGTAACTCCACAGTGCCTGACACACAGTTTAATAGTTAATCAATGCAGGATATGCATAATGGTTTTATAATCACAGCCTGTAATGATATTTAATAATCCATCTATTTCTTTTATGCTATTTACCAAAGTGAAGTTAGAATTTAAGTGGGAAGATTACTTTGTCAACTAGATTTGTACTGAGTTTATCCTCTAAAAATTACTATCTACCCAAAATCTCAGAACGTGGACTAGTTTGGAAACAGGGTCTTTGCAAATGTCATGAATTAAGATGAAGACAAGCAAAGCATAGTGGCACATGCTTATAAATGCACCTATTCATGATTTCTAAGCCAGCAAGATCTATATAGGGAGACTGAAAAAAAAAGTCACAGTAGAGAAGTCTCTCAGTCCCACATTTAGTGTCTTTGTGAAAGAGGAGGGAGGGCACATAGAAACGTGAGACAAAGGAATGGCACCAGGTGATGATGGAAACAGAGACTGGAATGATGCAACTGTAGCTAAGGAGTGCCAAGGACTGCCAGGAGCCACAAAGTAGTCATAGGATGGATTGTCTTCACAGCCCCCAGAAGCACACAACCTGTCAAAGCTTGCTTGCAGACCTCCATCCTGCAGACAGGGAGAGGATGTGTTCTGTTGTCCTAAGCCCCCACTCCCTGTTCATTTGTTTCAATAGCTTGTTGCAGAGCAGCTATCAGACCCTGCTTTGTTTTTTTACATTTCCAGTCTACCCTCTTTTACTCTACCATTGCCTCCCAAGTCAGCAACAAAGGCTTAGAACATCTTACCTACAAAGCTTGATATTGTAGAAAAAACTTGACCCAAACTGAAATTTTTTGGTTTAGTTTTTGTTTTATAAGACAGGGTTTCTCTGTGTAGCTTTGGAGTCTGTCCTAGAACTAGATTTGTAGACCACGCTGGCCTTGAACTAACAGAGATCTGCCTGCCTCTGCTTCCTTGGTTGGGATTAAAGGACCACCACTACCCAGCTCCAAACTACAATCTTTTTGCATGTAAACAACATAAAGTTGTTGCCAGACACACAGGACCCATTTAATAAATATTTGTCAACAAGCTGATAAAACATTAGACCAAAACATCATATGTTGTGTTATGCCTATTCAAGACATCATGAGCCTATTTTCTCCCTCTACATACAAAGACCCTAAATTTATTTAAAAGTTTATGTGTGCAATCACAAGATCCCAACAGAACTCACTGCCACTGTTGAAACTTTCCGTTGAAAGCTGAAGGTTACCCAAGGCTCAGAAGCCCTGACTGTTCATCACCTCAGGAGTGACAAATTGAAAGCCATCTTAACACTCTCAGGACTCTGAATCTTACAAGGCAGGGGTGATCTCATCCCTACTGAACCCTTCTACACTTGCTCAGGAATGGGCTTAAAGCAACCCGTCGAGCCAGAGGAGTTGCTCATTGCTGTAAAGGATGTGGGGTCACATGGTAGTTTCCATTAGGTCAGCTTTGGAGTAGAATGGGTGGTGGTGGATTAATAGCTACAAAGGGAGGGAGAGGGAGGCTGGGAGAGCTGATTCACTGGAGCCAATCTTAGAGTGAGTCAGAATCAAGCAGAAAAATAGCCTGTTGTCCTACATATGCCTCATTGTCTGGCAATGAGACACTTCCTCCATGAATACCCACAGGCAAAGCAAAAGGAAGGAGGAGGAAATGAATTCTTTTCAAGCTTGTGGCACTATTCCTGTACCTAATACTGAGTCTTTAAACCACCTCTGACATTGTGTTCTGTTCAGAGAGGTCTCCTATAGCCCAGGGTGGGCTACAGCTCACTGTGGAGCCAAGGATCCCGAATTCCCGATTCTCCTGTCTCCACCTCCCAGATGATGGGATTACAGGTGTGTACTGCCCTATCCAGCTGGATTTCTGAACACAGAGCATGAGGTCTTTGTGAACTTCTCCATGTCCTACATCACTGCTCCAAAAGCACCTGGGCTGTACTGGAGCATCTCCATGTGTTGCCTCCCTGACCTTCTCACACCTGTAAAGGCTAAGGGACGTTTGGAGTTGTTGCCTTTGCTCTGATGCTGTCTTAAACACCATCCATGCCCCAGGACAGGTCAACCTATGTGAGAATTGATGGTTAGCAGGATATAACACAGGTTTGGAGTTACTTATTCTTGTAGTTTCTCTTTCCCATTTACTAACTCTATAACCTTTCACTGACACAAATATTATGTGGAGGAGCATAGCTGTTATGGTGAGAAACGCCCTTTTATTTCCTCTAAACCACGGTTACACAGGAATATCTGTATCAGACTGTAAACTGCACCTGTCTTGAGGATTGTGTTTACCTAAGGTGGTGGTTCTCAACCCTCCTAATTTGACCCCCCCCCAACCATAAAATTATTTTCCTAGATACTTCATAACTGTAATTTTGCTACTGATATGAATCATAATGTGAATATTTTTGAAGATAGAGCTTTGCCCAAGGGGTTGAGTCCCACAGATTGATAATCATTGGCTAGCTAGGGTGTACTAAGTCTCTAATATCCCTCTTGCTAATAATTAATTGTGAAGATTAGGAATAACGTATTCAGAGTAATACATTACTTGTGCATTTAAATGCTCGGCTTCTCTTTTTGTTTGTTTTGGTTTTTCGAGACTGGGTTTCTCTGTGCAGCTTTGGAGCCTGTCCTGGAACTCGCTTTGTAGACCAGACTGGCCTCAAACCAGGAGATCAGCCTGTCTCTGCCTCCCCAGTGCTGAACTTAAAGGCATGCACCAGCACCGCCTGCAAATACTTGGTTTCTTGTGTGTACTTGTTGCACGCCCATTAAAATGACGTGATTATTAATTCAGCGCAATCACTTGTGAGCTGAAGTGCAGCCTTTGGAAAAGGAAACTAAAATCTCTGATGTGAGGTAGAGTGCATTCTCTTCCAGGCAGGTTATTTGGTTCCGTTTCTAGGGATTGCTATCACTAAAATCTGCATTCCTGTGTTCACAAGGAAAGCCATTCCCTCTCATCTAACTGCTCTTTATTTCAGCTTCGTTTTACACACACCATTGCCCACGGTATGACGGGGCCTGAACGTACAAAGAGTGTTCCATACACCCAAAAAGCAAGCAAAGCGTGGAAAAACAACACATAAGTTTGCAATTATCTGACTTCGGCCAGAAAGGGTGGTCAGCATGGCTCATGCCATCGTCTACCGAGTGCTATCCGGTTTGTTCCACCCTAGGAGCCCCACAGCTAGAACTCTTTTGTGCACCTGTTGTGATGTGATTAAGAAGGTGATCACCGGGCGCTTTACCTTTATCTTTGCGCCCTTGCTTCCAACACCACACCCAAAGGCCGGTGCAGGAGGAAAACCAGAGAGCAAAGAAGCCACGTTATCAGGTTTTCATTAATTCATTCTAAAGCAGACGCTAAAACTCACTTGGTTCGTTCGCATTGTGAATAAAATCCCAATTAGGACACCACAAGGTGTTCAAAGGGCCCTGTGCCTCAGGCTCCCAGGAGGTGGAAAGTTGCTGAACCTTGGCCGGGAAGAGAGCGAGCCCACACTCCAGCCGGTCTGAGGAGGGTACTTCCTCCCGGAAGTGACGCGAGCTCAATCCCAGCCTGGCTCTCCCAAACAAAAGGGATCTTGGGGCCCCGGGAGGAGATGGGATGATTTTGGATAATCCCCGCCTCCGGCCGGCGCGAATTGGTAGCAGGACCGCGAAGGCGAAGCTTCGATTGGCCGAAGCATCTGCCAGTCGCTGCCGCCGGCGGATGAGGGGGCGGATCCTGGGAGGCTGGGGATGGGGAGCGGGCGGCGGAGGCGGCGGCGGGGAAGGATCCCGGAGCGCTGAGACCAGGTACGGAGGGCGGGCTCGGGGCTCGGCGGTGTTGGGGGCCCGGGTCCCCGAGAAAGCCTCCAGGCCTGGAGCGCGGGTGGGTTCCAGCCCCGGCCCCTGCCGCGGTAGGGCTGGTCCCCCTAGGGGGCGGGGCCGCCGCCTCCAGCTCCTGGGATTCCCCGAGGAGGCGTCGCGGCATCCTCGGGGGTCCTCGCGGCTGTTCATTGTCTGTCGCTAGCATCCGCCCCTCAGCAGAGGTCCCCTCCTGACCCGGTTCACGCCACGGTGCCTCGTACCCAGTCCCAGCCTCGGAGAGGGACTGGTGGGTGCAGTCTTCGAGGCTGCAGCCCCCACCCCCATATTGGACCCCCACCAGTCCAGACATCCCTTCTCACACCTGTCCTTCCTCGCAAGGGTGGGACCTGAACTAGTGTTCTACATAAGATTTAAAAAAAAAAAACAAAAAACCAGCGTTTTCCCTGTGAGGGATGGGCGAAGGGGGAAAAAAAAAAAAAAAGACTGGACCCAGAAAGACATTTACAACAGCCAAAGCGGCCTTCCTCCCTCTTTAGTCCTTCCCATCCCCCAGCCTATGGTGCTCAACACTGCTCCTGCAGCCCCTCGGATCCTGTGTTCTCTAGCTGAGTGTTGAGAGCTGCTCGGCTTTGGGACATTTTTAGAATGTGGCAGGAGAAATCATACATTACCTCCTTCACATCTCCCTTTGTACCTTCTTCACCCTCCTAGTTCTGTGGGAGAAGCCAGCTTTTAGGGGCTTTTTAGGTTTGAGTTGCCTTTTGGTTTTGCTTTTTATTCTACCCGGTTTTTTCCCTGAGAACTTGATGGGAAAGCATCCGCATATTTTATAGCAAGGTGGGTGTGTTAGCTATCGGCAGAGTTGGCCTTGTGTGGGTAGAAATGCACTGTGTATTGTTTGACAGTCAGTGAATAATAACATATTTTCAAATGAAACGGTGTCAAGGAGTCAATAAATGGCTTTGCTTTGCACGAAGAATCCCCATCTCAGTTTGGAGTGGGCTGGTCCGTTGCTCAGGGAGACTGCAGTTAACCTTGAAGGTATACGGCAGGTTGAAACAAAAGACAGGAAGTATTTGAACAAAATTCAGGTTCAGTTGGCTAGGTTTATGATTAATCTGCTCCTGTGGCCTTTGCATTCTCTAGCCCTTCTTTCATTGTGGGTTTTTTACCCCCAAAGAAAATGAATATACATGTGATGTGATTGTTTTACCATGCCAGCATTGACCAAAATTTAGAGCATTAAAATAAAAGGTATTTTGGGTAAATAAAGGCCTGTTAATTTCTGTTCTCATGTAAAGCTACCCAAGTGTCTCTGTAGCTGTGAAGATCTCCTCAAGTCATCAATTGTAAAGTACAAACGACTTTGGCCCCACATAATGTCATCGAATCTCCAGTAGTCATCTGTAGCTAGCAGTACCTCCTTTAATTTTTCCCATATTTTTAGCATTTCACAATTTTAATCTCAAGTTCACTTGACTACTGGTTATTTATAGCTGGTAACTGAGCTGCAGAGCTGCAGTCCCAGAGGGTGATTGGAGTGGCTGTTGTCTCTAACCTTCCCGAGTAGACTTCCTGAAGGTAATTACTTTTGAATAGTCAGGTTCCAAGGTTTCTGAGCCACTCTGGGGGCTTACAGATCTGCTCCATGATTGTTTCCAGATACCAGTAAAGGAAGCACAAAGAAACTGTATTCACCGTCTCGCCAGCAAACATAGTTTATTGCTGAAGGAGGAAAAGATACATTATCCCAGCAATAGCAGAAAAAAAAGAAAAAGAAAAAATCTTGAGGCAGAACAGGAAATCCCCAAAAGATATATCTTATTACATGAGTAGAGAACAGAAAATAAACTAAGGTAAGACTTCAGGAAACCAAAAGAGTGCCGATTGCCCGGGTCTTGGTCAACAGAGAGGGAAAGAAAATAATGTCTGTTGTTTTGGCACAATAAGAGAGATCTGTTTAATATACCTTTGGGTCTTGAGGGTATTTTGGGTTTGGTTTGGTTTGGTTTTGCTCTTTGTTCTTTTAAATTGAGTGTGGGGCATTGGGTCTCACCATGTTCTGAAAGGTATGTATGTATGTATGTATGTATTATGTATGTAGCCCAGGGTGGCTTCCATCTCATGTGCGTTGGAATTATAGCATGCACTACTATGTTCAACTCTGGTGGAACTCTTTCTTCTAACCTTTTCAGTGTCTTTGGACATGTTAGATGGAGAAAAGTGTTGTGTACAGTTTGTGAGTGTGTTTAGTGGATTTCATTAAATTATTTGAGGGCATAAAGTCTGTTCTTTGTAGCTTCCACAGTGCCTAATAGGAACATTGTTCCCTAAGGATCAAACTAGACAGATAACAGACTGATAAAATACAGCACATCTTGTTAGTTTTAAATCATCTGCCTTCTGTCTTCATGTAATTTGATTTTTCCTTATCTGATATGATAGGAAATTGCAATATCTGAAGTGATTAAAATACTGACTCTTCTGTGAGAAAATATCTCTGGTTAGGTGTTACTTTTTTTTTTTTTTTTTTTTTTTTTTTTGTCATGACATTTGAGCCAGACTTAGGAACATAATCGATTGTATTCATTTTAAAATTACATATGTATAAGAATCTGACCTAATGGGAATGGAGTGAGCTCTAGAGAACACACTAGGAACTGCTGGTTATTTTGTATTTTAGTTTCTGAGTATTAATGCTGGCTAGTTTTAGGCCAGCTTCACAAAACTAGAGTCATCTGGGAAGAGGGTACCTCAGTTGAGAAATGCTCCCACCAGACTGGCGTGAGGGACAGCCTAAGGGGCGTTTTCTTGATTGATGGTGATGGATGTAAGAGGGCCCAGCTCACTGTGGGTGGTGCCAGCTCTGGGTTGGGACCTGTGTGATGTCAGAAAGCAGGCCAAGCTAGTCAGTAAGCAACCTTCCTCTATGGTCTTCGCTTCAGTACCTCATCCAGGTTCCTGCCTTGAGTTCCTGCCCTGACTTTCCTCAGGGATGGAGTGTAATCTGAGAATTATAAGATGACAGAAACCCTTTCCTCCCCAAGTTGTTTTTGTTTGTAGTGTTCTATTATGTCAATAGAAATGCAAACTACTTTTTTTTTTTTTGTTTTGTTTGTGAGGGTTTTTGTTTTTTGTTTTTGTTTTTTTGTGTGTGCTTTTCTCTTAACCCTGTGCTGGGACTTGAACCTCAAACCTTCTACCTGAGCCACACCTCCAACCTCAGTTTTTGTGCTTTAATTTACCACTAAATGTATTAACTGGACCCAGGCCATCATGGGCTTCTTGTTTTGTTCTGCTTTTTGTTTTTCTAGACAGGGTTTCTCTGTGTAGCTTTGGGCATATCCTGGAACTCACTTTGTAGACCAAGCTGGTCTCAAACTCACAGAGATCCACCTGCCTCTGCCTCCCAAGCACTGGGATTAATGATGTGCACTACCACCATTCTGCCCATCATGGGTAAGCACCATATCCCTAGTCTGTTAAGGATTTTATGCCAACTCAGAGTTACATTTCCAGTACTGCCAGTTAGTTTGCTAACCAGAACTTGAATTCTTGGCTTCCTGTGTGTCTTAGAGGTTGCCATTGAACTGATTTAGTGGTACGAGGGAAGAGATATTATTTCTATATAGGAAGATTGTTTGTGATAGTGGTCTGTAGGGTTGACGCCCAGGAGTGGCTTGCCAACCTGCTTTTAAATGGCTGTTTTTAATTACTGAATGCTTTCAGTTGATAACTGAAAAATCAAGTTCCAACTTTTAGTTCAAAACCCTCTCAGTGACCGTTTCCCCTATGAGGCAACTTAGGAGGGTCACACATCAGATTGTAAGATTTTGTGAACTTCCTACAGTGCCTCATGGAAGAAGTAGTCATTGAGAGACACTACTGTTGTCATTAGTACTTGGCATGTGCGTTAGAGCAGTTAATATGCACACCCCATTCTGCTCCCTGGAGGCTGAGGCAGAGGCTCTCCTTTGAGGCCACCTTAGTCCAAAAAGATAGAAGGAAAAAGGCACTAAATAGTCTACATAAGCAGAAGTGAAATGGTGTTTGTCGATGGGTTTCATTTTGATTTGTAAATACCTATGGTTTGGGCTAGAAAGATGATCAGTGGTTAAGAACACATGTTGCTCTTGCAGAGGACCCAGGTTCAGTCCCAGCACAGCCATCCTTAGCTCCAGTCCGGGAGAACCTGACACCCTCTTCTGATCTCTGCTGGCACCAGACACACAAGTGGTACATGTAGGTATTTGCAGGCAAAACACTCATACACATAATAAAATAAAATTAAATAGCTGTGATTCCTAAATTAAGGAAAACAGCGTTTACACGGGTTATTATCTGAGCCAGTGATTTTTTTTTTTTTTTTTTTTTTTTTGGATTTTGAGGGCTTGTCATTGTGTCATGCCAACATCTAGTCTCCAATCGTTCACTCTGAGCTCTTCTTTTATATGCTACCATCCTGCATCTTTTATGAATGCTTTTGTGGGTGCTGTTCTTATTGTATGGGTTGCATCTTATGTAAGTTTTAGGGGATTTTTCTTTGACAAAGCATTTTTCCCCTTATTTTTGAAGACTGACTCACCTGTTAATCCAAAAATAAGGAAAGATTTCAGGATTGATGGGAAGGAAATAGGAATAGGGGACTTGAGAATGGGTGTGGGGAACAGCAAAGGTTTTGGAATTGAAGACAGGACGTCAGACATCCTTGAAGTAAAGAATGCAATAATGTGGTCCCTCCTTGAAAAGTATATCCACACTCGGTGGGTGTGCCAAGTGCAAAGCCAGAGCTTGTCCTAATGTGCCTTTGCTGGTAACGGTATTCTGACTTGTTAGAGCCACAAAGAATACACTCATAATTGTTAGTAAATGTAATAGAAACTAGAAAGGAAAGTTAGGGAGCACAAGATGATGCAGTTTACAGACAAAAACGTAAGACTCCTGACTCTGAGCCTAGTGGGCATTTAAAAGCATGGGACCTTGTGTGGAGCCCAGGAGATGGGGGAAGGGGCAGAAAGAAAAGGGAGGATAAATTGCTTTAACAAGGCACACAGGGCTGAGGAATTGTCTTGGTCAGTTAGGAGCTTGATTGCATCTGCTTGAAGGCTGGAGTTCTGATCTGCAGCACCTTCACAAACAGCCAGTGCAGCTGCAATCCTGTGATCTCAACACTGGGAACCAGAGGTCAGAGAGTCCCTGGGGTTTGTGTCCAGCCAGTCGGGAAGTTCCAGGTTCAGTGACAGAATGTCTCAAAAAACAAAAAGCTGGAAAGGAATTTAGGAGATACCTGTTGCTGACCTGGGACCTCCACATACATGCACATCTTCACACATCCAAACATCACGCCACACACACACACACACACACACACACACACACACACACACACACACACACACACACACACACACCCTGGGGTGAGAATCAATAGGGATTGCAGATACGAAGGAAAAGGATATAGAAAAGGTGGTAGGAAAGAGTGCTAAGGAGGTTGTGAGTGACGCTGTGCTCTGTTAGATTCTCCTAGCTAGCCTTTGTGTTTGCAGGTGCCCCAGGAGTGGAAGTGTAAGCAGAGCCAGGCTAGTTCTTTACCCCAACCCAGGCAAAGGGCCTTATACATGCTAGGCAAGCATTCTGCTTCTGAGCTGTGTCCCCACCCTCTTTTTTTCTTTCTTCCTTTTTATTTTATTTTTTCAATTGAGACTGGATCTCACTAGCTAATTGCCCAAGCTGAACTCTGTAGTCCAGACAGTCCTTGACATTGAGATCCTACTGTCTCAGACTCCTGGGTAGCTGGAATGGTGGTCTGTGCCACCAGGCCAGGCTATAGTCTGTTTTTAACTGGCTTAGTTTGTGAGGATACAAATCTGGTCCTGTATGTCCTCTTTACTCCTTGTCTTTAGATTAAAGACACCAAAATAGATTTCTTTAAGAGCCCATCTCCTAAGCCCTTGCCCCTCAGCACACTAGTTGACTCCCACAGGTTCCTTTTGGAGGGCTGCTTGGTTCTTACTCAGCATGTCTCATATCACAGTCATCATTTCCCCACTAAAACCAGTTCCCGTTCTAACATCTCTGTCTCTATTGACCGCACTGTCATTCGTCACGGAGTCTCTTAAACCTCTGCTGGGTTTGGATTATTTCCCCATTAACCTCCCTAAATGGAATCAGTCTCCAAGTTACTGTAAGTAAATCTTTCCCACTTCCTCCTTTTTCTACCAGACAGAACAGCTGTCCACAGAGTCCAGAATCTTGTGAAACACTAAGCAGATATGTAAATGGATAAATTAATGAAATAGAATGGGATAACCTCTCCTGAGTTCAGAGCTGGTTCATTTCTGTTATAAGTCTAATGTCAAAATTAGCTGTGCTATTTTTAGCAGCCCCATTTCTTGTCATTACAAGTTAAAAGATGTAACCTGATTAAAAGATGTACAATTTCACTAGAAGCAGAGACACACTTTTGCTCTCATTTACATTGCCAAAGTCACAAAGGACTGATGGAGGCAGAAGAGTGTCATCTCTGTTCCCAAGTAGTTCCAGCCATCATCAGTGGCTTGGACATGTGTGGGACTTAGCCCTAAACAGACAGTTTTTGGAACTGGAGATGCCATCTCCTCCTTGGATCAGGTCAACCTTCTAAGTTAGGTTAAAGAAGAAATACGTTTATTATGAGCTGTAAATAGACATATGAATGATAGACAGTGATGCTTCAGTGGGAGTGCTGGAGGGGGATGATGTCCCATCCTTGTAGGTAGACCAGAATGGATGCTCTTCAGTGAAGCAGAGAACTGACCGGTCATAGGCACCAGCTCATTGAGTCCACACAGCCTCCTGCTGTGTGTAGAATTTATGCCATCCTATTTTCTATAGGAAGATCTATGTCTCAGATGTTAAATGAGCCAGAGGCACCTTGAAAACCCAATTATCAGGCTCCAGAGTTCGTGCACTTTCCAGTACAACACACTGTCTCCCTGGAGAATGATTTCCCCTGAAGGGCCTAGAGCAGAAGACATTGCTGTTTGCAGCTTGGGGAAAGAGGTCGTGAGCATAGTTAAGACACAGACACCTTGACTATGATGGTTAGTCCTCCAGACTGGTGGTGTGTCTTTGTAATCCCTGTGGAGCCCATGACTTCATCTACTGCATTGACTGAAGGGTTTTCCATCCAGGTGGCCTCAAGAATTGTGCCCCATGAATTATTTACTGAAAATGAAATCAACCTACACAACCATTATTCCCTTGTTTTGGCTTTGTCAGAAGAGCAGAGTTTGGGGAAACTCTGGTTAAAATAGACATGTTAGGCAGAAATCTTGTTAAAATTTTATTTAAACTAACTAGCAAGTACAAAAAAAATCAAACTTCGGATAATCTGATGTTTAAAGATATGTTTCTTAAAATTTCAGTGAAAAGTTTTGTGAAAACTGTTCCTAATTTTCATTCACACCCATTGAAAGGGTGTGAACAGATAAATATCCAGGTAGACAGACCTGTTTTGTTTTGTTTTGTTTTGTTTTGTTTTTGAAACGAGGTCTTATTGTGTTGTCCTGGCTTGCCTTGAACTTGAAGAAGCCCTCTTGCCTCAGCCTCCTGAGTGCTGGGATTATAGATGTGCATCACCATGCTTGGTTAGCAGACCTGTTTTTAATAGCTTTGTCTTGGTATCTTCGGAGAGAGAGATACTTGTTTATTACTTGTTTATGGGCATTTGTTCTTCAGAACACATGTAAGAGAAATAATGAGAGAGACAGATGCACAGCTACACACAGAAGACCCCAATGACCAAACCAAAGCTTTATTGTGGTGTCCAAAACAACAAGTTAGAGCAGATTTTTGGAGATGAGTAAGTGGGGTCAGCAGGATGTCTCAGTGGGTAAGGACATTTGCTGCCAGGCCTGATGACATGAGTTTAGTCCTGGAACCCACTCTGGCAGGTTGTCTTCTGAACTTCACACAGATGCCATGGTACACACAGACAGACAGAATACAGATTTTAAGTGCTCAGCACTAGGCCTGATTCTCTTTAACTGTGCCCTATGCTCAGTCCTCATTTGTAAATGAGAGGCTGAATGGGATTATTTCTGAGGTCCCGTCACCTAAGACTGATAAAGTAAGATTAGCCATGAACAGTGATTTTCAAGAACACCTCACTAGTCAAATTTACTGGGTTCAGTCCCTGTTTCTTCCACATGCTAACTACAAGACTCAGAGCAAGTTCTTCGGCCACTGTGCCTCAGCTTGGATTGCGGTGGTCTATTGTTGAGGGGTGTGGCATCTGTCACCTAAGAGGTGATACTTGTAGGTCTTAAGTTTGTATGTTCTTAATTTTTCTGTTCCTAGTGCATACTTGATATTTACTCTCTTAATTTAGAGTTTTGTTTCAAGCCTAAATCTTTTCTTTAGACTAAAAGGGGAATTGTAGTGAGATACACACCCCACCCATGCCTGTTGCTCTGACCATACCCATTGTGGCATGGGGACAGCTACAGGCGTGACCTGGGGGGACTAGGTCTGGGGTCGTGGACCCCAGCATGCACTCTTGCTTTCTGGTCATAGACAGAGAGCATCCGGAAGCATTCTTGGGTCAGGAACCTGCTGGTGGTCATCAGTTTCTGGTATAAGTGATTTCTCCCCAAATAAACATCCATCGGCCTATCATTTTCCCAGATTCTTATTTATCCATTCTACAGATACTATATGTCAAGTATTGGAAATGCCTGGTACACATTCGTGTGTAGCTCAGTAAATGTTTATCTTTTTTCATTATTTCTCACTTGAATTCTTTGAAAGTTATGCTGTAGAATGCTGATGTAGTGGTCATTAATGTTTGAATTGTTCGCAATGAGCATTTTTATAGTAAGCAGAAGCCTTGAAAGTCTGGTGTCCTTGAATTCACCCTAACTGAGTACACCAGTGTCTTAGTGCTTGCTGACCTTGAGGAGTCTTAGCATGACTACAGAGCTCGTCTCTAGAGACGTCCTCGGTGTTAGATAAATAAATGTCTTGATCCTCCAGCACCATAACATCTCCCTAAGTGTGTTATTCGGGTGTCTTTCAGGATAATTCAGAGGGTCCTGAAATGTACAATCTCTAATAAAACATTTTTCCCAGAGCATTCTTTTTATTGTAATGCTGTTTATTGCATGGCCAGGAAAAAATTGTAAAGCTGTCTGAGAAAGGGTGTGTTATGGTGTGTGCTCACATGGTAGGGGGACGGTTTGGGTCCAGATGTTCCTATGCACTTTTAGAGTAGAAAGTGAGCCAGGCCTAGTGGCACATAACAGGTTCCAGGCCAACCAGGATATAGGGAACAAACAAACAGAGAGTGGTTAGTAAATTGTTTTATTGTGTCTTGTGTCACCGCAGACTGATTGGTTTAAGTTTTTTAAAAAATGTGTTTTCTCATATATTGGCTAAAAGTTTAGTTCACTGTTCTGATGAGGGTGCATTCTGGCCTTTTCCCTGACTGGCCTATTTTCCAGTTTTCTCTCATAAGGATACCGGCCTTACTGGATTAAGAATTATATTGACTTTTTTTTTAATTAAGTTTTTCTCATACAATATATTTTGATCATACAGTTTTCTCTCCTTTCCACCTCCCTACTATGTAATTTCATGTTCATTCTCTTTTCTAAACAAACCTGAAAATCAAAACAAAAATAAAACACACACACACAAACATGGAGTCCATTTTGTATTGGCTGACTACTCCTGGACCTGCCCTGGAGTTTGGCTGTCAGAGCCAGTGACACTCCATCAGAGAAACCTGATTTTCTTTTCCCCCCTCTGGTATCAATTGAACATAGCCAAAAAGGTTAGGGACAGGACCTTGTGTCCACTCCCTTTCTCCATGCTGAAATGTCCCGTTTGAAGCTGCACAGGTCTGGGGGATGCTCATAGTCTTTGTGACTTCTTATGCTTATCAGTCCTGTTGGATGTGGATGACTGTTTCTTCACAGTCATTCACCACCTCTGGCTACTATAGTCATCTGCCTCCTCTTTCACATAGATCCCTGAGCCCTGTGGGAAGAGGCTTGATAGACATCTCATTTAGGACTGAGTACTCCAGAGTCTCTCTCTGTGTGCACGTTTTGTGTTGACCTCATTTTAAGTTAATTGCTTCTTTAAAGTCTCTGGGGCTGGGAGTTATCTCAGTGGTAGAGCGCTTGCCTGACAAGTTCAAGGCCCTGGATTCAGTTACCAGTACTGCCAAAAAAGAAGGCTGGGGAGGGGGCACTCCTTGTGTCTTCAGATGCAGTCAGATTCAACATAAATTTGGGGTAAAGGCTCAGCTCATTAGCATATGTTGTAGGAATGAAAGAGTTTTCAGCTGAGAAAAGTTTGATTGAAAGTATGGTTAATTAAGTTTATATTACTTAATATTATAAAATGAAATTGTATTTTGTACCTTGACTAGGATTTTTTAAAGTGATAGTAGTAACAAAAAGAGACTCCCCCCAAGTGTTACTGTGTCGTGCAGCCAGCCTCTCCTGAACTTCCTCTGCTTTAGTCTCCCAAATGGGGTCACAGGTCTGTACTCACACACTTGGCTAAAATCCACTTTTTAAAACAAATCAGAAAATCGTTTTGTTAAAGCTTGTTGACATGGTGTTCTTCCCTGGCTAGATCCTTTAAAAAAAAAAAAAAAAAAAAAAAGATAAAAGGTCAGACCATTTAGAGCATTGTCACTGTCTTCCCGCAGATGGACAGCTAGCTCTTCTGAACCCAGATACGCTAACGCTCGGAGAGCTTGTAATCTTTTGAGGTAGTCTGCCATGTCAGTACTTTCCACCTCTAAGAAGCAGCTTCTGGACTCACTTTGTAACAGGACGCCTGTGTCCACATTTAGGTGTAGTAGCTTTACACAGTATTCTGTGTTTATTTTCTTAATATCTCATGTATACTGGTTTTCTTCCATTTGGTTTGGTTTGATTTGGTTTTGTTTTTAGAAAAGATCTCATAACCCAGGCAGGCCCTGCATCCACTAAGCATTTATGTCCAGGCTGGCCTTGAACTTTTTGTGCTCCTGCCACCCACCTCCTAAGTGCTGGGATAGTAGATGTGCACAAGCATGCCCAGGTATATACTGGGTTTTTAGCATAATGCACTATTTAGTGGATAGATGTCAAGATCCCTATTTTGTGTTTTATCTCTTTGAGTTTTAAGAAGTAACTGACCCATATTTTGGTTGTACAAATATATCTAAGGCTATATGATTGGAACAAATTCAATTTATATTTCCGGCCATATGGAATTACTGATGCTAAAATCACACTGAATGGCCTATGAGCCAGTTTTAGCCCAAGTGTGAGTTATTTAAGTTGGATGTCTGAGTGTATAACAAAATGATCTCCTAGTAAAATAACTGATTTTGTAAAAATTTTGAGTTGATTTTTTTTTGTGTGTTTGAGGTTACCCAGTTAAGAACTAAGATCGTCTAAAATGTTGACTTTTGTTTAACCATGTTCCTTATTACTAACTGCTTAGAAAGTGAACCTTCCCTCGCATGTACACCCAGATACTAGACACAAACATTTTACCTGTGCTCCGCCCTGGCCTGCCCCACCCTGCCCTATTACTTACAGGGCTGTAGAAGCTGTTTGGGGTGCTTCCTTTTCTGCCACCTCGTCTCTGGTGAAAGGGCAGCTGTGCCTGTTGTCCTACAAAATTAGTTCAGTTCCAGGGTACAAGCTTCATCAAGAAACAGGAAGCACAGTGAGAACCGGAGTGAATGGAGCCTGGGTGTTACTTGGGTGTTCCTCCGAGAAGGAAAGGTTGGGAACAAAGTGAGCAGCCGAGCACAGCAACTTCCCAGGCACAATCAGCGAGGCAAGTTAAGGAGGTGCTGTTTGGGTGTGTGAACGAGGAGGTGTAGCCCATGTGTGCATATGCCTCCCTCCTCCCTGACACCAGTAACTCCTCTGATTGATGTCACATTTGGGCCAGGCAAGGTAAGACACACCTTTAATCTCATTGCTTGAGGGGTTGAAGCAAAAGGGGAAATTCAAAGCCAGCCTGGGCTACATACATAACAAGACTCTGTCCAGAAGAAAAGAGGGTTGCATGCACTCAGAAGGCAGAGGCAGGTGGATTTGTTGCCTGCTCTACAGAGTGAGTTCCAGGCCAGTCAGGGCTACATAGTAACACTGCCTCAAAAAAAACAGACAAAAGGAAGAAGTTCGTTTAGTGAAGATTCACAATCTCTTGCTGTTAGCTCTGGAAAAGTGGGAAGGGGGCCTGTGACAGACCCCTTGCTGATCAAGCTCGTTTGAAATCACATACCATAATGTAAAATACATCTCATGCTTAGTCTTTAAGTGGGCTTATTTTTCCAGGGCATTGAAATACTTGTAACATTTTTATTGAATGTGTTTATATGTATTTTTATTAAGAAAACTCTGAAGTTTAATACACTGTCAGCTGGCACTGGAATATATCCAGACAACTTGTCCACAAGTGGTTTTTCTTTCAGATTTATAGACTGTAGCATTCCTTAGACAGAGTGTCTGGGTGTAAACTCTGAGGCAGACTAGGTCTTGGAGATTTCTACTGGAAAGAGTAATCTGGGCATCTGGTTGGAATGAGTTTGTCTTTCAAAGTCACTTAACAAATGGTGTCAGTGACAAGTAACAGCTCACTTAGAAAACTGAGTCCATAGCCTGCAGCATAGCCTGGCATACACACCCGAGACCTCGCAGTGGTGGTTCTGGAGTGTGGGTTAAGAGCAGCTCTAGACCTGAATGCTGGCAGGAATTGCTGGAGTAGTTCACTTCGTCTCTCTCTCTCTCTCTCCCTCTCTCTCTCTCTCCCTCTCTCTCTCTCTCTCTCTCTCTCTCTCTCCCTCTCTCTCTCCCTCTCCCTCTCTCTCTCTCTCTCTCTCTCTCTCTCTCTCTCTCTGTGTGTGTGTGTGTGTGTGTGTGTGTGTGTGTGTGTGTGTGTGTGTGTGTGTGTGTTTTAAACTATAGCTTAATATTATTGGGGAAATATGAGCAAAAGCATTTATTAGCATGTAATGTGTAGACATGATGGGAAAATACAAGTTGCGGTATTTGGTCATCCTTGTAAACAGTGGAAATGGTCAAAGACTGACTTGTTTCTTTGTGGTTATCAGAAGTGAGATGATGCGCTTCCTTACAGACTTGGCAGGTGGAACACTTGGGTTGTGATTATGTTCTCTATGCATTGTGGCATTGTGCATGAGTTGTCTGATGCTGACAGACTTTTGTCAGTTCAGGGAGAGTGTCCAGTGCCCTTGAGAAGTTAGTCCCTGAAATGGTACTGGACATGAGAAAAAATTTTAGGATCTCGGAGGCAAGAGCATCACCATTTGAGGCCACCTTAGGCTCTGTAGCAAGCCCCTGTCTTAAAAGGAAAGGGGGGGGGGGACTGAGCAGCACCCACCTTCCCTGAGAACCTTTGCAAGAGGGAAGTCAGAGCCCTAGTGTTTCAGATGTTACTCAGCTTCAGCCTGAGGAACCTATCCTCTTGTCCTTAACAACCTAGTGCTGTCAAGACTTACCAGCTGTGGTCCTGGTTGACACATTGTTCATAGCACGGTCGCAAAGACAATGAATTTCTTCTTATTTTGCAGTGTCGGACACTCTTCCACCATGCTGACAACATTTTAATATCTGTCAATTTTTTAAAATTTTAACTGAAGGAAACCTCTAAGACTTTGTACTGGAGGACAAAGTGCAGCCACCAATTACCAGGTCAGTGTCACCTCTAACCCACCCACAGATACACCACCGCCACACTAAATCCTAATGCACTTTGGATGTCGCTGTAATTCAGACAAGGTTTTATTGTAAGAAGTATTATAATGTGTATTGAGAATAAATTCTGATGTATAGAATAGCAAAGAATTGCTAAGTTTAGTGTCTATGAAGAAAGGTCACTAGCTGTGTTGGTCTTGAGTTACACACCTGTGGCTTTTCCCATGTTTTGTATACTGTTTGTGTTGCATTATAAACAATAAGCCAGATGAGTTGACATGTGTTAATAAAATGTTCCAGATATTAAAATTTGTGTGTAGAAGTGATTTATAGGCACATGTAAGACTACAGTGTGTGCGTGTATGTTGTGTATGCAAGCAAGCGTGTGGTAACACATGCTCCTGTGCATGCCTGTGCAGAGACCAAAGGACAATATGGAATGTCTTGCTCTTTACTTTTTTTGGGGGGGGGGTGTTGTTGTTTATTTTGCTTTTCTTTTTTTGGTTTTTTTGTTTGTTTGGTTGTTTCAAGACAGGGTTTCTCTGTGTAACAACAGTCCAGGCTGTCTTAGAACTCACTTTGTAGACCAGGCTAGCCTCAAACTCACTGAGATCTGGCTGCCTCTGCCTCCAAAGTGCTGGGATTAAAGGCATGTGCCACTACCGCCAGGCAGCAATTTTTTTTCTTTCGTGTGGAGATCATAGCAGGTCAGAGACTTTCATTTGGAAACAATCTGGTTTGTGTGTGTGTGTGTGTGTGTGTGTGTGTGTGTGTGTGTGTGTGTGTGTGTGTGTGTGTGTGGCGTGCTTGTTTTCATGGTAGTAGGGGTAAAACCCATGACCTCAGTCCACCACTGAGCATCACTTCCAGTTGTTAGGCTAGAGTGGAACTAAGAAGGACTTTGGAGAGTGCTAATTTGTTTTTTATTGTTTGGACTTTAGTACTGAACTCACTCTAGACTAGGCTGTCCTGGAACTCAGATCCACTTGCTTCTGCCTCCTGAGTGCTGGGATTAAAGGTGTGCACCACCACCATCCAGCCTGATTTTATTTTACCTGTTAAGAAACAAAAGGTGACTAAGTATCTGTTCCTCAGGGCCATCTAGCTGTTCCTGTCCAAGCCAGTACTGGCCTTCTGCATTCTCAGTAACCACTTTGTTGTACTGGGGTGGCACTGCTTTTAATCATCATTTTGGACCTCTAAACAAAACTGTTTAAAGACTAAAGACATTGAAGAAAAGAGTAATGTGAACAATGATTTTAGCATTGTTTCTGCCATCTTGTCTTGGTGCTTGTATGGCCAGTTGATTTACTTTGCTCCATTGGAGTTTGTGGTGTGCCTTCCCCATTATTCTGCTTTGCATCATGGGAAGAGAGAGGGAGAGCATAGAATGATATCCCTTATATCTTGTTTCAGTGAGAGGATAAGAAGCCCACACGACTCAGCCAGTGTTCAATTCCTCACCATGCTTCACTCCTGATGATGTAGTCATGACTACAGAAGGCATCTTTTCTAAAGCAAGGAGCTGGGAGAGTGTGCAGTGGTTAAGAGTGCTTGTTGAGTAGCTGGGTGTGATGGTGCACAACTTTAATCCCAACATTCAGGAGGCAGAGGCAGGCAAACTCTTTGAGCTCAGGGTCAGCAAGTGCTTGTTGGTCTTTCAAGGAACCTAAGTTCAGTCCCTAGCATCAAGAAGAGTAGTTCATAACTACATGCACGCAACTCAAGCTTTGGCAGATTTGATGCTCTCTTCTGACCGTTAAAGGCACCTGCACTTAGGTGCACATATACACACAGGTATATATACACATAACTAAATAGCAAAATAGTAAAAATTAATTATTAAATCAGGACCAGTGAGATGGTTTGTTGAGTAAAATTGCTTACTGCCCAAGCCTGATGACCTGGGTTCAATCCCTGGAACCCACACTAAAGAGAACCGACTCCTGAAGGTTGTCATCTAACCGCCACATGCTGCCATGGCACACACGTTACCCTCTTTCCTCACACTCACACACACACAATAAGTAATAGGTAATTAAAATTTGTATTTAAAGTTGTTGATCAAGGTGTGGTGGTTTATGCTTGCACTTTCAGGACTAGAGAGGCTGAGGAAGAAGATCAAGGCTAGTCTAGTCTGGACTTCAGAGTAAGACCCTATCTCAGAAAAAACCAAACAAGGAAGTCAGTTCTTGAAACAGCTCTGCATGTCTTCAAGTAAAGCTTCCTAGAGCCCCATCTTCCTGAATACGTCTGTAAGAGGAAGTCGCCCAGTCATTCAAATAGGAAGATGCAGACCTGGCACTGGCCGCAAAGGCTTATGTCCTTCGATCTGCCCTATGTAGCTTACAGCAGGACTGACAGAGACGGCTTTATTAAGATTGTTGGGGGTATTCTAATTGGGATTGTTACCTTTGTTTTTCATTTTCACAATAACCGCACATGATCTTTAATGCTACTGGGTGACACACTAGTGGCTGGAATCCACCAACCAGAAGGTAGCATTTAGAGCCGAGGTTACGTTGAGGACATTTTACTCTGTGGAAAAAGATTTTGAGATTACATGCTAGAACATGCTCCTGTGACACATTGAAGTACACACCTGTGCGTGTTCTCTCTCTCACTGTAGTACAGTAGCCCTGAAGGAGTCTGTGGCTTGAGTGCCCCTCAGATTTAAATTGAAGAATGAGGAATTGCTGGAGAGTATATGAACTCACCATGTTGCTTTCACTCTGAAGAAACACTATGACTTACAGTTTAGGAATAAAAAAGCTGTACTCCCATGGAAACTGCAAAATCTTGTACAGTGTTCACTGGTGGGAGACCCTTCATAGGTGATGTGACCAGCTAGCTACCTTCTGCCTATGTGTGTTCTGACATAGTAGATTGTGCCAGTGCCACACTGTTTAACAGATCCTTGTAGAAATGTGAACTTGTTAGACAAATTGACTAAAAACCCCTCTTAGAACTGATAAACACTGTGAGCAAAGTAGTTGACTACAAAATCAATAGAAACATCAGCACCTTTCCTATGTACCAATGACAACCACCATGAGAAAGGACTCCAGAAAGCAGTCCATTCACAGTAGCTTCAAAAAATAGGTAAAAAACTAAAATGCCTAGGAATAGACTTAACCAGGGAGTAAACTATTCCTTTTTTTACTGTTGATTTTATTTTTTATGTGTATGGATGTTTTGCCTGCCTGTATGTCTGTGCACCATTTATGTGCAGTGCCTACAGAGGAGAGTGTCAGAATCTTGGTTTTGTTTTGTTTTTGTTAATGTTGTTGTTGTTTTTGGTTTTTGGAGACAGGGTTTCTCTGTGGCTTTGGAACCTGTCCTGGAACTAGTTCTTGTAGACCAGGCTGGCCTTGAACTCACAGAGATCCGCCTGCCTCTGCCTCCCGAGTGCTGAGATTAAAGGACTGGAGCCACAGATGGTTGTGAGTCACCATGTGGGTGCTGGGAATTGAACCCAGGTCCTCTGGAAGGACAGTCAATGCTCTTAATCACTGAGCCATCTTTCCAGCCCCCAAGTAAACTATTTCCACAGGAAAATGTTGGAACATTGAAGAATAATTGGAGAAGACTTAGAAGATAAGGTGGAAAGATCTTCTATGTTCATGGGTCAGTAGAGTTGATACCATGAAAGTGACTCTTAGCAGAAGCACTCTACAGAGTCAATGTAATCTCCTTCAAAATTCCAACAACATTCTTCACTGTATATATGAAAAACAACCCAAAAATACATGGAGTCACAAAAAGCCTAGAACAGCCAAAGCCTTCCTTAGTGAAAAGAGTGATGTCAGAGGTGTCACAATCCCTTGAGTTACTATACTGTGCTTATATGTACTATACAGCCACAGTAACAAAAATAGCATGCTACTAGCTCAGAAATAATTGTGTGGATCAATGGGACAGAATAGAGGACCTGGATATAGAGCCACAGTTGTGGCCATGTGATGGCCAAGACATACATTGTAGAAAAGACATCCTCCTCAATGGTGCTGAGTAAACGACATCACTGTACAACATTTAATTGAACGTAGTGGATCAAAGACCTCAATATAAGATCTGAAACTATTAGGGGAAGCATTTCAAGATACAGGTGTTTCTGAAAAAGACTCAGCTGGCTCCAGAAATAAAACCAAAAACTGACAAAATGGGATGGTATGAAGTAAAGTTTCTGTACAGGAAACAGGCAAATGGAAAATGTCACCAGCTACACATTACACATGACCAAAATGTAATGTTTAATTAAATACAAGAACTTGGACTGGCAAGAGAGCTCAGTGGGTAAGCCTGGCAACAGGAGCTGGGTCACTGGACCCCACATGGTGGAATGAGAGACCCAGTCCTCACGGGTTGTTCTCTAACCTCCATACTATCTATGTCTTGGCATGTGTGCGCAAACACACAAAAAACACATGTAAAATAAATATAAATAAAAAATTGACCCTATCAGTAAATGAGCTAACGAAACAAACACTTTTCAGAAGTGCAAATGGCCAAAACACATGAAAATTAAAACATTTGACTTTCTTAGCCAGAAGCTAAATGCATTGAGATCCCATCTCACCTGTCAGCAGCTATCAAGACGATGATAGAGCCAAGTGTGATGCAATTCCATTCCTGCCATTCCAGGGCGTGGGAAGCAGCAGCAGGAAGGTTGTGCAAATTCAGGGCCAGCCATGCCTATGCATGAAGACACTGAAGGAGGAGGGCAGCAGGGAGAAGGAGAAAAGAGAAATGAGCGCTCATGAGGCAGGGCGGGTGGTATGGTCACCGGGGAATCAGTATTGTGGTTCCTCAGAAAACTAAAAGTAGAACTATTGTAGGACGCCCCTATATATACACCCAGGTAAACACTCAAAGGACCCTGAGATACTGCACAGCCATGTTTATTATAGCACTGTTCATAACAGCCAAATAAGAATGAGTTGAGATGTCTGCTAACAGATGAGGGGTAAAGAAAATGTGTATCTGCACAGGGGCATCTTATCTAGCCATAAAGAGTAAGTCACTCCATTTGTACTGGACGCAACTAGAGATCATTATATCAAGTGAAATAAGTCAAAATTGCAAATTTTTCTCACTTGTAGATTTTTCTATACATACCTAGGATCACACACACTAACAACACAGAAACAGAAGCAAGATTGGACTGGTGTGTATGGGGAGAAAGGAGAATGTTTGATGAGGTGAATATGGCCTAAGTATGTGATATAATTGAATGAAAATGTCTTTATGAAATCATCACTGTGTCTAAGGAATACTGACTGTAATCCTGGCACTTGAGAAGTAAGGCCAAGGAGTGGCACAAGCTGAAGGCCTGCCTGATCTGCATAGAAGACTCTGACTCAAGTAAGACAAGTAAACTAAGAGGCTGAGAGATGGCTCCGTGGTTAAGAGCACTTGTTGCTCTTGCAGGGGCCCAGGGTCTGTTCCAATTACCCACATCAGATGGTTCCCAGCCTCCGTGACTCAAGCTCCAGAGGAATTCAGTGCACTCTTCTGGCCTCCATGGGCACTGTCTTGTATAAACCTGCACACAGATGCATAATTAAAAAGAGAAACCAAAATCTTTTTAAAATATGAAGATCGAGAAGTGCTTATTTGCATATGCTCATGTTTAGGCTTGTTTTTCTGAAGAATGGGTAAAAATTGTAATCCCTGCTTCTATGCTCTCAGCAAGCATTACCTTTGCTTAAACTTGACTTCAACCAAATGAAGAGAGATGCCAGGATGATCTGTTTGCAGTTTTCAACTTTGGTTATCTAAAATAAGGATCCAGCAATTCTTTAGTGAAATGGTACCCATTGGAACCCAGTTCTATCTCAGTTTCTAGCAGACAAAATTAGTTCCTGAATCTTTCTGAGACCCAGGTTGCAAACCAGCCTGGAAAAGGTGATGAATAATTGATCTTGGTGATGGGATCAATAATTTACAGTGGATTTTATTTTTCTCCTGCTCAATTTGTTTTGGGTTTGCATCTCCTAAGGGTACCTACTGTACCTTCTTTTCCTTCCCTCCTGTCAAGCTCCCTCCTCTCCTGGAGACTGATTGTTGTCTTTTTTTAAGACTTTCAGGATGAATCTGGAAAAACTCAGCAAGCCTGAACTCCTGACACTGTTCAGTATTCTTGAAGGAGAACTTGAAGCAAGGGACCTTGTTATAGAAGCTTTAAAGGTATGTAGAGAGAGATTGGTTGACTGGTTATCGTGTCTTGTGAGTATTTCTCTAGTATTTCTCTAGTGTGTTTATTAAAGTGGATATTGGTGTAGTTATTGAAGTGGCAGAGGGACATAATGACAGTAAGTTGCTTTAGGCACCCATCTATGTGACAAGATTTTTTAGTCAAGGGTGGTGATGCACACCCTTGATTCCAGTGCTTGGAAGGCAGAGATGGGGGGAATCTCTCAGAGTTTAAGGCCAGCCTAGTCTACATAGCAATTTAAATATCAGCCAAGGCTACATAGACCCTGTCTCAAGAAACAAATCAATCGGGGGTGGGGGTGATAAAGCTTTTCTGCCCTCAAAATTTCCCCCTTAGTCTCTACTGGGTCAAACCTTGAACCTTGTACTTTTAGTGTATTTTAGCTGTTTTCAAGTGCTCACCCCTTTGAGAATTTGCTGAAACCTACTTCATGAGAAACACACACACACACACACACACACACGCGCGCGCACATTCATGTAGCAAAGCTTAGGGTATAATGTCCAGGACATCAAAGCTCTCTATGCCACCAAGACAGTTAAAAATTCTTTTCTTTGGCCAGATGTGGTGATGTGGTGGTACACAGACAGATCTCAGAGTTTGAGGCCAGCTTGGTCTACAGAGTAAGTTCTAGGACAGCTGGGGCTACACAGAGAAACCCTGTCTCAAAAATAAAGAAAATTATTTTGTTACTTAACTTGTTATCTGTTAAAATGCAAAGGTTGGGAGAGGTGTGTTAGTGAGAACAGTTGATCTATAGAAATACTGTAGAGCCCTAAAAAAATATCCAAGCAGATGTAGGTGCCCCTCCTTTCAAGTTCACATGCACAAAGATTTTTCCCTTCTGTCTCAACACACTTAGCTAAGAGGAGAAGAGACTTTTTGGAGTATCTGTTGAATCTCGCAGATGATACTTCCAAAGCCAAAGGGCAATAACCAAAGCAGGTGAAAGGTGAGCCTGCCGAAGACAGAGGACTTCCTACAAAGTGAAGTTAAACATCTAAACTCAGGCTTCTGTAATTGTTATGTTTACAGTGACGCTAGTGTACTTCTTTCAGTGCTGACTAAAAAGGCTGACTTTACTGGTTAGATTGGCCTCAGAACACCTTCCCATTCCGTGTCCTTATCTGCTAATGGGGAGAACAGAAAAAGTACTAAGGAAGGCTTGAGCCTTCGTGACCCTGCTAGTACCTGTTGATGTTCTTGTGTTCCTCCCCCCATCATCTGCCTTCATCCCGTCTGAACTAGATAGGGTGGGAGAGGACGCCTGTAATGGAAAGTATCAGCGTGCTCTGAGTTTTGCTTGGACCATTCCCCCAGCCTGAGAGGGTGAGAATGGCACCTGCTGCAATGAGTCACTTCAGTGTTCATTCTTCCCTAAGCCTGGCAGAGCCTGATGTAGATACGTGGTAAATATTTACTGTAGTCATTTTTGTTGTTGAATATGAACTCAGGGACATGATCAGTCACCGAAGCCACATCCCTAGCACCAAATATTTGTTGGACAAATAAAGTGACTGTGCAGTTGATGCTTGCCTCCAGACTGCCACAGTACTTCAAGGCAAGTGTTTGGAGCGAGTAAAAACTGTTCCTTGTTCTCTGCCACAGGCTGCCTTGGCTGTTTGTTGCATGTTTTCTAACGGTTTTTCTAATTGTGTCTAGTTCTGTTTATTGTAAGAATAGTCTGAAAAGTTGAAAGGAACCAGAGAAGCAGGAGCATTCTGTAAGGGAGTTGTTTTGATAGCTAGTGGCATTCAGAGTCGGGCCAAGTGTTAGGCTGAATCTGTGTGTGGCCTGTAGATGTTATAACTGAGCTCAGCCTCCATCCTGTTTCGTTCCGCCACACCGACAGGCATCTTGGGACATCTACTGAGTCAGAGTCACGGTCCTCACCAAGACTCTGTGATGTCACTGTTTTGAGTTTGCTTTTATTAATGTGTATAGTGTTTTGCCTTCGTGTATGTATGTGCACTGTGTGTATGCCTGGTGCCTGGGAAGCTAGAGGAGGAAACCAGGTTCCCTGAAACTGGAGTTACAGACAGTTGCAAGCCACCATCCTCTTAACCACCGAGCCATCTCTCCAGATCTTTACATTAAAGTGAAATCTCATTTAATTTGTGGGGTAGCTTCTGTTTGTTTATTTGTCTGTTTGTATTTTGTAACAATACCAAATGTTGTCTTACAGCTCTTTTGCTTAATAAGTACCTGATAGAATTTTTGGACTAACAATGATTTTCTTTTTATTATTAGTTTCTAATTCATGCTCCATGAGTTGAAAGGCTTTGGTCTGTATATTTGGGGGGTGGGGTTGATTGTTTGATGTTTTGGGGGTGATCTGTTTTATTTTTAAGTGTGTGTGTGTGTGTGTGTATGTGCGTGTGTGTGTGTGTGTGTGTGTGTGTGCACGAGAATTCACACACGCACATGAGCACATACATACAAGTGTGGGTTCTCTGGGGGCCAGAGGCATTGGTCCCCTTCCTTAATAGGAAGTGTCTAAAGTGGGTTCTGTCTAAAGTGGGTTCTGGGAACCAAACCTGGGTCCTCTGCAAGGGCAGTATGCCCAGTTAACCACTGAGCCATCTCTTACCTCTCCAGGCCACTTCCTCCCACCCCCACTTTCTGACCCGTGATGTCACTATGTAGCCTGGCTCACCTGGACCTCAGGCTTCAAAAAGATCTTTCTACCTCTTGAGAACTGGGAATAAAGTTGTGCTTTAGAAATGTCCTGCTTGGTCTTTCTTCAACAACTTTGATTGGTCTGTTCTGTTTGCTTTCAAAGGGGAAGGGCAATCTCTTCTTCTTTTTAAGGTTTGTTCACTGTACAAAACCATATGGCTACCTCTTGCTTCTCAGTGAATATCAGGTCACACTGGCAGGTTTCCCCACCGGCCTCCCAGTCCTGCTGCCACGTGGGCCCTCTGGGCCCTCTGCCGCGCCAGCCACAAATAACAATCAGAGACTCTGTATTTGATACAATCCTGTTGGCCAATTACCATTATTGTTTATGGGCTAGCTCTGCCATAATTATTAACCCATTTCTACTTATCTAAGTATTTCCACGTGGTCGTCTTATCGGGGAGCCGAGCGGCAGGCTTCCTGCTTCTTCCCTGGCTACATCTTGACTCCACCTACTACTTCCTCTTTCCTCCTCCTAGTCTCCTAGCCCTGCCTATCTAGTTTTCTATTGGCCACAGTGCTTTATTAACCAGTATGAGAAACATATATACAGAATAACATCTCCCATCAGTTTTGTTTCTTTAGGGAAAGATTATAAGTGTCCTACAGTTTGTAAAAAACGAATCCCACTATAGAGCTGGGATTGTAAAACACTTTATTTACTCTCTGGAATTGTTGCCACATGCTAGATAGCACTGCGGCTCCTATAATCTTCAGATAGTGTGCGTCCCTACCCATGGAAAAGCCACCTTGCCCTTCTCTATTGCCACCATAAGACCATGAAAGGCAGTGTTTCTGTGACGAAATACCAGTCTTCCGGAATGTGAACTTTAGTTGTTAAAGAGACCGTTTACACTGTATTTGGTCCCAGTTGAATCTTACATGAACATGATTTTCTGTTCAGAAGCATGTGTCAGGGACAAACAATCTTCATGAAAGTCAGATAAAACTTTTATTTTCTTGAGTGAGAACACTCTAGGAATCCCCTCACTAGGAAAAGGAAAATTACAGTGCTCAGAAGCCAGGGGAGGAGCTGCACAATTTAGCAGCAAAGCCCAGTTCAGTAATTCCATGCAGATAGAAAGTGCTGAGGATGACAAAGGACTGCAATTAGTAGCCACTTAAAAACCTGGAAAACTAATCAAATCTAGAGCCGTGCTTTGCTTTTACTCTTCCATGCTGGGCGTGTTCTACACACTTCTTCCTCAGATGCAGAGCCACACTTAGCTGTATCCATGGAGACTGTGTCTCCATAAATAAACAAAGGAAGGGAGGAAGGAAGATGTCTTCCATCAGTCTTTAGCACACAAGTGTTAATGGCTCTCATCTGGATGAATTCAGGGACAGAGACTAAACAGGGTAGCAGGATATGTACTACTTTACCAGTAGTTACTGTATTACAATCTAAGCTTCAAAGTTCATCAGTTTAGGACAGAATTATGTTCATAAAGCAAACAGTACTGATGGGATGCTGGCCTCTTTGAGGAAGATAAGAGCTTTGACTTTCCAATGTTTGCAATTACTCCATCCCCACCCTGATAACCAAATGTATATCTTTTGAAACAGCTGACAAAGGTGGGGGTTGACTTAGTGGCTTAGAATAGATGCTACATTATAGCTTCCCCCTACCCAAAGCCCTCCACATGTTTGTGTTTTGAGACTATCTTGCCTTTCCAGCCACGCTGGCCTTGAGCTCACTTTCCCTCTGCCTCTGCCAGAGTGCTGCAGTCACAGGTATGCTCTGGGGACCGTTTCCACAGTCACAGGACATATCCATCACCCCCCAAGATCTTCCTTGTGCCCTTTTTAATCCATCTGCCTAACCTTCCCACCCCTGCTCCTGAATCCCTAATCTGATTTCTGTCCCCAGATATTAGTTACATTATGGTTTTATGGAAGCATACAGAAGGTTTTCTCTTAGTTGTGAAAGAGTGAACTTATTTGTCCCTACATGATTTTTTTTTATTTGAGAGTTGTATATATGTAAATGGTGTGTTTTGATCAAGTCCACCTGATTCCCTTCCCTCCAATTCCCTCCTTATCTGCCCCTCCCCCTTTTTCCTCTCCACTCCATGTGTTTTGTTTTTGGGTTTTTGTTTGTTTGTTTGTTTTGTTGAGACAGGGTTTTCTCTATAGTTTTGGAGGCTGTCTTGGAACTCGCTCTGTAGACCAGGCTGGTCTTGAGCTTACAGAGATCCACCTGCCTCTGCCTCCCTGGTGCTGGGATTAAAGGTGTGCACCACCACTGTCTAGCTTCCTGTGCTTAGTTTTTAAACCCACTGAATCTGAATAGTGCTTCCTGTGTGTGCTTGGTCTGGGCCCATCTACCGGAGCCTAGGCCACATCCCTGGAAAAAACAGACTTCCCCCATATCCCGTAACAGCCATCAGGTGCCAATAACTTCTCAGCTAGAAGTGGGACTTCAAGAGCATCTCACCCCCACCACACACACACACACACACACACACACACACACACACACACACACTCACTCGGGTTTTAGCTGGCTTAATCTTGTGTGGGTCTTAGACATGCAGCCTCTGCCGCTGTGAGTTCTTACATGTAACAGGTGCCCTGTCGTGTCCAGCAGCTACTGTTTCTGTGCATACATCCACTGCTCCGGACTCTTACAGACATTCCAGCCCCTCCTTTTTCATTGCTTTCTGAGCCTTGCAGGAAGGGAGTATGCTACAGATGTCCCGTTTATCTGAGCATTTCACAGTCTTAGTTTCTGTACTAATTGGCACATACTGCAAAAAGAAGCTTCTGTGATGACAGTTGAGAGATGCCCTAACCCATAGGTACAGAGGTGAGTTAGGCGCAGCCTACTACTACACATACGATTATTTATTATCTATACTGTTAAGTATTGATAGTTGATTTCTTTTATGACTGAATGGTGTTCCGCTATCTGTATATATACATAACTTGTTTTCTCTATTCATCTTAGTATCTACATTATTTCTAGCTCTGTGTCATTATAAATAAAGCTATTGTGAACATTTACCAGTACAAGGCTTTGTGTGGACATATGCTATTAGTTCTCTTTGTTAAATACCTAGGAATGGAATTACTGTATTAAATAATAAGTTTATATTTACTTGAGAGAGTGTGTGCATTTTGTAAATGCTTGGATTTTCTTAGCCGCTATGCCAAGTATCATGTTTATTTTTAAGAAACTATCCAGGTAGTTTTCCAATGTGGCAAACCATTTTCCATTCATACCCCATCTGTGTTGAGTTCTGGTGACTCCACAGTTTTGCCATATTTGGTATAGCCCCCTTTTTTATCTTAGCCATTCTAACAGGTATGTCATAAGTCATTTCAATTTCATTGTTATTGTGTGAGACCTTATAACCCAGGCTGACCTGGAACACACAGTATAGCTCAGGTTGACTAGGAACTCAGTGAAATCCTGCCTCGGCTGCAAGTTCCAGCACCCACACTATGCTCTGGTTTCAGTTTTAATTTTCATTTCTTATTGGCTAATGACCTTGAGTATTTACATGCCATCCATATTTCCTTCTTTGTTTGTTTGTTTTTTGAGATACTACATATCCCAGATTTGTCTGACATTTACCCTCCTCCCACGTCAGCCTTCTGTGTAAAGTTGCAAGTAAGGCTGTTCCTAGAGAAGAATTCAATGCAATGGAAGTGTTAGAAACAACCTAGGGGTCTCATAGTGGGGTCCGGTCAAGAAAATTGTGGTGTAATCAGAGTGGAGTACCTCCAGACTAATAAGGAAAATGGTCTTTGTGTGTCATATGGAACCCTGTCCACAATGCAGTATATGAAAACATAGATCCATGGACATAGAACAACACTAAGTTGTAACTGGTGAAAACTCCCAAGCCTCTCCATTCCCCCTTGGCTCACTTCCCTGAAGGTGGTAGGAAGTCCTACTACCCACCTGGGGGAAAGGCCGATCATACAGATGATTGTTCATAAACTGGGTGTTTATAGCAAGAAGCTTGTGTTCTTAAGTGATAAAACATCTGAATTTTATTCATGAAAACATTAAACCTCTTCTGTAACAGCTAGCTCTTCAAAGTAATTATGTGGTGTCAGCTGTTGGCTGGATGGCTTTCTGTCATTCACGCTGTGAATTGTGTGAGCGGTAATTACAAGTGCCAGAAAAACAGCGAGTTTTCCCATGCAGCTCACATCCTCCTGTGGACTGTGGGTCTGTGTATGACGAGGACAGCGTCTATGCCCTGGAGAAAGGGAAGTTCTGCTTGTCAAGTGTCACTTCCTTCCAGAACAGTTCTCCAGGCAGATGGGAACGAGCACATTGCAGTCACTCAGCCTGTAAGGCAGATAAAAAAGGAAGTGGCTTATTCCTGTTATTTTGACTTCCTGGCATTGTGTCTCCTGGCATGTGCCGGCCTTGTGATTCAGGTTTAAACAGAGGTTATTTCTAGCTGCTCCTATAGAGAGAAGCAAAGAAAACTATGAAAGTTTTAGTTTTAAAATACAAGCTGTGGTCTGTCATGCAGTGTTGTGCAAATAATTAGGGTAGGAGGAAGCCATCTTATCTGCCTGCTGGTGGTCCGTATGGAAAGGAAACACAGAACACATTGGGAATATTATTAAATGGAAAACCAGGGCCAGAGATGGCTCTTAGCAGGTAAAGGTGATTGCTGCCCAATGACACTGTCCCCTGACCTGAGTACAAGTCTCAGAACCCATGTACAGGTAGAAGGAATAAAGTTGTTCTGATCTTCACCTTCATGCACATACACATAGCAATAAATAAGTAAATGAATGAATAAATAAATAAATATTCTCACGAGGGAAAGCTAGTACTTTTTTCATAGGGGCCTAAAGAGATAGCTCAGTGGTCAAGAGTCTGTGCAGCTATTCAGGAACACCTGAGATGGGTTCCCAGCACCCACATTAGGCAGCTCACAACCATGTGTAACTCAGCTCCAGAGATGCAGTGCCCTCTTCTAGACACACCAGGCACCCATACAGGAGTGACATATACTCATGCAGAAACACACATGTACACATGAATAGAAACATTAAAATCTTTTTTTTAAAAAAGAAGTCATCTCTCCTATAGCACTGTTCTTTGGATGGATGATGGCCCATGCCTTTAATCCCAGCACTCAGGATGTTGAGGCAGTGGCTCTCTCTTGAGTTCCAGGATATCCAGGGCTATGTTGTATCTGGATGATGGGGGTTGGGGCGGCTGTTCTTCCATACACACCCAAGGATGTTTGTTACACCACTGTGTAACACAGCACCAGTAAACCAGTAAAGCAAAGCTGTATAACCTGGTGCACCTCACTATGGATTATTCCTGGGGGTAGGATTTTCACTGTACATGCCAAGCTGGCCTTGAATCCGCTATGTAGCCCATACCCCAGTCTGGCTTTGGCTCACAGCATTATCCCTGCCTCAGCCTCTCCAGTGCTGGTATTTTAGGCTTGTGCCCACATGCCTAACTTGTAGTATTTTTAAGAAGGGAAAAACTGTTGTGCACTGACTAGATCTCTTAAGCCAGTGGTTGGAAAGAACAGCAGGGCCTTGCAGATTATCTGTGTCATTAGGTTTTAAACATACACACCTAAACATTGTGATTGCTTTGAAGTGATCCAGGAGGAGAATTCAGGAAGGCTTTCAGAGAGGAAAGATAGATGAGATGGCCCAGGAGGAGATTTTTGGAGAACAGTAGTTTGGGTTACAGTCAAGAAGCATTTAGGTTATCTGTACAGGTAAAATTTTATGAGTGCTGGGATATGTAGGTGCACTACCATACCAGGTAATGGTGCTGGGGCTTGAGCTCAGGGCTTTGTGCGTACTGGGCATGCGCTCCACCAAGAGGACATCCTTGCCCGCCTTTCTCTTCCCTTTCTTCATGGCTTGCTCGTCCCTTACTTTCTTCTCTCCAATTTCTTCCCCTACATTTCTTCTTGCCCCAGGCTCAAGGCCTATTTGAACCAATTTGTGCATCCTATTCTTTTTAAAAGCAAGGCTCTTTGCAGCTGTCATCATTCTGAGCCACCTGCAGTCCTCCATCTCCTCTGGAACACTCAGGTATTTCAGTGTCATTTGTCTTCTGCTTCCCATTTCTTGCATCTCCCATTTACTTTTTACCTCTTTCGACTGACTTAAATTTCATCTACTGAAAGTATATGTAACTTCTATTTTCTTCCCCTCTCTGTGCTGGGGAATTGGATTCAGAACCTAGCTAATACATAAGGCAAACAGTCTAACCTCTGAACCTCCAGCCCCTAATGACTTCTTCTAATTAGATTACTTAAGTGTCTTAATTTCAGTAGTGGAGTGGTGGTGTTGATGAAGGGGGGGGGGTACTTCAAAACAGGGTTTCCTCTGTATAACAGCCCTGACCATCCTAGAACTCACTTTGTAGATCAGGCTGGCCTCAAACTTAAAGGGATCTGCCTGCCTCTGCTTCCCGAGTGCTGGAGTTAAAGGAGTGTGCCAGCACCGCCAGCTAGTAGTTTCTTGAAGTAGGGTATTGCTGTGAATAGCTGGCAGGCATCACACAGCCAATCACCTACTTCAACTTCCCAGTTTGTAGAACTATAGACCTTATTTTTTTTTTTATGTATATGGGTGTTTTGTGTGCACTAATGTCATGTATGCATTCCTGATGCCAGTGTAGGCCAAAAGAGAGCATTATATTCTCCAGACAGTTTTGATCTACCATGTTGGTCCTCTGGAAGAGCAGCCAGGACTCTTAACCACTGAACCATCTCTCCAGCCCCTCATTGACAATCTTGTCTTAATCCTGCTCAACACCACATCATTTCCCCCCCCCTACGTGCCTCTTAAATGAAATGCCCTCCGTGGCTGTTTAGATATGATTTTCTATGATTCTTGATTTTTATGATTTCTATGATTTATATGTTCCGAATCTGTTGTAGGGCATTTCATGGCTATGTTGTAATAGTGTTGTGTTTGCCCCTTAGATTTTATGGGAGTGGTTTCAGTTTGTTCTGTTGGTTGGCTGTGTCTGAGGGTGGGTATTTGTTTATTTTATAAAATTACATTTATTTATAGTATCTGTGTCTGTCCTTGTCTTTGAACTGGAGTTGCAAGTAAGTTGCCTGGTGTATGTGTGCTGGGAACCGACAGCACACACTCTTTGCCCTCAGCATGCCAGAACATTTTTTAAAAAGCTGATTTAAAAAAAAAATCACTTAATAGCTGGGTGGTGGTGGCACACACCTTTAATCCCAGCCCTTGGGAGCCAGAGGCAGGGGATCTCTGAGTTCGAGACCAGCCTGATCTACAAGAACTAGTTCCAGAACAGGCCCCAAACTACAGAGAAACCCTGTCTTTAAAAAAAAATAAATAAAAATAAATCACTTAAAAAAAAAATAAAAATAAATCACTTAATGTGATTTTTCTGGTTGTCCTCACTGAGTATTATGGTAATGGGAATATTTGTTAATTCTGATAAACACTTTGCATTACAAGGATCTTTCTGTTTTGTGTGTGGACCCTCCCCCCCCTCATGAAGTATCATTTCCATGGAGAACTGGGATTTAATCTTTTCCAGCCTTGCAGCCCAGTATCCAGAACCTCTAAAGTACTCACAAATATTTGTCACATGAAGAATGACTTCAGACCCGTTTAGTCTTACTTGAATATTGTCAGTTCTCAAGAATAGATGCCATTTAATAATGTGTTTTTAGGAGACGCTGAACGCTAATAAAGTAGTTTTATAACTGGCTGTTTCAATTCCCATCCAATCACATTATTTACATCTCTGAAAACAGCTTTTTCTTCAGACAGGAAGCCATGCTTTGTGTTTGCTTTCATATTTTTGTAAAGGATACCAGAGGACGGGCTATGTACCTCTGTCCACTGGTTGTATTCATATAATAAAACACATTTTTCTATTTTAATTTTTAAAATAAAAATTTATTTTTTATTTTATGTGTATGGGTGTTTAGCCTACATGTATGTCTGTACACCACATGCATGCAAGGGCAGGGAGGCCAGAAGAAGGCGTAACTCCTCTGGAACTCGGGTTAAAACAGCCGTCATTCGGGTGCTAACATTAGAACTCAGGCACTCCTGAAGAGTAGCCAGTGACCTCACAGCTGAGTCCCTGCCCTGTTTTCATTTTCAATGAACATTTTGCCTTGGTATCCTTTCTAGTCAATTCAAGGGGTAATCATCTGCATTCCACAGCTGGATGATAGTGAGAGCTTTTTATCAGAAAAACAAAAGCCTTCAGGTCCTTCCCCTCCATCCTCACCCCACAGTGAGTTTGAACCCAAGATCTCACAAGTGCTAGGTAGGCCCTCTCCCTCTCCTTGCAACAGTGGTCCTCTCCCTCTAGATGCTTAATAAAAAGTCTGCCTCCCAGATTGTCCCAGAGAGGGCTTTTATGAGCATCTGTCTGAATTACAGATACTCTCTTTTGGAATGCATTTCTTTACCCTATTCCTCCTGCAGGCTCTATTCTTACTGGGGATTTGCTTTATTTTTTGGTGGGGTAGGGGTGATTTGAGACAGGGTCTCATTTTGTAGCTCTGACTGTCAGTTTGTAGACCAGGCTAGCCTCAAACTCACAGAGATCTGCTTGTGTCTGTCTCCCCAGTGTTGGGATTAGAAATGTGCACTACCATGCCCAACTGTAGATTTGTTTCCCAAGGTTTTTGAGTTTGGGGTTTTTTGTTGTTTTGTCTTTGTGGCTTTTAGAAAAATGTTCATCTTCCTTTTCTCTGTTTTCCAAATTAATATTCATTTAATTTTTAAATAAATGTATTTTTAATTTAGGTACACACACACACACACACACAAATCTAAAACAAAAATGAGTACAAACTAACTTTAGGCTGGAGGGATAGCTCAGCGGCTAAGAGTGCTCACATGCTTCTCCAAAGGACTCAAGTTCAGTGCCCAACACCCACAGCGGGCAGCTCACAGCCACCTCTAACTCCAGCTCCCAAGATCTGCGTAGCAAGACACATATCCATAATCAAAATAAAAGTAAATCATTTTTAAAAACTTAGCCTCGGAGTTAAATGTTTAAAAGGAGCTTCCATGTGGTGGCTTGTCAGTGGTGGCGTAAGCTCGGCATACTTAGTCACCAGCACTGGAAAAGAGGCTCGCTAAATGTGAATGGGGAGGAATCCTATTCAGCTGGCTGCCTCTTGGAAGGGAGAACTGAAGCTGTCCAATGTGAAATGGGTCTTGAGTGGGGTGTGGTTTTTATTTTATTTATTTTGAATCAGGGTCTCGCTATATAGCATTGAGTGGTGTGGAACTCATAGGAAACCACCAGCTGGAGTGCTGGGATTAAAGGTGTGTGCCCCCACACCTGGCTTTAATGTAATTAGTCTGAACTAATACTCCTAATCCCGTATATGTACTCACACAGCCTGGCCAGCATGGTGTGAGGTGATCAGAGGATGAGCTAAGACTCCTACTCATGCACGTGTACTCACACAGCCTGGCCAGCACAGGTGTGAGGTCTGAGAGATGGTTCTTTTCCACTATGTAGGTCCCAAGTCTCAAACTCAGGTTGTCAGTGTTGGTCTTGGCTATAAGTACCTATTATACTCACTGAGCCCTGTAGTTTCAATATACAGCGAGTAAAAGAGCCTTACTACATTTCTAGTAGAAAGGTTTTCAGGTTTGTAGAATTAACTTAGGGTGTCACACAGTCTGTGAGCCAGTCCCACTGTGTAGCACTCCAGAGGGAGTTTGGGGTCATGCACCTCCCCACCATCAACACCACCTTACATATTTCCTGTGATTCATGAAGTCACTGATTGTCCCATTTCTCTACCAGAACCCACCCACTTCCAGGGTTGGCCTTTTCCTTCCTACCCCTTATGCATTTAAAGTCTGGATCTTAGAAAATTCTCATTAAATAAACTGTAGTTGGTGTTCCTCTAAACATGGGTGGTGCTGTTTAGAAAACATTAAACAAGTGGAGGCTGCTGGCCCCTGCTGATGTTGAGTCTGTGTTCTGCGGTGGTTTCTCCTCTGGTTTTTAGGAAGGGAGGAGGGGTGGAGATGAGCCCAGTCTTTAGTCTATGCTCTGCAAACTTCCAGCTCCCTGGAATTCACCAGTTAAGGCCTAATCAATTAAAATACATCCTTGCTAGGTTCTGGGGAACATGAGCTTACCACCAGACATGGTCAGTACCACTTCCTTGTCTTACTCACTGCAAGTTAGAGTCCTAACTCTGAGACTGTTGTATGCTATTTAACTTCTCCTTAGAGAAATGGAGGCAACTGTGATGTCTAATTGAAGAGGAATATTGTGCTGGACATGATGATGCACACCTGTAGTTCCAGCACTCAGGAGGCTAAGGCAGGAGGATCTCATTTCTAGACCAGCCTAAGCAGACTGGCTCAAGCACACACAAAAAAGGGAAATATTGTTAGGATTAGGCTGGAGATATGAAAACTCAGCACACCGCTTTCAGGTCATAGGCATTTGGATGTTGGCATCCCTGTTGTTTCTGCTGCCACTGTTAAAATTACTATGGGGGTCCAGCAGGAGGGCTCAGTGAATAAAAGTGCTTGTTATCAATCCCAATGACTTCAGTTCAGTCCTTAGACCCACATAGTAGAAATATAGAAAAAAAATAAAAACTGCCTTCAGGTTGCCCTCTGACCTCAAACAAGCTGTGTGGCATATGAATGACCACTCACACGTGCATGCACACATGCTCTCTCGTACATATAACACAAGGAAGCGGGGTGCTAAACACAATAGATAATGGTCAGGTCAGTGAGATCGTACTGTAGCTGCTGTTGAAACATGGCCTGACCATAGCAGATGCTGGAAAGGATGAAACCTGAATGCTTCCTTGGTGCTGATGAGGGTGATAATGTGGTAGACCCACTCTGGAAATTGATTAGGAAATTGTCATAGACTTAGACAAGTAACTATAGACAAGCTATAATTACAAAAGGAACAAAGCATTGCATCTCCAAATAGTTCTTACTCGATTGTCCGTAGCAAAACCCAACTTGGTAGAATCAAATATCAATCAAGAGAATAAATGCAGTATATTCACACAGCTACTACACGTGATTAAAAAGGACAGATTACTGACATGCGCTGATGAGAGTGAACCTCATTCTACTGAGAACAGAAAAGGCCAGATACAAAAGACTATAGTGTGTGCAACTGTCTAGACACTGGAACAGGCAAAGGAATTCAGAACAGAAGTTGTCCCTGGTTGGACAGAGACTTCTGGCTGAAAGGGGCACAGAATAACTTTCTGTTGAGGATAAGAACCTTCTGTGAATTGCCAGGGATGTGGGTAACAGGATGTGTATGTTTTGTGGTGTCTGCACACATGTGGAGACTGGGGAGAGGGTGTGCCAGGTGTCTTGCCTGGCCCTCTACCTTATTTCTCAGGACAGGATCTCTCCCTGAACCTAGAGTTGCAGGCAGTCAGCTAGCTTCAGAGGCCCCTGTCTCCACCCACTCGCACCTCCAGTGACAGGGGTTACAGGCCATGGGCGGTCATTCCCAGCTGGTCTTCATGCTTACACAGGAAGTACTGTCAACCACTAAGCCATCTCTCCAACCCCGCACTGAGCCCTAACTCAAGTTTCTTAGCCATTTGAATTTTTCTATGGGTCTGTGGCCAGTGTGTTTTTAATGAGTGATGTTAAGCAGCCATTGAATTTTGTTGTGTTTTAAGGGATGTGTGATCACCTAGCCAAAAGATGAAGAGCCGGAGTTGTAGTCTAGGAGGTCCTGGGTTCCAGGAGCAGCACTGTGCCCCATTCTAATGAGAGGTGGTGGCCAGGGGAGAGGCTTTGGGCACGCGACAGCAGGAATAAATGAGACATCTCTAACTTGCTTAGTTAAAGAACATAAAACTTTTGGGAAAGATAAAGTGTTTTTTTTAACGTACCTTGAAATCCTTTATTTATTTATGTTCAGGAGTATTTGCGCTTTCTCTTTGCTTTTCTGCTGAATTCCCATACACATTTCCTTTCCCGCATCAAAAAGGTGAGCATATGCATCAAGGCCAGAAAGTACACATAACTCATGTCAGCCTCGTTCCTGGAGAGAAGGACGAACAGCAGAAGGACAGACATACTTCACATTTCCTTTGGTTTCATCAAAACATTTCACAGACTTTTTTGGGTTGCACCGCTCCTTGCAACCCCACTTACAGCTAATTGGATTAAATCCACCTTCAACCTGAATAGAATTTAGAGCACTTTAGTCAAATAATAAACCGCTGCCTATCCTTATGTAAATAAATGCTTTTGTAAATATCTGTGCCTGAAGATTACTTTGAGGGGATGTTTGAAGTCCATCCTACTTCAAAGGCAGTTGATATACTTTTTTGGGGGTGGAGGAGCACAGGCGGTGGCACATGCCACAGTACTCTTGTAGAGGCCAGAAGATGACTTACAGGAGTTGGCTCTCTTTCCATGTAGGTCCTAAGGATCAAGTTGAAGTCATTAAACTTCGCAACAAGTGCCTTTTCCAGCTAAGCCATCTTGCCTGCCAAGTTGTTAGTTTGTTTTGCTTTGAGGCAGGGTCTCAGGTAGCCCAGGCTGGCCCCAAACTTGATATTTAGCTGGAAGTGACCTTGAACTTCTGATTCCCACCTTCACTTCCTAAGCACTGGGAATGCAGACATGCGCCACCACACCCAGTTTCATGCTGAGCTGGGGATGGAACCCAGGACTTCATGCCTGCTAAGCAAGCACTCTGCCAACCGAGCTATCCCAGACTAATTCGTTACCTTTAGATTTGGAGCCACTTCTTGTCCAAAGAATATAGGGGCTGACTTCCTGCCTGAGACTGGACTGCATGCTCCTGTGTCATTGCACACGTTATACTAGGAAGGTAGAAAAGGAAACTACTGTTTTTCTTGGGACTGGGGGTGCTTGAAACAAAACCTTCCTTTGTGGCTCCGGCTGGCTTGAAACTCTCAGTTCTCCTGCTTTTAGTCTGAGTGCCTGGCTTTCTCTTTGAAGTCAGTGATAACACAGCTGGGACTTTGGAGACTAAGTATGGCAGTCTCCAAGGCTGTTCTGTGATGTTATTTTAAGCTTTCTCTAGTGATGTGTTTCCTCCAGCCTGTGAAGTGAAAATAAATGACTAATAGGTGGCTAGTGTGTTCTGTCTGTTGATAACACCCCTGTCATCGACTCTGTCTAGCAAGCCACTTATTTTCCTTTTCTCTGAAATTAAAGGCCAGTGTATTTTCTGACAATGTATTTCTGTTCACCCAAAGTTTATATTGTCACTTAAAGCAAAGCAAAAATGTTGAAACAGGAAATTGATTATTTCAATTTAATTACTAAATTTCTCCAGAACTCAAACCCAAGGTCACACCCATTCCCTCATTACATTCTTAATAGTTGAAATATCATTAAAATTCAAGTATTGACAGTTTGGGTCTTCCAATTTTACCCTGATAGTTAATGTTAATGACAGCATGCCTCATTCCTTGTCTGTGGCCAGCTTGAAGGGTCACAGCTTACTGAGGAGTGAGTGCTGGCTGCCTGCTGATACTCATACCATGTGTGGTCCCATCTGGAATGTTCAAGGCTGGGCTGCACACCTGAGACACTGGTCTTACTCACACCATGGCTTCAGAAAATTAGATCCTGATCTAGAGCCACCCAGCTATCCCTCACTCTAGATTCTTAACCATCAGATGCCATGTGAGATAAAAATGAGTATTATCTACGTTGCAGATTTGTGCAGGGCTGGGGTTGGGGGGGCGGCGGCTGTATGTTATGCAGCAACAGATAACCAGGACATGTCCCCCTAAAAGTTATTTTCATTATTTAAGTTTTAGCATTTGGTCTTGCTTCTTACTGCTATATACAGTAAATGTGTAGCCCATTTTCTAGGTGTTTGGGATCATAAATACAGCCTTTATGTTGACCTTTTCTGTGTTTGGCCCTGTGGTGGAATTGCTGTGTGACCAGAGCCTTTTAGAAGTGCAGCCACAGCTCCTTGTCATTTACAGGTGAAGCCATCTGTGTGGATTGTAATTACTGTGCAGGTGACTATGGAATTACTCCCAGGGACTCGGGGAGAAAGCAGACAGCCTAACAGCTGCTTTCGGGCTGAGGCCTCAGCAGAGAAGCTCCTATTACTCAGGACTCTGATGCTTATTAATTATATGAGATAATCGCTGTGTGGGTTTTTAAAAGTCGTGTTTTTAGGATTAGTTAGCTCTATACTCAAACCTGACAGACAGCTTCTCAGCAGAACTGATGTCAAGGTCACTAGTTGTTTCCCTGGCCAGAGGAGAGGCTGGAGCTTCTCCCAGCCCATTTTCTCCATGGTGTTTGGAAAAGAAAAGAGCATTAAAATGATTTTTTTAAACCTCCAGCTTATCCTATTTCTTTTGCAGTACAAAACCAGTCAGTGATGGTAGTCATCCATTTACCACACTAATGATGTAACCATAGTTACTATAGGAAGTGTGACCAGGGCAGGAGCTGTAGGAGACTCTAGGTTAAATTTAAATCTTCAGGGTGAGAGGAAAGAGAAGGAAGAAAGAAAAAGGAAGGCCATGTGATGTCTCTAGCCTGTAAACCCAGCCAGAATTCAAGCCAGCCTCATCCCCAGCTAAAGTCCTCCATATAGCACATGGGGATGTTTTAAAAGAAAGGGTATTTTCAATTTAAGTAAATTTCTGTTTCTACTGTGAAAATATCATCGAACTACTCCAGTCAGTGGTGACAGATGGCTTGTTTGTTTTGGACAGGGTCTTGCAGTATGGCCCAAACTGACTTCAATTCAGGATCTCCCCATCTCCACATCCATACCACATCCAGCCTCTGGGTTTTCTTAGCAGCTTGCTTGTTGTTGCTTTTGCTTTTTGTTGTTTTTGAGACAGGGTCTCAAAATGTTGCTCATGCTGGCCTCAAATTCACAGACATCCACCTGCCTTGGCCTCCTGAGAGCAGGATTTAAAGTGTGTGCCACCATGCCCAGCCTCCATAAAAACTGTTAATGCCACTCTGTTTACCTACATGTAGTACTTGTTGCTGATACCATGTAATTCTTAAAGCTGTCCTGAGCAGAGGTAACACAAGAAGGAAACTGAAGTATCTTTCCAAGCATTTGTTGATCCTTAGATGTCTGCTCGCCAGGGGGAACAGAAAAGATTAAGGAAGGAAGAGGCTTGTCGGAGATTGAAAAGTGGGTAGAGTTTGATGGCAGGCAGAAGGGATTTCTGTCTTCGGCTGTTGTGCAAGCCTCCCCTCTCTTGACCCGTCAACAGTGGAGTCGATTTCTATCTGAACAGATCACAAGGGGTCCTGGATTCTCCTATGTTCATACTTGCATCCTTTGCATACCTGCTGGTACCTTGTCATGATACTTAATACTTAACAGAAGAAAGATGAGATAAGCCTGAAGGTAACACAGACAGACATATTCAGGGGCAGTGAGCCTGCCACTTCAAGACAGGGACTTGGGAGGCAGGCTGGCGGGGTTTAAGTCCCAGTCCTGACAGTTGGCTAGCTGAGTAACTAGCCTCTTTGTAGTGGTTTTCTCATCACCAAAATGGAGATGATTAGCGTTACTTTATAGGGCTGTAAAAATATGGCCGCACCTGCTCTGGATAATGTCTAATACCGGGCCAGCTCCCTGTAACCATCACACACTGTTCCATCTTCTGAAGTTGCCTGCCTTTTGTGGATCCACCTGATTTGTAGTGAGATTTACACCAATGCTACCACACTTAATATGTAAGTACTGCTTGTAGCACATTAATATAGCCCATTAATGGTTTTGTTTTGTTTTCTTATTCTCAGGCCCAACACAGAGATACGTTCATTGAAGAACGCTATGGAAAATACAACATCAGTGACCCTCTAATGGCTCTTCAGAGAGATTTTGAAACACTAAAGGAAAAAAATGATAGCGAGAAGCAGCCGGTGTGCACGAACCCCCTCTCCATCCTTAAGGTGGTGATGAAGCAATGCAGGAATATGCAGGAGCGGATGCTGTCCCAGCTGGCTGCCGCCGAGAGCAGGCACCGAAAGGTAGGCTCACCCAGAGGCAGAGGTGGGTGCTTCGGAAATCCTCAGAGAGCTCAGTAAATAATGCTTCCAGTCCTGTCAGCCACCAGTGTTCATGGGACTCTGATGGGGCAGAGGACCTTGCGGGTATCAAAAGGTCCTTCAGTTACACCGGAGCCAGGAGAACACAAAGGCGGTACAGATTATTGCACAGGTTCAGTTAAGGGACCAGGCCAAACATTCCTTCTTGGTATGTCACTCCAGGACACTTGGTGCATTTTATTTTTCCAGATCTCAATCTTCCAAACGTTGGCAACAAGCGAGTGTTTAACCAAGCCTGTAGCTGAACAGAGCGTTCTCTGTTTGCTTACTTAAGTGATAAATAAAGAGATTAACAGGTATTTAGGGAAGAGAGAGTATAAATCTACCTGATTATAACCATGCAAGCATGGAAATTGTCTCCATTCATGCTAGTTTTGTGTTTCATTACATGCTTACGAAGCCATAAACAGTCCTAGGATGGCTTGCTTTTAAGTTTTTCCTATACTGGAGTGGGGGTGGGAGCCAGGCTCTCTGGTTCTGTCTGATAGCTCCTAAGGAAAAAGGGCAAGCCTGTGCTCCCTGCAAATTCTTGTGTGTGAACACTCATTTGTCAGCTTGTCGTTTACTGTTCAGTTTTGGCCTGCAGATGACGTTTGGCAAGAATCTGCATTTTAAAAAAACTTCCAGTTTAGATTCAGACCTATAAGATAGGCATCAAGAGCTTTTTGTAGGAGACAATTTAACCAAAATAATGAGGCCAGCAACTGCACACTTAGTAGGCATCAGTTTGTTCCCATGGTTATCTCCACGAGAGCTCTATGCTAAAGCCACATCTGGTGAGTTGTCTCCTGGCTGGATCTTCTTGGCTGTACTCTCTTCATTGAGTACAAAGGATGGGTCCTTAGTCATGGGTAGGCCACAGATGCCCCACAAGGCCGCTGAAATACATAAACTGTCAGAAGCGTGTGCATTTTTGTGGAAAGTGTATTTTTTTTTCTACTTTTAGTCAAATTCCAAAAGATGCCTAAGACCTCAAAGAGTCTAACCAAGAATACATCATCTAGAATATTCGTGGCATTGTGTTGAAATGTAGCCTAAGTATGGGCTTTCACATGAACTAAGAAAATCTTCACTGGATCCTTGAGTGGTAGGCAGGCCTTTTTCCCACTCCATACAGGAAGTGATTGATCTGTGCTGAATGGTGTAGGTGTTGTGGAAGGTGTGGTATAGTTTGCAGGTTTGTGCGACTGAAAAAGAAGAAAAAGTTAGAAACAATTGAAAACTCCTTGGTATACTGTTTCAAATGTAAAATGTTGTTAAGTAGCATTAAATTTTTTGAACCAAGTAATTTACCTGTTTTGTTTGTTCGTTTTCTTGAGAAGGGTCTCATGTAGCCCAGGCTGGCCTCATGCTCTTACTGTATCACCAAGGATAACATTTACTATATGGGAAGGTTGTATCACCATGCCCAACAAAGTGTGTGTATCTGCTCTTGGGTGTGTTACCCAAGCAGGGCACTAGATTTGTCAGAAGTCAGTTAGTACTTAGAGGTCTATAATTAGAGTAAGCTTATAGTCCAGTCTGAATTTGCTGAAGATCCCCAGTGTCTGTCTAACTAACCTTCACCTCTGGGAAAGATGAGGATCTGAACAACAGGTGATGAGTGCATGGAGTCACACTGCTTGTGATGGAAGGAGAGTTCCTCAGTCACATCTTCCCTTGCCCAGTCCCCAGCATGCAAAGATAGCTCCAGTTAGACTGGAACTCACTACGTAGGTGAAGATGACCTTTCAGCTGTACCTCCCAAGCACTGGGATTACAGATCCGAGCTTCCCCAGTTTTCTAAGGAAGAGTCTTTATCTGATCTTCTGAAAACTCACTCTGAACCAGCCTGCCACAAACTCCTGCTGCTTCCAGGTTCATGCTCTTTAGGCCCCTGAGGGTAAAATGGCTCCCTCCACCTTACTGAAGACAGCCTCTCCTCAAACTCTTTCCCACTTCAGAGTGTTAGTAGAACTACTTGTCTGAGCCTGGAGAGTGAAGAACACTGCTGCTCTTCCAACGGGCCCAGGTTCAGTCACTAACACACCCACATCAGACAGCCACACTCATGGGGTGCACATACTCCCACATAAATAAATAAATCTAAAAAACTTGCTCCCCTACTAAAACCTCTCCTGACTCTGAGACTTTGTAGTTTCTTTCATTCCTTTTTGTAATTTTAAAGGACTCTCAAAAGAGAAGATGGGTAAAACATGGCTACCAAAAAAGGTTTAACCAAACGCCCTTCTATTAAATTTAAAAACTAGTTGTTGTTTTTAAAGCTCAAAAGCTAATGTGTCTCATTTTCATTTTAAAGTATTTCTTTTTGAAGCCAGATCTCCCTGTAAAGCTCTAGCTGGCTTGGAACTCACTGTATAGACCAGACTGGCTTCACAGTCATAGACATCCTCCCATCTAGAATATTGTGAGTTTGGGCAAAATTACATGGGAAGTGTCCCTTTATGCTTGTATTTTCCTTGAAACTGGTTTAGATCCTTCAGCACCAGGATAAATGCCAAACCATTAAGAGTTTTGTGAAAAAAAATTACCACTTAGGATCCCAATAATTGAGCCTTCTGCACAAAGGATGAAGCAGGAGTCTTCCCTGTTTTATCTAGATATACTACAATATAGGTATTATTAGTTAAGTAAGGAACAGGACAGCCCACTTGAGATGATAGTATTGAGAGAACACCTCAGCCCTATACAGAATCACACACACACACACACACACACACACACACACACACACACAATACAGCTAGTTCTCAAAACCTCCTCAACCACCACAGCTAATTAGTTGCTCTCTTGTCTCTGTTTGCATTCTTCTGCACATACTTCAGCAAAGTAAATATCTTGTTTGCTAGCACATAGCTTACATGTCTTTCACCCTGCTAGACAGCATGCTCCTTGACGGCCCTGGCTGGATTTCATTTGTTTATTTAATCTGGAACCCTCAAGTGTTGAGTGGTATAAATGTGATTACCTGGTATTTGAAAGTGAATGTTTTAAAATCCTTTACAGGTAATCCTTGACCTTGAAGAAGAAAGACAGAGGCATGCACAGGACACCGCTGAAGGAGATGATGTCACCTACATGTTGGAGAAGGAGAGGGAGAGACTGACACAGCAGGTAATTCAGGAAAAAAGACCATGATGACACTTGCCTAGAGTGACATTTCTTAGGTTCATTGTCAGTGTGCCAGGTTACATTATCAGTCTTCCAAAAAAAAGATAGAATGTTCCATGTCTATTTCCAAAAAGCCTTCTTTGGTGATTGGGGAAATGGCTTAGTGGTTAAGAACACACGCTGCTTTTGTAGAGGACCCAAGTTTGGTTCCCCACATCCACATCAGGTGGCTTACCACCCCCTATTGCCTCCTTTAGTCTACAGTGACACCTGCACTCACATACGCTTAGCTCCCTACATACACCCACAAGTACATACAATTTTAAAGATAAAACAAATGTAGATCACTCCATGGAACTGTCATTTATAGCACATACTTTAGAGGTCTCTGATTTTCAAGATTTTTTGTTGTTGTTTCACAATCTACAGTAACAGTGTGGCCTGTCACAATCCAATTTGCCTGAAGCAGGAAACGCAACAACCCTTTATTCCTATATTCCTTTATTCCTGGTGTTTTCAGTCTTTTAGACAAAGGCTTACTGTGTAAATCAGGCTAGCCTTCAACTCATGCTCTTTATTTAAGTATGATTATGGATTACCAAGTTGATTTCCCCAATCATTAATATATCTCATTTTGGAAATCCCTGATTAAAAAGGTTCAGTTCACCCTGTTCCCTCTCATTGCAAGTCTGTATGATAATGTTAAACAGTAAGATAAACTGTGTTTGTGTAGATCCAAGGATGGGTGGTGCATTCCCCTAATCCTAGCAGTCTAATCAAAGCAAGTCTCAGAGTAAGACCACGTCTATTGAAAACAGCAACATAAGGATTTAAGTGCAGCTACTTAAATTTGTTCTCTTTTTTTTTTTAAGATCAGAGAAAATGATTGCTGGAACTTAAAGTTTGATTTTCAGCGGCATTCATTCCCAGATCTAGCTTACATAGTGTCCTGTTATTTGTTTTGGCTGATTCTATGTTCTCTCCACATACCTAAAACACAGTGGTGCATCATATTCCTGCTGTTCACCCCGAGGCAGTTAGGAACTCAAATGCCTCCCAAGTCATCAAGAAAAGATTAAATCATAGTATGTGGGGGTTCTGTGTGGGATGTTTTCATACTTCAAAAATACTAATTAACCTGAGCACCATGGCGTTCCTGCTAATACCGTGCACCAGAGACACTCCACATGACCATAATTTTCAGTGGATCCTTTTGTTTTCCTACTCTAATCAAGATGTGTGGTGGCATTTTGGTTTTTTTTTCTAGTTGGAATTTGAAAAGTCCCAAGTGAAAAAGTTTGAGAAAGAGCAGAAGAAGCTGTCCAGTCAGTTGGAAGAGGAGCGCTCCCGACACAAGCAGCTCTCGTCCATGCTGGTGCTTGAGTGCAAGAAGGCCACCAGCAAGGCAGCTGAGGAAGGCCAGAGAGCCGGAGAGCTGAGCCTGAAGCTGGAGAAGGAGAAGGGCCGAGTGAGTAAACTGGAGGAGGAGTTGGCCGCTGAGAGGAAGCGAGGCCTGCAGACGGAGGCCCGGGTGGAGAAGCAGTTGTCTGAGTTTGATATCGAGAGGGAACAGCTGAGAGCCAAACTGAACCGAGAGGAGAACCGGACCAGAGCCCTGAAGGAGGAGATGGAAACCCTGAAGAAGTTTGTAAGAGACCTGGAGGCTGCCCAGCGGCCCAGCGGTGCTGGTGAGCAGCGCAGAGAGCCAGCGACCACATCCAGAGGCACAGCCACAGAGCCCCCCGTGCTAGTGTCTGTGCTCTGCCAAACAGAGAGTGTTCAAATGGAAAGAGGCCACGGGAGCATCATAACCAAGCTGACAGATACTGCTCTTCCCTGTCCTTCCACTCCTGCTTCCTCATATGCAAAAGCCAATGGCCACTGTGACCCAGAAATCCCGACAACCAGGGAGCTGGCATCGGGCAGTGGCACAGAAAACCAAGGGTCTCCACGAGAGAAACCTGTGGCATCGGCCCAGGAGAAAGCAATGGAGAATGGTGGGTGTCCTGTAGGAACTGAGACTCCAGTTACAATGCCAAGTCACCTCCCTTCCAGTGGCAGCTCACTGTCTCCCAGCAGCACTGCCTCCTCCTCTCTGACGTCATCTCCCTGCTCTTCACCAGTTCTAACCAAGCGTCTCTTGGGGTCATCAGTCAGCAGCCCCGGCTACCAGTCCTCCTACCAAGTAGGGATCAACCAGCGCTTCCATGCAGCTCGGCACAAATTTCAGTCCCAAGCGGATCAAGACCAGCAAGCCAGTGGTCTCCAAAGCCCTCCGTCCAGAGACCTGTCCCCTACCCTTTTAGACAACTCTGCTGCCAAGCAGCTGGCCCGTAACACAGTCACACAGGTGCTCTCCAGATTCACTAACCAAGGGCCAATCAAGCCAGTCTCTCCCAACAGCTCTCCCTTCGGTACAGACTACCGAAATCTGGCCAACACTGCCAACCCAAGAGGTGACACCAGCCATTCACCTACTCCCGGGAAAGTGTCCAGCCCTCTGAGCCCCCTATCTCCAGGAATCAAGTCCCCAACCATACCCAGAGCTGAGAGAGGAAACCCTCCACCAATCCCACCCAAAAAACCTGGCCTCACCCCGTCCCAATCTGCTACCACTCCAGTGACCAAAACTCATTCCCAGGCATCGTCCTTGGCCAGCACAGAAGATCTTGCCAGCAACTGCTCTCCTGGTGCCGTGGTGGCCAACGGCAAGGACGTTGAGATACTTTTGCCTACCAGCAGCTAGTCCCTAGGAGTGAATCTCCACACTTGACATTCCATCAGATGTCATCCAAGAGCTCAGAGTTAAACTTGGAGTCAGATCATATTATTTATTTTGATAGTAGCTACAGCCATCTGTATAATACATTCAGTGTATTTACCTTTTTGTATTTTTTTTTTTTAAGTAGAAACTGAGTCCATTGGGATTTTATGACTCCCCTCTTTGTACTAGCTAGAAGGGGACCCCATAGACATCTCAAGCTCAGCAGTCACCAGCATGTTGTAGTGGAGAAAGCTAATTGGCGGTGATCTGCTGTCAATTTGGGAGCTAGAATTACTCAGCACTCATTTCAAATTATGCAGAAGCGATTCGTGCAGATTTTTATCCCAGATGAACATGCTTTAAAAGTGCCTGAAATAAGACTGCCACGTGAATGTGATTCTGCGGCAGAGCCGAAAGACAGAGCATTTATTGCAGAAAATGAGATCCTCTGAATCTGAATGTCAAAAGCCAACACTGCTTTTAACCCTCTCCGACCGTTCAATACCAGCTTTGTGTTCTGAAACGAGGTTTGCATAAGTGGAGTGGAAATCCTCCTAACGGGGCGTGATCTCTGCCCAGCTGAGCCTTGCGCTTCATTAAGCCCTTGAGAAACCCTCCCAAGCACTAAGCAGTTAGGGTGCTGATTTTCTTGTACTCTTGAAAACTTAAGTCATTCTCAGTTTCCTGCATCACTTCTTGAATAGAGTGAAATCACATCTCCATTCCAAACCACCTTCAAGCATCAACTGTTGGGAACTTCTGATTCTGGTTGCTTTTACTTGAATAGTAAATGACATCATGAGCTCTTTATTCTGTAATCAAAAAGCAATAACTTAAAAGTCACTCTTTGTAATATTGTAAGTCAGAATTATATATAGGTTTTACCAAATTGTTACATTTATTCTCCATGCTGCCAGCACGTGTAACTGTGGAACCAAACTAACTTCTGCCCAAATGGAAGTATACATATGTCTGTATAGTTACATGCCCCTTTACATGTTCCACACTCACACACTTAAGCACATAAATATTAGTGTGATTGTATCTTTGGAGTTTGCAGTATAGTGTAAAGGATAAGTAGAATTGCATGTTAAGATTACCTACCAAAGCAACTACATGTGGCTTGGAGCCAGTCAGTCAACTGAGGAACTCCTTCATTTGGAGCAGTCCCAACTGAAGCCTAAATCGTCAGCATCATAGAAAGGCACAACTAAACTAACTAGCCCTCAACTGGTCATGTAAATGAGTGAAACCACATACTTCAAGTGCTGTACACTTGCTTGGAGTAGAGGGAGGTGTAGCAAACCCCCCGTGTCACAGTCCCATGTAATAGAGCCACCCCTTTGAGCCCCAGCCGCTGGCATGCAAAAATTCTGCACCAAGATTACCAGTTCTCCAAACTTTCGTGGAATTCAGATTTCCACAAGAAGATCTCACTCACAATATTACCATTTTTTTAAATACCAGGAACTGATTTGAAATGTTTTTTGACACTGCTGATTAGACAAACATGGCTATCACTGACTTTAGCTTATCAGCTATCAAGCTGCAATCTCTTTCGTCCTAGAACTTGGGCTGTTTGCTCCATAGTGATTTTATATAGACAGAAGCCTTCAGGCTTCTCTGCTGTGTCCACTGCATCTGACCAAGTCCACAGAACAGAACAGACTCCCTCTTGGCAAGCAGAACTCTAGACACTAGTTATACAGTTTTGTATCCAACTGAATACAGTTGGGAGAGAGGAAGGCCTTGGTGTCTTTACATACACTCTCCAAGCCAGCAACTATCCAGAAGCCCCTGACCTGCTGTAACCTTTAACTGGAAAGGGGAATGGGCAATATAGGGAACACATGATCATGTGTTTGAAAAGCCAAAGGATTCAGTGGACCCATCCAGGTTAGATATTGCACAAGGAGTTAGACATTGGTTTTCTTGAAAAGCATAGAGCTGGAAAAAGTCTTCCCAGAAATGTAGTTGTTGATAACTTTTATTTCTATTTTTATTAACCCATTGAGTTAATGGGCAAGAGGCAGGTGATGAAAATCAGCCGGTTGACCCCAGCTTATCTTTTGAATGATTAAGGTAAATGCATGACAAGTGAGAGTGCTGCTGAAGTCCTAGGGTGTCTGCCAAAATGATGGAGGCATTTGAAACTCCCCCAAGCAATCCAGCATTGAATTTATTCCTATTGCGGAGCCAAAACGAAGCAGTGATGGTCAAAACAGGAGACTCCAATGCCAGAACGTCTTTACCTCTCTTGCTTTAAATGGTAATCTTAAATGTTGCATTGTACTCTTCCTCTGTTTGAAGATAGAGATATATATAGAGAGAAATGCTATAAGGAAGTTTATTTCTTAGGAGGTGCACTGAACAATATTTCTTTTACAGTGTAACATGGGGGTGGGGATATGCAAAAGAAATGTGTATTTTTGCTAGTTGCCTATCTTCTGAGATAATAAGCACAATCCTGAAATGGATCCAATAATTCAGTTAGATGTTATAGATTAGTATTTAAGTTTGCAGTAGGGTGTGTGTGTGTGTGTGTGTGTGTGTGTGTGTGTGTGTGTGTGTGTGTGTGTATGCGAGCGATAAGTAAAAGTTCGAGGATTCACAATTTGGGTATTAACCCATGTCAGAAAAGCTGTTACTGGTCAACAGATTCTAATGATGTGCAAGGTGTAACACAAGCATTAACTAGTTATTAACATTTGTAAAGCCAAATGTACCATGCAGAAGTCTTCATTTTTATAGCAGACTACTACATTAAAACAAATTAAATCATACTGTCTGGGGAGAAAAGTCTTGTCTACAAAATGAAGAGTGTTGTGCAGTCTGGGCCTGTTTTATTAGGAAGGGGATGGATGCTGTAAGAAACACTTGAGCATGTATTTGAAAAAACAAAGGATTCAATGGGTGCATCCAGGTCAGAACTCATGAAAAATTGCCCAATGTGGTGGTGCATTCCTTTAATCCCAGAATGGAAGCAGGTGGATCTCTCTGAGTTCAAAGCCAGCCTGGTCTACAAAGTAAGTTCTGGGACAGCCAGAGCTGTAACACAGAGAAACCCTGTCTCCAAAGAGAGAGACAGAGAGAGGGAGAGAGAGGGAGAGGGAGAAGGAAAGAAAGAGAACTCAAAAAATTAGACATTCGTTCTCTTATGAAGCATAGAGCTGGGGGAAATAACTTCCCAGTTATCTAACCTTTAATGATTTCTAATATAACATTTTTAATCACTGAGAAGTTCATACATACATATGTATAATGTATTTTAGTATCTTTGCCCCCAGCCATTCCCCTAACTACTCCCAGATCCACCCCACCCCTGTCATTTTCCTTTTTTTAGGTTTGAATTTATGCTATCCATATATGCAGGAGTATAGGGCCATCCACTGGAGCATGGTCCAGAGGCCACACCTCTAAGAAAAACTGTTACTTCCCCTTCGGTAGCCATCAGCCCCAGTAACTACTCAGCTGGGGTGGGAACATGAGAGCCCATAGTGGATTGGCTTGATCTTGTGCAGGCAGCCATGGCTACTGTGACTTTATGAGTGCATTGGGCATGCCATGTCTGGAAGACACTTGTCCCCCATCTTCCCTTACCTCTGGCTCTTAGAATCTTTCCTCCTCTTGTGTGCTGTCCCTTGGGCCTCGTGAGATGGTATGATACACTTGCTCTGTTTGTGGGTAAGTCTCCACTTGGATTTACTCTCTGCATTTTAACCAGTTGTGAATTGAAGTCTCCACTTGGATTTACTCTCTGCACTTTAACCAATTGTGAATTGCTGTGATAACCACTGAGCCCTACAGAAAGAAGCTTCCCCAATACTGACTGAGAGCGGCACTAATCTGTGTCTAAAGATACAAGATTAGACAGCAGGTTGCTCTTCTGTCCACTTAGCAAAACAATGGGAATTTCACCCCTTCAGCCTGTGAGCTCCCAGGCCATGGGTTCTTGGCCAGATTTGCATGCATTTCTTCCTATGAGGCAGGCCTTAAATCAATCAGAAAGCAATAGTTAACTGCTATAGTATTTTTGTCACTATTTTACCCATGGGCATATCTTGCCAGACCAGTTAGTTACTAACAACTTTTCAACTTTTTAGGGCTCAGAAATCTTAGAAAACTTATATGTTGCATTCCCAGAAAGATAGATATGCCTATGTGCAAAATTTGGTTGATGGTTTCACTGGAACCAGATCAGAAGCCACCAGTGACTCATGTGTTCCAGCTTTAATGCCTGATCTTGCCCTGCCCTCTCATTTCACAAATAACTAATGCTTAAAGTTTATTAGTCCATGCCTTTTGCTGCTGCTCCATGTTTGCAATTTTAAGTTGTAACCAGACAAAAGTACTTGAGACTCCTTTGATGTACAAAAGATGTTAAACAGTGTGGATGTTTACATATCTTAAGTAAGCTCATTAGTGATCCATTCAACAAACACTAGCTATATCCAGTTTCCCATGACTACTGCTGCTGTGTGTGTGTGTGTGTGTGAGAGAGAGAGAGAGAGAGAGAGAGAGAGAGAGAGAGAGAGAGAGAGAGAGAGAGAGAGAGAGAGAGAGAGGCCAAGAATGTAGGTGGGCCTTGAACACAACTTCCAGTGTCTTGAGACGCTGACTTCAGAATAGGGGGTTTGGCTAGGGGTGGGTTTGTGGACGAGGCATGCTTGCCAGCACATGCTAGGCTCTGGGTACCATTTACAGCTTTGGGGTGAGATGAGATACATTTCCAAAACAGTGATCAGAGACAGGCAATGAATAGTGTTGCATGGGAGTTTTTAAATTTTGATATTCAAACTAGTTGAGAGACTCTGAGAGTCTCCGTCTATCTGTTCGTCTGGCAATGGACAAACCATGACTGAAAGGAGGAAACAGACTGGGATGGGCTTCTCAAACCGGCCGTGCTTATGTGTAACCTGGGAAGCCTGCTACGAATGACTGTTGGGGTAGTGTGAAGACCACATTGTGGTTAAGTAATGCTTCATATCCCTCCCTTGTTCTTTTGAAACTTAAAGTTTGCCCATTGTGTAAAGAGACAGCTTCTGGAAGTCTTGCCAGAATATCAGTGAGGAGAGTGAGGTGTGCCTGTCTGGGTACCAAGCCCTATGACAGTGCTAACATGCATCCGCTCAACTGCGCCTCCTGTGAGCCCATTACCTCTACTGAGCTGAAGGACAAGGTCTGTACAAAGACAGGATTTCAAACCTGTTCGTGAAAAACTTAGACTTGCTGAATGTGATGACCAAGTAGCATGATGGGCAAGGAGAAGGGGGAAGAGGTTAATCTAAAACTCCAGGAGCTTGTGACTGAAGAAATGACTTGGGATTAAGAGCAGTTGGTGCTCTTGCAGAGGACTCAGGTTCAAGTTTAAGCAACCACAGTATGAGTAACAAACCTTTATGCAGTGCCCTCTCAGGGCCTGTGTAGGCACTGACTGCAAACGTATGTACATACATGCAGGCAAACCCCTCATATACATAAAAAGAATCTTTAAAACCTCTTTGAGCTGAAAACAGGGTCTCACTACACAAACTTAGCTGACCTGGACCTGGAGTTCGCTGTGCAGATCAGGCTGGCCTCAAAACTTTCATATCTTTGAAGGTATGCTAAGGTTTCATGGCTCAGCACCAGGGCAATAACACCCTGTTCTGCATAGACTTTAGGAACCAGTAAGTACAGTCCAGAACCAACAGTTTCATCTGATGCTGCCTGCCTACAATGTTCCTGCTACACATACTCTGTACCCTCTTAACAGCCAGTCAGTGGAAACACTTCATAAAAGTACTCTTTTTGTGCATGGGGGCACACACCTCCAGTGCCAGCGCTTGGGAGGTGGAAGTAGAAGGATTCAGACTTCCAGGTCACCTCAGCTGCTTAAGGAGTTTGAGACTAGCCTGGGCTTTTTGAGAACTTGTAGGAAAAAGAAATGGTTATGAGTGCTTGCTTCTCCTACAGAGGTCCAGATCTTCCTGTTCAGCCCGGTTCCTAGGGTTCCAGTGGCCTCTGAGGACAGCCATACAAATTGCACACATACACACACACACCAAGAGCCCTCTTCTACACACACAACACAAAATAATAATGAAAAGAATACTCTAAAATCCCCTCAGCCCCGGGTCTGGTGGCTACTTTCCCATTGCTCTGGAGCACTGCTGCTGATAGCTGTGGGAACTTATCCCAGACCCTGGTTCTTTATTTTCCTGCCAGCATCTGTAATAGTTCAGTAAACTTGCTTATTGTAGTGCTTGCTCGATCCCAGGAGTTTGGGTTTAACTCCATCAAAAGGCCTAGGATTGGGGTGGTTTACATAGTGAGTTTCAGGTCAACAAGAGCCATACAACAAGACCCTGTCTCAAAGCAGGGGTAGAGGGGAGGACACTGAGAGATGCTCAGCAGTTAAGAACACTGGCTGCTCTTCCAGAGGACCCATGTGGCAGGTCATAGCTGTCTATAACCTCAGTTCCAGGCTCACACAGACATAAATGCAGGCAAAATATCAATGCACATAAAGAAAATGAAACCTTTTATTTAAAAACAAAAAGTCTGGGGATGTAGCTAGCACAGTGGCAGGAAGTATTCGGATCATGCGTGAGCTCTTAGATCCGATTCCCAGTGCAACGCCCCCAAAACTTCAAAGTCAAAATTAAAACTTAGAGATCTTCATTGGCCCTATTTGTGGTTGTAGAATCAAGCATAAAATAGAATACACTGTTGGAGTGAACCAAGCAAAAATGTGTGGGGGGTTACAAAGCTAAAAGGATCAGGAGGTAGTTCTGTCATTTCAAAGTTACTTTTCCTCGTAAGGGGGACTAAGGCAAACAGAATCAAATCTGCCTAAAGCTTCAGTAGGTTCAGACAAACCAAGGCTGGAGCTGCTCTCGGCTTCTCTGGGAGTCAGCTAAGGTTAACCTGATGGTGAGTTACTGTGTGAGTGGTTTAGATTTCCAGTCTGGTCTCTTGGGACCTGGTTTAGGAACCTAGTCCAAAATAGCCACTTGTAACATTTATCAAAATGTTTTTCTCCTAAAGTACCTGTGTTTCCCGAATGAGGGTGTAGTGGTCTGTTACCCTGGCTAGGACTAGATTGCCACAAATACAAAGTGGCAGATTCTGCCTTAGCAAAACCGAATGTCACCATCATCACGAAAGAAACGACATGTTCCCGAGTGCCTCCCTGCCCGATTCAGTCAGGCAGGACAGGGCTCTAACTGGGTGACTCACAATGAACAAGGTCAGAAAACCCTGCTGGGCTCCACTCTAGTGTCTTATCAGACTCAACCAGAGCCTGGAGACTTCCAGATAAAGGAAACAAAAACAAAGACCTTAATTAATTCCCCTCAAACAACAGGTTTCTTAAGAATCCAGGGAGAGCCTGAAACCAAAGTAGCTATTAAAGACACAAGTTTAAACCTGCTACCTGCCCTCAAGGTACTCTCAATTTAGCTGAAAGAAACAGACACAAAAGTTTACTTGACTCTAAGAGGATCTTGAGTTCTAAGCCAGTTTGGGCTACAGTTTGATCACCCGCCTTTAAAAAAGAAAAGATAAAAGGCATATAGTTAATGAAAGTACTGTAGATGTACTTCCCTCTCGTGCAGTTCTCATAACAAAAGCTTGGGGGGAGGGGGTTACTAGAAGACCGTAAAGTCTCCTGTCTCCAAAGCAGTTAACCTGTCTCCCCGTGTGTACTTTAGGTTTCATCCTGCCTTCACCCAAGGATGAGAGCAGATAGTGGCACAAGGCCCCAAGAGCCCATCTTGCTTGAGGAAGAACTACGGGAACCTGTGTGTAATTTCTGCAAGGGTTGGCATGGTTTAAAGAGGCTCAAATCCACAGCACTGCCATGTGACTTGTAGGAATTGTGCAAAAGGCAAGGTGAGAAAGGACTGAGCTTTGCAAAACACATCACCAGAAGTGTTCTCTTTCGCCCATTCCCCTCCTTACTCTCTGAACCTCTAAGCAAAACACAGCAAAGAAAAGTGGGCTTTGTGCTAGGTGGCGGCGGTGCTCACCTTTAATCCCAGCTCTTGGGAGCCAGAGGCAGGTGGATCTCTGTGAGTGCTAAACTCAGGTCCCCTGAAAGAGCAGCAAGTATCTCTATCTCTGCAACCCCTTGAAATTTTAAAGATAGGCCTTATTTTAGGGAGCCACCTACTTAGTCTGACACGCTGAGCTTGGAGCTCTACTACACATGATGGGTGAGATCCTGCCTACATGCTTCTTCCTTAGGTACAAGGCATGTTGGCTTGGCTGTTGCCCCCCCATCAGAGCTGCATTTACTAGGGCAGGGAAATAAAATGACTAAGGTCATTTCTCCTATGCTCAAGTCATTCCAAAGTGTGTGTGTGTGTGTGTGTGTGTGTGTGTGTGTGTGTGTGTGTGTGTGTGTGTGTGTGTGCGTGCGCATGTGCACGCACGCTTTCTATGTACATGCATACTCTACTCAAACTAGCAGTCTCCCTGCTTAAGCATCCCAAGCAATGGGATCACACCCATGCTGCCTCAAGTTTACTATTTGTCTCCTTGTCCCAAATAGGGAGAACTCAGAAGGGTCATCCTAGCTTTAAAGCACATGAGGACTGGGGGTATAGCTTAGTGATAAAATGCTTTGCCTTGCATTTATAAGGCACTGGGTTCTATCCTTAACACACATTCAAAAGCCAATAAATAGTGCAACTGTCGACACACAAAGGTTGGCTATGGCTTTCCTAGTACAATGCATAGCTACTCAATTTCTCCCTCTATCCATCCTGCCCTTTCTGCTTCCTGGGTGTGATTAGCCTACAACCAGCAAATTTTTAGCCATACCCACAATCTTCCCTTTGATCCTGATTAAGCTCAGTAAAAGAGGGAACATAGTTTTGAGAATGTCAAGTAGTCAACACGTTACTTCCTTTAATCTATGTAGCTAATGAAAGTAATCACCCTGCCTACCAGATACAGTGACTAAGAAATTTACTGCCCAAAGGCCCTAAGGCAAGAGCCAGGCTGAGATGGAAAGTCACAGCTGCGAATGAAGGTCTTTGGGGTGGGGGTAGGGATGGCATTACTCCTGGATGAGAAGTACAACTAACCATTGCTTGTGTTGTGTTGTGTTTGGGTGGTTCAAGGGACCAACATACGCTAGGTGGTTGTTACTACTGAGCCCCATCCATACCTGTACAGCTGGGATTCAAACCCATATCCATTTGGTTTTCAAGGCTACCTTCCTTCCATTGGCCACACCATCATTTCCAAACAGGTCAAAGGGCTGAAGCTCAAAGACAGAACACACTCAGCCTTAGGAAAGCCCAGGGATATTCAGTCCCCAGCACCAAAACCAGCAATGCATTGGGGGAGTTAGGACATTAGCTGACTGTTGGTCATATTCCGAAGTCTACGACTACTGGTTATTTTCCTTTAAGCTCTTCAGCTGTGAAAAGGACACAGAAAAAAACAACTGAGTTTTAATGAGGAAAGGCAAGGGTAATTTGTCTGCTGACATGGAATCAAATGGGAGAAACTTAGGAAACCTCTGCTGTGCGTCTGTTGTATTAAAAATGAAAATGAATCCTAGAGAGGTCATGTGACCTCCTCTCACTTGCTTCTCCACAGTGCTTGGCTTTGATCTTGCTTACCAGGGCTGCCTCAGCCTCAGGCTGCCCACCGCCCTGATTGCCACAGGAATCCTGTCTCTGTGTCCCTGGACAGGTTTGACAGCCAGCAGAGGGTAGAAATGAAGAGCATGGCAGTGCCCTTGCTCCCAGCCTGGGCCTCTCTGTCTGCCCTCAGCCCTGGGAAATACAAGGCAGGCTTGCTCCTCAGGTAGAGCCAGGAAGCCACAGAAACTGTAAGCGTCTGTCCCCTCCCTGCTCAATCTCCGACTTGCCACACCTGCCTGAGGGTAAGGGACACCAAATGCCTAAAGAGAGATGCCTCCTGCCCCTTAGTCCATCGGAACTCAAGCCCGAAGCCCTCCCCTCAGACAGCACTTTGTATGCCTGAAGCTCCCCATCTCACCATGGCTGTGTGCTCCCTCCCATTTCCCTCTCCTGCCCCATCTCGATCACAGCCTTCCAGGGTAGCTGGTGTCCTCAGGAAGCCCCTGACCGGAGTGGCAGGGTGGCTTGGAGGTGGTGGCAGGGCACACACAGGCCCCTTCTTCATCCCTAGCATGTTTTCGCTTTTCTCAGCCTGGTGAGTCAGCAGCACAGGCCCACACACAAGGCTCCCATTCAGGGCTCAGCTTCCTTCTGCTATAACTCAGGTCTTGGCATCTCTCCCTCCCTCATTCTCTATGTGGGCCTCATTCCCTCCATGGGAAAACTCTGCTCCCTGCCCCTGGCCTCCTCACTTTCTCCCAGCACCCACAACACTCCACATTCCTCACTCTTGCTTTCTGGGAGTTGGTAATCCCAGCTAGCTGTACACGTTACAGGACACAGAACAAAAATGATAACTTAGTGAATCCTCATTTACATATCCAGTAGGGATTTGTTGGTATGCTAGCATATGTCTGTAATCCTGAGTCGAAGGTCCCCCTGGGCTACCTAGCAAGATACTGTCTAAAGTAAATAAATACAGATGAAGCCCAGTGTTTGTTGCTACTGGCCCTTCTGTAGCCCTGAGCTGGCTCTAGAAACACACATGCCTATTTTGTGTCTGCCTCTCGTTTAGTTAGCATATGGTTATTAAGTGCTAAGAGCTGTAATTTACATTTTAGTGATGGGATGAGTCCAATGACATCTCAAAGTAATGCAGGGCAAAATGAAGTAGATGTCTCAGGTAGGTTGGGGGTGGGATTGTCTATGTAACCCAGGCTGACCTTCAATTTAGGATCAAAGACATATGCTAGCATACCAACAAATCCCCATCGGATGTGCTGGATTAAAAGATTTAGAGCAGTGGTTCTCAACCTGTGGGTCTTGACCCCTTGCGAACCCTCAATCTTCAAAAAATTTACGATTCAGAACAGTAGCAAAATTACAGTTATGATATAGTAACAAATAATTTTATGGTTGGGGGTCACCACAACATGAACTGTATTAAAGGTTCACAGCATTAGGAAGGTTGAGATTTAAGAAAAGGAAAAAAATTTACAGACAGAAGGGAGAGGGATCTTTGTTTGCATGAATGGAGTAGTACAAAAGGAGTTTGGACCACAAGAAACATTAAGAGTAACAGTGCTGTCATTCTCTGTGGTACCCTGGTAAATCACAACCTGGGCTAGCTTATCGTGGCATGAGTAGGGGTAGCTTGCACTCTTCTCCGTGGGAGTTTTCTGCATATCACACAGCAGTTACTCTGTACGTTATCTGCTCTTGTCTATCGGAGTTGCAGGGCAGGGAGGACGAGCTTGCTCGTCTGGATTGGAGACGCTGTTTCTGACGCCATGCCACTCGTAGGCTCAGATGCCAGGCGGGTGGGTGCCTCGAGGTTGGCAGCCTCACCCTGCTCCCAAAAGCTGGGTTGCTTGCGCCCCCTGGTGTTTTCGACGCGGGCAACCTCTCTGGGACGAGGTTTGGCAGTGCACCAACCTCAGACACCGTGAGTGCCGCCCGGTGCTCTGTGGCCAGGAGGGGTAGGTTCATCAGATCCTCCCTTCAGTACCTATTCCTGTGTTCAACAGCCTCTTTGGGACCAGTCTCTCACTAGGTAGCAGTTCCTAAAATAAATAAATAAAAAATAATAGGATAAAAAGGCGATAATATTAGAACCACCTCACATGACTGTTGTATTTTTGTTGTTTGTTTTTGCAGTGCTGGGCATTAAACCTAGGGTCGCACACTTACCTGGTAAGTGTAAGCGCTGGGCCAGTGAGCTACATCCCAGGCCAATTTATATACTTTTGTATTTGAGACAGACTCTCAAATTGTGATCCTCCTGCCTGAGCCTTTCAAGTAACCGGGTTGATTACAAGCCTGCCTACATTAGGAGCCTTGGCTGGATTTGTGTTTTAAAGGAGCACGTTTAAAGAATTGAAACTAGGTGGGTGTGATGGTGCACACCTTTATTCCCAGCACTCGGGAGGTGGAGGCAGGCAGGTCTGTGAGTTTGAGGCCAGCCTGTTCTACAAAGGAAGTTCCAGGAAGCCAAGGCTATTACACAAAGTAACATTGAGGGAGGGGGGATTAGTTCCTGGCACCAGTGAGCCCTCACCAAGTGTTGGGATAGTGATCAACACCTTAGATGCTCAGTTACTGCTAGAGGGTGCTGTGTTAACACAGAACTCTTAATGAAGTGACAGTTTCGTCTTATTTTACTTTGTTTCTGATGCTGGGGGCTGAACCACTACTACTGCTCTACCACTAAATCCCCAACTCTGTTTACTTGTGTTCATTTCTTTGGGGATTGGCTCTCACTCTGCAACCCAAGCTGGACTAAAATGCATAGCACCCTCCAGTGGCAGCCTTCCAAATGTGGGGATACAAACTGGGATTATAGGCATGTACTAACATGCCTAGTTTGTTTTGTTTGTTTTCTGAAACAGGCTCTCACTTAGTAGCCCCAACGGGCCTGGAACTTGCAATGATCCTTCAGTTTCACCTCCCAAGAGCTGGGATTACAAACGTGAAATATCATGCTCAGTTTTTTTCGCGTGTGCCTGTGCACACACACACACACACACACACACACACACACACACGACACACACACATCCATCTATGTAGATATCCATGCCACAGTTGCTACTAAGTGCCAGGCACTGGCATAGGCTCTTGAAGGAATAATTTACATACTTTCAGGCTTTTAGATACTGGTGGTAGATGAAACAAATATAAAATGTGATGTTACATAAAATGTGGTGTTACTTAGACTATTAGCATGATAACCCACACCTGATTTACAAAGCAAGTTCCAGGCCATCGAGGGCTACAATGTGAAACCTTTTCTCAAAAAGCAGAAAAGAGCCGGGTGGTGGCGGTGGTGGCGCACACCTAGGAGACGATCTTTTCAACTATACAGCAGTCACAGGACTGATGTATAGAACATACCCTGAACTGAAACAGAGCAAAGTGAAAGAGCTAGAAAAGAGACTCAGCAGTTAAGAGCCTTTGCTCTGCTGTCATGATATCCAGACAACAAGCCAGGCACCCCCTCAGATGCCTGTAACTCTATCTCACAGGGGAACCCCCTAGGGCTTGGTGGCTCCCAGCCTTCCTGAGTCATGAGCCCCAGGATCAGGGAGAGACCCTGCCTCGAAAGAAAGAATAGGCGGAGAGTAACAGAGGACCACACCCAGCACCCTCTTCTGGCCTTCCCAAATGCACACAGGTGTGTGCCAATAGACTCTCATGCACACAGAAACACAAATAATGTTTTTAAAACCTAAAGATTACAATCCCCAATTGAAGAACAAATTCTCCAAGAAAAAAATATACAAATGACCAATAAATGTTTTAAAAGTGGTTCAACATCCTTAGCCAGCAAGGAAATGCCAACTAAAACTACTTTGAGATTCTATTTCACCCCAATCAGAATGACTATCAACAAGACAACAAGTGACAACAAAGGCTGGCAAGGATTGGAGAAAGGTGGAACTTTATTCGCTGTTTGTGGGAATGTGAACTAGTATAAGTGCCATGGAAATCCTTGTGGAGGTGTCTCAAAATGCTAAAAATAGAACTACTGATGATCTAGCTGTTGTGTTCCTGGGCATACATCCAAACAACCTGTATCCTACCACAGAAACGTTTACACATCCATGCTGTTCTATTCATAATAGCTAGGGTATGGAATCAGCCTGGAGGCCCATCAATTGATGAATGGATAATACAAATATGATACATATATATCCTGGGGTTTTTGTTTTGATGGTGGGAGGCATTTTGTTTGTTTGTTTGTTGTTTGTTTGTTTTGTTTGTTTGTTTGTTTTTGCCAGCTTGACATAAACTAAAGTTAGCTGGAAAGAGGCGCTTCAGTTAAGAAAATGGCTCCAGATTAGCCTGTAGAGCATTTTCTTAATTAATGTGGGAGGGCCCAGGCCACTTAATGAGCAGTGCCGCCCCTGGGCAGGTGGTCCTGAGCTGTGTAAGAAAAGAAAACAGGCTGAGCATGCCAGTAAACAGCTCTCTTTGGTGGCATCCACTTCAGCTCCAGCCTCCAGATCCTCGCCCAGACTTTGCTCGTGACAAAGTGTGACTTCAGGGTTGTAAGACGAAATAAGTCCTAGGTGACATTATGTTTGTGATGTAATAAATTAAGCTTGCCTGAAGATCAGGGTATAAAGCTAGCCACAGCCATAGAGGCCAGGCAGTGGTAGCACACACCTTTAATCCCAGAGCTCCAGAGACAGAGGCAGACGGATTTCTCTTAGTTCAAGGCCACCCTGAGCCACACAAAACTGATCTAGCCACACAAGGGTGCTCTCAGCATTTGGAATCCTAAACTTTTAATCCTAGCACCAGAGAGGAATATAAGGCAAGAGAAGACAGGAGCTGAGTGAGTCTGGGTTTTGGTATCTAGCATTGTAGTCTGAGGTTTAGTGGATTGCCCCGTCGGTCTGAGCATTGGTAGAGGTGAGAACTCTCTAATGGCTGGCCAATTTGCTTCTCTGGTCTTTAGCTTTAACCCCAATATCAGTCTCTGGGTTTTCATTATTTGTACTACAAAGTATGTTATGAGTATGTTTTCCCCCCTGCTGGTCTGGACCCACCGCCTCACCAGCCCCAAATAAAACACGGAGACTCTGTATTTGATATAAAGCTGTTGGCCAGTTACTTGTTTCTTTTCAGCTAGCTCTGTCTTAATTATTAACCCATTTCTATTACTCTAAGTACTTCCATGTGGTCTTATATTACTGGAGAGAGGGGCTGGTGTTCTACTCTCCATCCTCCATCTTGGATCTCCTCCCTACCACTTCTTTTCTCTTCCTTGTCTCTTAGTCTTGCCTATCTTGCTTTCCTATTGGCCAACCATGTTTTATTCATTAACCAATGCAAGAAACATATTTACAGAATGACATCTCCCATCAACAAAGTTCCCTCCCCCCACCCCACCCACGCCTTAGTTGCTTTTAGTTATGGTGTTTTATTACAGCAATAGAAGCCCCAAATAAGACAGCATATATAATGGAGCTTTATTCAGCCATAAAGAGAATGCAAATTGCAGGAAAACGGATGGAACTGGAAAAGTTACATTGAGTAACCAGGCTCAGAAAGACAAACCCTGACTATTCTCTCTCATGCAGATTCCAGCTTCTAATTTTTATGGATGCACAATTATGTGGGAGGGACTATGTGTTGGGGACCAGAAACTAGAATGGGGCCATGACAGGGAGTTTAAGATGTGTGGGACACAGTAGAGCATGTATGATATGAAAGTGGAATATAGGGAGTATTGAAGGTGGAAATGTTGAGGTGGGGGAAGGGAGCAGAAATTTGGGTGTGAGCAGTAGGGAGGGAAGTACACTAAGGAAGTATGTAAAAGCCATAAAGAAATCTGTGGGGCTTTCCTCTGTAGCTTTGGTAGCTGTCCTGGAACTCCCTCAGTAGACCACGCTGGCCTCGAACTCACCAAGATTCACCTGTCTTTACCTCCCAAGTGCTGGGATTAAAGTCATTGGCCACCGCCACACAGCCAAAGCTGTTACCTCTTAAACTAGTTAAAAAAATATTTTTAAAAAAGCCATACATGCCAGGCAGTTGTGGTGCATGTCATTAATCTCACTCAGAAAGCAGAGGCAGGGAGAGCTCTGTGAGTTCAAGGTCAGCCTGGTCTACAGATGGAGTGCCAGGACAGCCAGGGCTACACGGAGAAACCCTGTCTTGAAAACAAACAAACAAAAAGATTAGGGAACTGGAGAGATGGCCAGTGGTTAAGAACTGGCTGCTCCTCCAGAGGACAGGGGTTTGACTCCCAGCACCCACATGGCAGCTCACAACTGTCTGTAACTTCAGTTCCAGGGGATCTGACATCTTCACACCAATGCACATAAAATTAAACACACACACAGGCTCAAGACAAAAACAAAACACAATTGCATCAGCAGACACAGAAGGTCTGTACAGTGGTGTATCTACAATCTCAGTTTCTTGGGAAGCTGAAGCAGGAAGAATGTTTGAGCTCAGGAGTTCCATACCAGTCTCGATAACATACTAAGACACCCTTCCCCACCCCCACACACCTTTAAAAAAAAAAAAGTGCAGAAAAAATGCTGGATCTTATCCCAACCACGATTGAGCTGGGTTCGAGGAAGAGTAAGTATGCTGCTCAACAGTTCTCCAGCATCCAAGACCCCAAGAGACATTCAGAAGCAGAAAGGAGTCGTTTATTGTACCATAGCAGGAATCTTTTAAAGGAAAGAACCACAGATGTTTTTTGTTTTGTTTTTTTTTAGAAAGGGTGTGCTTTGGAGCCTGTCCTGGAACTAGCTCTGTAGACCAGGCTGGACTCAAACTCACAGAGATCCACCTGCCTCTATCTCCTGAGTGCTAGGATTAAAGGCAACGCCCAGCTCAGCCAATGGATTTAAAGGGCAGTCTATCACTGCCTAAGTCCCCTATGCTTTACCTAGTGATCATGCAGAGACCTCATCTGGTTTGATCTAGGCAACCAATCACCTTTTTTGTAAACAACCATCTTTGACTGGCTTATGTGCCCTATAAAAAACATTTGACAGAAGCTAAATCCACTCATTGTTGGGCCTAAAGAGGCCTGGGCAAGAGGCCTAGTGGAACTTCCTGAGCCTGGCCAAAGTTTGGCGACTTGTCTGGCCTGTAATCTCCATGTGGGAGTGACTTAGCAAGGCCTGATGTAAGACTGCCCCCTGCCTAGCTAACCACTAGCCTGGTGAAATATTATTGGCCCTTTCTCTTCATGTCACCTTACCCCATCCTAAGATTCCTACTCCCTACCCCAACCCTATATAAGTCCCTGCTTGATGCAGTAAACTGAGTCCCTGCCACTGACTAGGCCCCTTGTCTGATTGTCCTTGCTGGGGAACGGGCAGACAGTGGGCTCATCTTTCCTTGGTTCTCTCCTCTGAGGGAGAATTTGTGAAGGGACGACCCCGCACACTCATGGTAATTTTTCTTTTTTAAAGTTTGTTGTTTATTTATGTTTAAGATTTTATTTTTAATTACGTGTATATATGCATGTGACTGTATGTAAAGGTGCCTCGGGGTCCACAAGGGTGTCAGATTCTCCAAAGGAGTTACAGGTAGTCGTGAGCCAGACATCGTGCATGCTGGGAACTGAACTCAGGTCCTCTGCAAGAGCATATGAACTCAACCTCTGAGCCATCTCTCCAACCTGCATAGTAAATTCTCTTGATGACTAGAATAGATGAGTTCCAGGTTTTCTCACAGACTCTGTCTCAAAAACTATGATGATAGCTGGAGAGACAGCTCAGCAGTTAAGAGCACTTGATGCTCTTTCAGAGGACCCAGGTTCAGATCCCAGCATCCACATAAATCCAGTTCCAGGGGATCCAATGCTTTCTTCTGACCTGCTTAGGCATCAGGCACACATATTCGTATAAGCAAAATACACATAAAATAAAAAGTTTAAAAACAAAAATAAGGTAGACAGAAATTGAGGAAGACACTGGCCTCTGGCCTCTCCCTGCATACTCAAACACATATAGGAGCGCACACACCATACATACATACACACACGAGAGAGAAAAAATATGCAATATTTCTCCCCTCCATACCTATTGCTGTGCTAAACACTGACCAAAAGCAACATGAAGAGGAAAAAGGGTTTTTTGTTTTTGTCTTACATTTCCAAGTAACAATCTATCAGAGAAGTCAGGGGTAGGGGCAAACAAGAGCAGAGGCAAGAAGCATAGAGTAATGTTGGATACTGGTTTGTCCTCCATAGTTTGCTCAGCTTGGTGTTTTGTGTGTTATTTAGACAACCCAGGACCATGTGCTCAGGGGTGGCATTACTCTCAGTGGGCTGAGCCCTCCAACATCAATCGTTACTTAAGAAAATATTCCACAACAGACTCATAAAGACAGGCACACTCATGCACATAAAATATCTAAAAGATCTTTTTAAAAGAAGAAAACAGACAAGAAATGTCAGCAAGGATGCAAGGTGTGTGTGAGGGGTAAGATGTGAGTCAGTCCAGCCACAATGGCAGTGAGCATGGAGGTGTGTGGAAGAGTATTGTTTTAAAGTGTGTGACTTCTGTTTATGCTGCATGTGTTTAACTCTTTGAAGCTGAGTTACTGCGCCTGTCTAAAACACCTGGTGGTCCTAATAAAGGGCTGAATGGCCAATAGCTAGGCCAGAGCAAGGACAGGCGGGGCTGGCAGGCAAAGGATAAATAGGAGAAACGAGGAACAGAGCAATAAGAGAACAAGGAGAGGGAGATCGGGGCCATCGTTACCTTCTCTTTTGTTTAACTTTTCTGAGCTCTTTATATGTGCTTTGTTCATTCGTTCATCTGGTTTTGGTTTTTTTGTGACAGGATTTCTCTGTGTGGGCCTGGCTGCCCTAGAACTCACTCTTTAGACAAGGCTGGCCCCAATCTCAGGGATCCTCCTGTTTCTGCCTCCCAAGTGCTGGGATTAAAGGCACTACCACACAAACACCTGGCTACACGCTTGATTTAAAGAAAAAAAAAAAGCTTGTTTTGTTTATTATGTATGTACTATGTATGTATATGCACATACATGTGTGTATGTGTGTGTGTATGTGTGTGTGTGTGTGTTCACAAATGTGCATGCATGAAAGCAGGTGCATAAGTGTCATGGTGCACATGTGGAGATCAGAGGACATCTTTGGGGATGAGTTCTTTCTTCCACTGTTCCAGAGGTCAAACTGAGGTCATCTGCCTTGCAAGTATTTTTACTTACTGAGCATCTCATTAACCCTATCCTAGGTATTAATCCACTAAATATGTAGCAGATTCTTTCCCATTCTGTAGGCATTTCCTTCATTCTAGAGATTGTCCTTCTCCCCCCACCCCACCCCCCGTGCTTTCTGAGGCTTTTAATCTGATACAGTTCCATAAGTCAACTTCTGCTCTGATTTTCTGAGCTGTTGGTGTGGTGTTCAACGTCATTGCCTAGATCTTGAAGTGCCTCCCCACATTTTCCTATACCATTTTCAAAGCTTTGAGTTTTATATGAATGTCTTTGGTCCACTTCTAGTTTATTTTACAGTGTGAGCTACAGAAATCTAGTTTCAGCTTCCATATGTGGATATCCACTTTTCTTAGCAACACTTTGTTAAAGAGAGGCTGCTTCAACTGTCTTTGATAATTTTGCCATGAATTTTTCTGGGTCTTGTTCAGATCTACTATTTCATTACAGTGGTCTATATGCCTGTTTTTATGATAACATGGTTTTGTCACTATGGCTCTGTCCTGGTTGTTTTTATTTTGTTTTGTTTTTTAATTTATTCTTCTCTCATACAGTACATTCTGACCACGTTTTTTCTGCCATGCTATTAATTTATTTATTTGATTTTTGAGACAGGGTATCTTTCTCTTCTTTTTTTTTTTGACTGTAAAGTTTTTTAATTTATACACACACATACACAAATTTTAGGTATGATGCTCTGTCTGCTTTTATGCCTGCATGCCAGAAGAGGGCATTAGTTTCCATAATAGATGTTTGTGAGCCACTATGTGGTTGCTGGGAATTGAACTCAGGACCTCTGGAAGAGTAGCCAGTGCTCTTAACCCCTGAGCTACCTCTCCAGCCCAGACAGGATTTCTTTGTGTAGCCTGGCTGTCTTGGAATGTAGTTGAACACTTTCTGCCCAGTTGAACACTTTCTGAATGCATTCTGCTCAGTTCCCCTGGACCAATTTCTCTCTGTCTACTGAGTCCCCAAAGCCGCTTACAAGATAACACCCACAGGCTGGGTGTTGTGGGCGCACGCCTTTAATCCCAGCACTTGGGAGGCAGAGGCAGGCAAATCTCTGTGAGTTCGAGGCCAGCCTGGTCTACAGAGTGAGTTCCAGGACCGGCTCCAAAACAGTACAGAGAAACTCTGTCTGGAAAAACCAAAAAAGAAAAATAGATAACACCCAAGATACTTAGTATATATTTATAATTGTTTGGTCAATGGCTTAGGTTTATTACTGGCTAGCTCTCTCTCTCTTATTAATAAACCCATTTCTACTAATCTGTGTGTCACCATGTGGCTGTGACTTACAAGTGATACTCTGGTATTTTGCCTCCCCAGTAGCTATATGGCATCTCTTCGACCCTACGTGGTACTCTCTCTCATCTCTATTTGAATTTCCTGCCTAACTTTACTCTGCTAAGCCATTGGCCAAAGCTTTATTCATCAACCAATAAAAGCAACATATATTCTCTGCCTACAGAAGGACATCCCATATCCTTGGAACTTTCTGTGTAGATCAGGCTGGCCTTGAACTCACAGAGATCCCGCTGCTTCTGCTTCCCAAGTGTTTCAAGATATTTGATTACACTGTGTAAAGATATGTCACTGTGAGTGTTTTAATAAAAAGCTGAATGGACAATAGAGAGGCAGGAGGAGTAGAGACTTTTGGACAGAGAGAGCTCTGGGAGTCATCAGCCAGACTCGGAGGGAACAAGGCATACAGGAGAAGAGGTACATGGCAACGTGTAGATGAATAGAAACGGGTTTATTTCAGTTATGAGAGCTAGTGGGACAAGCCTAAGCTATAGGCCAAGTTTTCACAATTAGTAAGTCTTTATGTTTGTGTATATGTGTGTGTGTGTGTGTGTGTGTGAGAGAGAGAGAGAGAGAGAGAGAGAGAGAGAGAGAGAGAGAGAGAGTTACCCAAAGAGAAATCTATCTGCACTTGGGTGCTGGGATTAAAAGTGTGTGCCACCACCACCCAGCTCTCTGTCATTTTTGTTTTGTTTTGTTTTTGTTTTTTTGAGACAGGGTTTGGAGCCTGTCCTGGAACTAGCTCTGTAGATCAGGCTGGCCTCGAATTTACAGAGATCCACCTTCCTCTGCCCCCCGAGTGCTGGGATTAAAGGTGTGTGCCACCAATGACTGGCTTCTGTCTCCTATTTTTAAGTGAGAAATTATGATATTGTCCATGTTGCCCATTATGCTGAGGATTGGTTACAAAAATCACCATATAAAAACCAGTCATTGGGGTAGTCAATGGTGCAGTAGATAAAGGCAGACTGCTGCTAAGCTTGACAATCTGAGTTCAATCCCCGAATCCTCATGGTAAAAGGACAGCATCCACTCCTTAGTGTTGTGTAGCTGGTATATTTTCCGCCAGCCTGCCCGCTGTCGGTCTGGTCCCGCCGCCACGCTAGCCCCCAATAACACGCTGAGACTCTGTATTTGATATAAATCTGTTGGCCAGTTCCTAATTCCTTATCGGCTAGCTCTATCTTAATTATTAACCCATTTCTACTATTCTAAGTATTTCCACGGGCTCATGTTACCAGCAAGAGCGGCATTGGCATGCTACCTCTCCGGGCTCTCCATGTTGACCCCTCCTAACTACTTCCTCTTTCCTCCTAGTCTCCTAGCCCCACCTATCTTGCTTTCTTATTGGCCACGGTGCTTTATTCACTAACCAGTATGAGAAACATATTTGCAGAATAACATCTCCCGTCAGTGTTGTCCTTGGGAGACCCAGAAAGATGGCTCAGTGGTTAAAAGCATATACTGCTCCTACAGAGGACCTGGGTTTGATATCAAGCATCCCCAGCAGCTCACAACTGTCTGGAACTCTAGTTCCAAGGGATCTGACATCCTCCTCTGCCCTCCATGGGCATCAGACACATGCATGCTACCCATGTGTCCATGCATGTAAGCAAAACACTCATACACATAAAGTTAAAGACTGAGGGCTGGAGAGAAGATATCCCAGCAATTAAAAGCACATACTGCTCTCCCAGAGGACCATCGTTCAGTTCCTAGCACTCATGTCCACCATCAGCTCACAGCTGCCTGTAATCCCAGCTCCAAAGGATCTGAGACCCTCTTAGGGTATTCACAGGCACACACATCCACATACATACAAATTAAAACAAAAATTATTTTTTTTAATTAAAAACCAGCACAGTGACACACAGCTTTAATCCTAGCACTTGGGAGGCAAAGGCGGAGGATCTCTGTGAGTTCCAGGCTAGCCTGGATTACAGAGTGAGTTCCAGAACAGTTAGGTCTACACAGAGAAACCCTGTCTCAAAAAATATCTTTAAAACATTAAAAACTAATAGTGTAAGGTTGAGGGTGTAGCTCAATGGTAAGATGGTTGTCTAGCATGTTGAAGACACTGCACCAAGATAGATAAAATGGAAAATGTGGTCTTGAAAGAGAGAGAGAGAGACAGAGAGGCAGAGAAAGAGGGACAGAGACAGAGAGACAGAGAGAAGGAGGGAGGGAGGGAGAGGGAGACAGAGAGAGAGAGAGGGAGAGAGAGAGGGAGGGAGACAGAGAGAGAGAGAGAGAGAGAGAGAGAGAGAGAGAGAGTTTCTGTTCTGCCTTCCAGCAGATGTAGAGACTTCTTGGATCATGAGTCTTCCCTCTCCCCTTCCACAGGCCAGTGGCCCTGCACTTTATTAGACTCAGAAGTGCCTGCAGCTACATCATTGGCTGGGCAGACGCTGCAGCTGGACCAAGCTTTGCAGTGGCAGCCCTCAATGGTTTAAATGATTTTTTTTAAGCTAATGGTCTTTTTATTGGGGGGAAAGATTAGCATTTACAACTTGGAGTGCATGTGATTTCTTGAGGAGCAGCAGTGATGGCTCTGCTAAAGTCCACAGGCAGCACAGCCTCTTCTGCCAGCTCCGAGTGATGGTCGGAAAGGTGTTAAAAATCAAGTCTAAAGATGCTCCCTTGATGGAAATTTCTTATTAAAACTTTGTGTGACTGATGTTCATTTCACTGTGGTCTAATACTCGCATCACTCAGCCGACACCCTCCTTTACCCTTCAATCCTTTTTCTGCACACCACCCCAAGGTAAACACATCTTAAACATGTTTGCTTTCAAGAAAGCAGCTATTGACAGTATGTATCAACAAGTTGACCCTATCTGAATAGTCTTTGACTTTGTTTCCCCATTTTTAAAAATTTTAATACAAATGCCTGACTGTGCTCAATTGTCAAGCTACATGCATGGAAGACTGGTCAGCCCAAACAGCGCATTAATCATTAGCAAATGGAACGTTAAGGAGTCCACTAAGTGCCTCCTTATCATTAAGGCAGTACCAGTATTTATACTGTAAAACTGATGTAGAGCCTGATCGCAGGGGACAGGACCACCAACCAATACACACAACTCTGGGTGTGGACAGAAGGTTCCTTGACATTTGGTTTTGCTCTCTAGAAACAAAATGAATAAATGAACTTTCTCTCTCTTTTGCAAAAAGCAAGCAAAAGATTCAATTTGACTTTCCTAGAGTGAGAAAGTAGTTGAAAGTAGGTCTTCATTTTAAAGTGTATGCATTTTTTCGTGGTTGCCTTACCCTCTCCATCAATATCTGCAGTAAAGAAAACTGAAGTCTTCAGGAGATGCCACGTTAAGTGAGATTCCCCAGGCTCAGAAAGACAAGCATCTCATGTCCTCTCATATGTTGATCCTAGCTGTTTCTCCTTCTTTTCTCTTATTCTTTTTGTGATCCTAGCTTCTAATATTTATATATGTGCTCAGTTCTGCTGAGACCCCAAAATTTATTGCTTTTTACAGCAGAATGGATAATATTCATTATCCATTCAACAAGTGATGGGCACGTAGGCTAATTAAAAGTGCAAAGTAGTACAATCATTTCAAAGAATCCTTTTGTGATAGGTACCAAAATTTAGCATATTGCATGCCCTTGGACCTAGCAGATTCATTTCTAAATATATTAAATTATTTTCCCAAAGACATATTATGCAATATCAATGGTAGACCTAGACATTCATCAATAAGAGAATAGTAAATTATGATATTTGCACAACTGGGAATGTATGGCAACTACAAAAATGAATAACAATAACTTATTCTTGTTTTGGACATTATATTTATTTTTCATAACAATAGGATAATAATATCAATGAGTTTATTATTGCTAAATTTTTGTTTTGTTTTTTGAGACAGGGTTTCTCTGTCCTGGCTGTCCTGGAATTTTCTTTGTAGACCAGGCTGGCCTTGAACTCACTGAGATCCTCCTGCCTCTGCCTCCTGAGTCCTGGGCTTAAAGGCATGGCCACCAGCATCCCACTTTTTGTTTGTTTTTTTTTATACAGGGTGTCATGTAACTCAGGCTGGACTCAAGACCACGATGTAGCTGAAGGTGAATACCTGACCCTCCCACTTCTATCTCTCAAGTGCTAGGATTACAGGAAAATAACATCAAACCAGGTTTATTTTATTTTTTGTTCTTTTGAGGCACGGTCTCTCTGAAATGCCCTGGCTGTCCTGGAGCTCACTATGTAGGCCAGACTGTCTTTGAACTCACAGTGATCCACTTGCCTTTGCCTCCAGAGTGCTGGAATTGAAGGCATGCACCACACACCTAGCTTCAAGCCAGGTTTATTATAGCTACTTTTATTTTTCTTTCCCTTTTCCTTCCTTCCTATCTATCCATTGCACGTGTGTGTGTGTGTGTGTGTGTGTGTGTGTGTGTGTGTGTGTGTGTGTGTTTGCACCTGTGTCACAGTATGCATCTGGCAGTCAAAGAACGACTTTTGAGAGCCACTTCTCTCCTTCTACTGCATGGGTTGGTGGCAAACACTTTTACTGCTGAGCAGTCTTACCAACTTTCTAATTTCAAAAAAATCAAAAAGAATGTTTCCATAAACAGATTTCCTTTATTTCCTCCCAATTTCCTCATTCTTTTCCAGGCTCCATTCTGGAAATAATATCCCCAGCATATTGCAAAAGGAAGAAGAATGTGTTTTCAGCGGGGTGTAAAGTTGCACACCAATAACCCCAGCACATGTTGGGCTGAGGCAGAAGGGCTGAGAATTCAAGGCCAGCCTAGACCGCACAGCAAGAACCTGTCTAAAAAAAAAAAATTCCTCGAGTGGAATTTGTCTGCTATTTTCCCCATGATTTCTCATGACACTAGGATTACAGACGAGGCCACAGAGGAGGAAGTTCTGATGCTATTGGTTCCGTAGTTTTGCCTTTTGCCAGAAATGTACAGTTGGAATCACAGCCCTTCTGACCCTTTTTCTCTGCTAGTAATATACATACATTGGAGGCTCCTCCATGTCTGTTCATAGCTCATTTTCTTTTATCACTGAAAAACATTCCATTCTCCGCATGCATAGCCCTTGTTATCCATTCATCTCTGAGTCAAATGCTTGTTGCTTCCTGATATTGGCAGTTACAGAGACAGCAGCTATCAACATCTGTTGAACGTTTTTGTGTGGACGACCCAATGAGTGTGAAGGCCTGGATGTGTGGTAGGATATATAACTTTAACTATGAAGTTTTTTAACTGCCTTCCCAAGTCACTGAGCCATTTTACTATTTTCCAGCAACAAATGTGGTCCTGTTGCTCTGTTGTGACAAGTGCTATTTTTATCACAGGGGCAAAAACTTTCGCCCTTAGTAACAGTGAGCTTGATACCCGCACCGATGTATTTGTTAAGTTTCTTTAGTCGTAAAACCCCCTTTCCTCTCCACACTTCTTAGCAGGGTTGTATTCTTTGGAAAGATCTCAGAATGCACCGCCCAGATTTAAGGATTAGAATTATAGTCCCTGTCGTTGAGGTGCAATGTCTACATAAATTATTTGCAAGTCTTTCTACGTGGGAGATCTGTCCTTTCCCCGTTTATTTATTTATTTGTTCAGACCCATGGATATTTGTTTTATTCTTTGTGTTACTTACCATTCAGAACTTTCTGTTTTGTTGCTCGTGGTCATCAGGAGCTTTATCAGTTGGTCCCTGTGTTCATGCTAATCTAATATGGGCAAATATAACCCACATAGACAAAGGTTCTTGTAATATTTGTGTTTCTAAGACCAAAACAAATCTGAGAACCTCCAGAGATCCCTAACCCAATGTGGCCCCAGGTGCGTTTGGTTTTACAAGAAGGGGCTGTGTTTCTGTCCCAGTGGAATCCCTGGGCACCACATTCTTAAACACTTGAGAACACTTCTCCAAATTCACCCCTATCTGAATCCCAGGGATCCCCAAAACGAAGTTCGGCCTTGTCCTTCCAGAAAATGCCACGGCGGGGCGCCCTCCCCACGGGATGCAATCCAGCCGGCCGCGCGTAGCGAAGGGCTGGGCGCGTGTGCTCGCTCAACACTGTCCCTTTCTAGTCCCGGACTCGGCGGCCTGCTTCACCCCAGGGTCTGTAGCCTCTCCCCGAGCCACGTCCGCCATGTGTAGCGCCCAGCCAGAGCAATCGCGGCCAGAGTGGTCGGCGGGTTCCACTCCCCTCTGCGCCTTCCAGCCCTCCGTTGCCCATCCCGAGAGGCAGCAGCGGGACGCTCGCGGCCCAGACCCCACCCTTATGTCTCTCCGGCCAGGCTTTCTGGGCTGGGCAAACCCTTTGCCAGCACACCAAAAGCCAGCGATAAAAAGCTGCAGCTGGAGACCTAGCTAATTGATACAATAAGTTCTGTAATTGCCTCGAAAATAAGGTAACGATTTGGCAGAGGGAATGCTTTGATCTTATCAGCCCAGAGAGATCTCTCCAAGGAAACTTCAGGAACTGGCTGGAGTCTCCCAATTTGGAGTGCAAAGCCGAAGGCCATCCTGATTTCCCCCTGCCCCTCCCCCCACGTTCCCTTCGTTCTTCTGGAAGTTCGGGGGTTTTCAGGAAGAGATTGACAAGTCTTTCTAAGATGACTGCAATTAGGCCATGGGATAATACGTTACAGAGGGGTGAATTCTGGACTCTTCAGGAACAAGGGGGATGGCTGAACTGCATCAGTCCTGGAGAGGCTGCAGATGAGATTGAAGGCTAGCTTGGCTCCAGCCTCAAACGTTTTTTCACACGGTGTGTGTGTGTGTGTGTGTGTGTGTGTGTGTGTGTGTGTGTGTGTGTGTGTTCGGGGGTGGGGTGGGGGGGTGCGTGTTGATTTGGACTTTACAGGCAGGAGAGGGTACCAGGGAAGAGAACCTTGTGTGCCCTGCCTCTACAGAAATTTATACACACACACACACACACACACACACACACACACACACACACACACACTGCACTGTGGGTGTCCCTGCCTGGCAGAGGCCCCAGCACAAAGAGGATTAGAAAGATGACCTAATCTGGTTTGTATCCCAGACATGGCCCCAGAAAGGGACCCTGTCTACACTGGTGTTTAAGGGAGTGGAGAAGTGAGGAATCTTTCTTTGAGGGCCTTGCTGTAGACGTCTCCCCACTGGCGTCCCTAAAACACTAGAGCCCAGGGTCAAATTTAGAAAGTAGGGAGGCAGAGGCCTTGGAGCTTAACGGGATGGGGTATGCTACAAGAAAGAAGACCTAAAGACAGAGGGAGGAAACTGCATACTAGAAATTAGCTCTCCATCCACGACACTTGTCCCACCAGTGGAGAAACTGACTTGGGAAAGTGACTTGAAAACTTGTAAATAGTATGCAACTACTGTGTTGAAGGAAGAAAGTGCTTTGATCTTTTGTGGCTCATGTATTGCAGGAGCTGAAGAGGAACAGAGGGTAGACGAAAGAGAAACAAAGCCACATGTCACAGAAAGCACTGAGGCAGGTAGACAGGGACCCAAAAGATTTAGAAGGCCACAGAGTTAGTTTCTTTGTTTGGTCGACTGGGTTTTCTTTGTTTTTTTCAAGACAGGGTTTCTCTGTGTAATAGCACTAGCTGTCCTGGAACTCACTCTGTAGATCAGGCTGGCCTTGAATTTACAGAGGTCTGTCTGCTTCTGTCTCCCGAGTGCTGGGATTAAAGGCGCACCACCACCATGGTTGGTTGATTTTTAAAAGACATCTTTAAAAGATGAGGAAGAAAGAGGAAAAAGAAAGAAGGGCAAGGCCCACAGCTGTACACGGGTTTGGGGGGAGACGACCGACCTACAGACAGACACAGAGGGAAGCCCAGAGATAGCCAAGTGACAGGCTGAGAAAGGAAGACAGACAAATATATGAATAGAAAGAAAGGCGGACACACCAGGCATGGTGGCCCATGCCTTTAGTCCCAGCACTTGGAAAGCTGAGGCAGGAGTATCTCTGTGAGTTCAAGGCCACCCTGGTCTACAAAGCAAGTTCCACAACTGCCACAGTTGCTACACAGAGAAACCCTATCTCAAAAAAAAAAAAAAAAAAAAAAAAAATCAAAGAAAAAAAGAGAGAAGAGGAAGAAAGAAAAGGTAGACAAATGAAGACATGAAAACAAACCTACCGAGAGGGAGATGGGACTAGACAAGAAATTCAAGCCTGACAGCAGCGCCCTACAGAACAGATGGGGAGACAGCACGAGAGAGTGAGGACAGCGATGCCAGGACAGTAGCTCCGCAGATTTTGACTCACAGGGAGCAAATCTAATGTCCACATCACCCTGGTAACCAGAACAGGCAGAGAGTGAGAAAGAGAGCTCAGTACTTAGCTTACACGGTAAAGACACACTGGGAAAGGGGTTGGAGGCAAAATGGGAACCTTCCTTTGATGAGAGGCTGGTCAGTGGTCACCCAGGGTCCCACCAGCATGGCCATGGTTCTTTCAGAGCCTAGGCCACCTGCCCGGGATGGCCCTCAGCCCTCCCACTGCCTGGTTCCAGTTTCATTACAGCTCAAATGCTAAAAGACTCCAGATCACACAGCCTACCCCCAAGGTCCCATTTCCCTTGTCCTCCTTTCTTGCTGTCCCTTCTCCCTTAATTTCCTTCTTTCTTGGTCTTCTGGGGACATGTTTGCTCTGCTTAGCCACTTACTAACTGGGAGGAAAGGGATACTGTGCCACCAGACCCGATTTGGGGCTGGGTGTTCCTTGCTTCCTCCTGTGCCCCCCACCCCCGCACCCTCGACCCCCTTGCAAAGCCTGATTGGCCTAGTCTCTTTGAGACAGGATCCCATCCCTGTCTTGCCTGGAAGCTCATAAATACTAAACAGAGGCCAGCAAAGCTGTGTAACGAGCCTAGATCCTCACAGCCTCCCCTTTTAAAGTCCTTGGGCTCTTCTCAGACTCCTCTTTTGTCCCCAGATACCTACAGGTCTTATAGCCTGGTAGGAGGCTGGACAACTGGGGCTGATGTGAACCGGGCTTCAATTAAAATGAGACCTGCCTTAGTCTGCAAAGAAATCTCAGGAAAGGCATCTGGGGGCCCCTTATGTAAGTAGCAAGCTCAGGAATTCCTTGACTTTCATCCAATCCACCCCCAGCCCCTTCTTGGCCTTTCTCTCTCCGCTCATTACCATCTACACCACCTCCCACCCACCAGGAAAGAGAAGGTCATCGCCAACCCAGGGGAAGGGGGCTTTCTGGAAGATACGCCAGGGTGGAACCAGAGCTGTTCACCCACACCCCAACTCCTCTTAGCTCATCTCCACTCCCATCCAAAGGCTAGTCAACAATGTAAAGTCATTCAGCCACACAAAGCTTAGCACAAAGTAAAGGAGGGATCTTAACCCTAAGTGGCCTCAGTAGAGATCAGAGAGTAAAGTGTGCGATCAAAGCTGAGAGCAGAATCTCTTCTTTAGGTATTCTTTTTGGAAAGGAGAGGAGGCTACAGTGCCATTGCTACATAGAGAGATGACTTGGAAGCTATCTGCAGAAGACCCCAAGGGATGGGGTGGGAAGGGACAGTCTGGAATTCCTTGGGTCTCTACTACTGCTATTGCTCATTATATCTGCAGCATACAGCCTTGAACCCAAACAGAGCTTAGATACACCTAAGGCCTTCTCCTCCTGTGGCCTTTAGGATGATGTCATCATTGGTAGACACAGAGCAAGTGCTTACTAAGTTTGACTTGACAAAATGCAGGGCCCCCAGGCCAGTGTCTGACTCTCAAATCAGAGACTTCTCCTGCAGGCTCCCAGGGATGGGGGATGGGGGATAAGCTAGAGGAGCAAGGCTGAGTCTTCAGCCTTGACCCTCTTTCTGGAAGCCCCTCAGCAGGCTCTTGCGTGAGGAGCTGAGTTCTCCAACAGTGTCTAGGTCCTCGAGGCTAGACGTTTATTTTGAGATTTGAAGCTCCGAAGTGGCAGATCCCAGAAAACCTCTTCTCTGGCCCCACATTTGTCCTCTAGTTAAGTGGTTGAGTGCTCTTGCGGTCAGCTGGCTCCTGCAGCCTGGGGATCTGGGGATTGGGTCGGGTAGAGGGGGGTAGAGGGGGAGGAGGAGGAAGGAGTGGAAGAAATAAAGTTCCATCCTGGGTTTCCTACGCTAGGGCAGAGGTTGGCCTGTGAGCTGTGAGGAGTCATGTCCCCTCAGTTCCCTCCCTCCCGTCTTGGAGCTGCTCGTGTTTTGGGGTGGGGGCTCATATCAGAAATATACTTTAAGAGCTGAGCATCTGTTTCATGCCAAGACTTGGTCCCACTCAGCTATGATGGTAGCTGAAGCCAAGGAAGGGGCCTCAGAAGTGAATCTGGGGCCCATGTGGGTGAGTCCACCCAAAGTTAGATGTGATCATCTCCAGCTCCCATCCCACAACCCCAGGCTCATACACAGGGCCAAAGTCACACCCAGGTCTAAACACACAGGGGAGTCTGGGAGAGGCATCGGAGCTGGAAGAATTAGACCCTGCAAAGGGGTGGGGCTGGCTGGGAGGAAGGAGGTAAGAGTGGTCCGAAGAAAGGGCTTCAGCCAGGAAAGAGCCTAGACTCACAGCCCCTTACATGCCCCTCACAGGGAAACTGGCCTTAGAGTCTGTTCCTTACTAAAGACATAGCAGGCTAAAGGGAGCCTACCAGACTACAGGAATGAGAGAGGGGAAGGAAAAGGACATGGCCAGATGATGGCTCTATATGCTCTCCAAAATCACCCTTTTCACTATCCCACCCAAAGGCAGCCAGCCCCACTTACACCCATAGGCCCAATAATGGAGGGCACCCCCCCCAAACACACACACACACACAAACCTTAGGTCAACCTCCATTTACTTATCTGAACTCTACACTTCCTCTAGGGCGCTCTGCTCCATTTGCCTGACCCCTTTGATGGCCGGTGTACTCCTGTCTGGGATTGTCTATGGACTCTTTCCTTCTTGCAATCCTCTACACCACAACCTGCCCAGCTTATTTCCTATTTTCTCACTTTCTCTTTTCACTATCACTATGATGAGGCCCTTTTTACCCTGCCCTATTATCCCGACCTCTGCATTTGCCACTTTGTAACACACCGTTATGTTTCATTTCTAAATTTTATTATCTGTCTTGCTTAGTAAAATGTAAGCTCCATGGAGGCAGAAATGCTTTATTGATGTGTATTTGTGTGTGTTCTCTGAGCTCAGCACAACCCTAGCAGATGAAAGAAAGACAATATTTGTGGAATTTATGCATATCAATTGGCCTCTTACCACAGAAACTTCAGGCAAAGGACTGAGTTGTGGGGAATGCGTGCGAATGCCCTCTGAACTTTTCTCTCTTCTCTGACTCTGAGATGTCTGCAGCCAGCTGTGCCCTGTCCTTCGCACTCTGGCATCTAACACCCGCAACCAAAAAAGGTCTGACAATGAGTTTGGGGTAAAGGTGGGTGAGCAGTCACCAGCATGATGTTTACATCAGGACTTTATAGTTTAGATAAAATCATGAGAGGCACGAAGGACACCTGGGCATGGGAGGCTAGGCAGGAGAAACTGAGGCTGACAGAGGTTAGGCGAGATCCCTGAGGAAGCCTTCACGGAAAGGTTCAGGGTTTTAAAGAATTTTTATGTTTCAGTAAGAATCATTCTGCTCCATAGGACTTCTTCCTACCTCCACCTCCCAGGGAAGTGCGAGCGCGTTGTGAGGTGGGGGCAGGGGTAATAGAAAGGGAGCAAGGAGTCACTTTCAGTCCACACCACAACACCTCCTACTTCTTCCCAACTTCTCACACCCACCCTGGGCTCTGCGGGACTGAGGGAGGACCAGGGAGCAGCAGAGAGGAGGAAGGGTGGAAAGGGAGGGGAGAGAAGGCACCAGGGCTTCCACTCTCTCCGCAGGACCCCCACCCCGGCCTCTGGCGCGGGAAAGCCGCCCAGCTGTTTCTGATTCTTTCCTAGTCGCAGCTCCGCCCGAGGGGGTGGGGGACGGAGATACTGGAAGAGACCGAGCTCGGCCGAGCCCCGGTCAGCCGTCAGGGCACCGGCCGCTGCATCCTGCCGGCAGGTGTGTCTCATGGGCAGCTGCACGATCCTGAGCTGGGGAATGCGCACCTAGGTGGATAGAAGCAGGGTCTCAACGACGTGCGAGACGAAAGAATGGTGTCGGCATAGTGGATGGGAGAAGCGGGGGTGATGAGCTCCTGATGAGGGAATCTCCGGCCCACGGCGCCCCTGAAGGCAGCATGGCCAGGGGAGTCCCACTGTCTGGCAACTCCTGGGGGCCGGGTGTCTAGCAGTTTCCCAGAAGCCCAAGAATAGGAGGACCTGAGGAAAGCACATCTGCGTTTATCTCCAATGTCACCGTAGGTTTGGGGGCCGGGAGTGTCTGCAACTGACCCCCCTACACACCCCGGCATTGGGTGCGCCTTGCTACCAAACCCTGCGGTCCGTGTTGCTGAGTGAAGGGCGCTAGGACCCGGTGGCGTGGCGTGGCGTCGGTAGGGACAGGGGCTGCAAGCAGAGAGGAGCCCCGTCGCGGGTGGCCAGAGCAGGTGAGGGCGCGGCTCGGTGGTGCTCGGTAAAGCCGAGAGGAGGAGGTGGCCGCCACACCTAGGGCGCCGCGGAGCACCCCGGCTGGCGCGGGCGGAGCCCTGCTGAAGGCCGCGCGTGTCCCCGGCCCCGCCCCGCCCCGTCCAATGAGAGCTGCGGCCGCAGGGGCTGTCCGTGCGCTCTGGCCCCGCCGCACTCCGCGCCCTGGAGCCACTGACACCGCACCCGAGCCGCCTACACCCGGCTCAGCTATCGTCGGTCTCCTGGCCCTGCAGTTCGGGAGCTCTTAGGAACTCTACGCCTGGCTCCCGAACTCCACGTGCCCCGCGGTCCCCGGTCTCCCATAGTCCCCATGGTCACCCTGAAGAGTGAGCTAGGAGACTCCTGAGGAAGCCCAGACGGTGCCCATCCACGACCCTGAGCGCTGCGCGGCGGGAGTCTGCGCGGAGCTATGCTGAGGCCGCGGGGTGCGGAGGAAGCCGCGAAGCTCGCCCATCGGCGTGCCCGCGTCCTGGTCCCCACACCCAGACCCGCGGCCCCCGACGTGTCCCCGGCTTCTGCCCGCCTGGGTCTTGCCTGCCTCTTGCTGCTGTTGCTGCTGACTCTGCCAGCCCGTGTAGACACATCCTGGTGGTGAGTGTGGCTCTCAGGGGGGTTAGGCGCAGGGAGTGTACCGCTCCAGGCACTGGCTGCTCAAGCACCAGGTAGTTGCCCTGGTGGAATTAGAGATGATCAAGGCAGGACTGTCTCAGAAGTCTCCAGTGGCTGGTGAGGGTTTGGAGAGAATGAGGCGCTGGAGAGAAGAGTGCTGAGCGTCTGGAGCGAGGTAACTGGTGGTTGAAGTCCTCTAGACTGCTACATCGTGCCCCCCTGTATTTCTACTCAAGCCCCTAGGGCAAAAACTACTATCAAAATCTCAGTTGGTTCGAGGAACCAGCTGCCTGTCCACATCCTGCAGTGGCTATTCCGCACAGTGCACAGTCGTGGCCTTCAAAAAGTCTTCCACCACCTAAGGCCTCCCCAGGGGATGTGGAGTAGGGGGCAGCTGGCTGGGACCCACATTCCTCTGCTAGTCTAGGCCACACAATGAGGCAGTAGTATCCACAGCAAGGCTTAGAAGTGAAATTGAGGCACAGACTACCCCCCTCCCCTTAATTCCCACAATTGAAACAAATTAAACACTTGGGGTTGCATAACCCAGGCATTTGTCATCAGCCTCGGCTTTGAGGGTGTAATTTTGAACACTGATGTCCTTTTTTGCTTTCCTGCCCCAGATGACCTAACCTCCCACCTCTCCCCTCCAAGCCCCAGAAACTTCTGGAGTCTCAAGAGATCTGAGACCCTCTCTTCAGATCTCTTGTAGGCCTTTTAGTCTTCAGACACTTCTAAAAGGCAGATGGGGCAAAAGAGGTCCAGGACCCACTGGAAGCCAGGCTATGTTCTTTGTAGAATTTCCTACCCAGTCCCAGAACTCCCCCGGTCCTGAAGTGACACTCATCTTTCCAAAAAGGGCAAAGTAAGGGGGTAGAATTGGACTGCAAAGATTCATGCCCTCATTTTCCCTCCTCGTCCCTCCAGTCAAACTGGCTTCTTGAGCTGGGCTAGTGTCCTTTAACAAGCAGTCCCCTTTGCTCTGCCCTCCCCTGAAGCAAGCACCCCCCACACCTCCATCCCTTCTCAAAGTGAGGACTCTTCCCTTGCACCCTGTGGCTTTTCTCCTCTCGACTAGGAATCTGGGCTGGAAGGGTGAGGGGTAGCTGGCTGAGGGGCAAGCCGGCTTGGGCTGCAGATTCCTATCATTTCAAGATGCGGCTCTCTCCGTCCCCACCCCCACTTCTGTTTTCCTGTTAAAGAAAAATCTTTCTTTTGGATCTTTTTTATCTCTGCAGTGTTGGGGAAGGCAAGGAGGGGGGTTCAGATGGGGAGGCAGAGAGGCCTATATCTTACATCTGGCTTGAAACATTCCTTTAGAAAGGGAAAGAGAAAGAAGGAAGAGGGGGAGCCTTTCAATGACCAGAGCAAGATCAAAAGCCCCCTTTACCTTTACGGCACAGTTGGGCTGAGGACTTACATCTTCAGGGTCCCTGTGGAGAAAGCATGGAAGCATGAAGTACCCAGTGCCCACCTTTATGTGGCCCACATGGTAACTGGCTTTTTGAAACATTTGATTGCTTTTCAGCAGTTTGAGACAGTCTTGGTGATCTGTGGATGAGGAAGTGGCACCCTGGACATCTCCACATCCTGGAAGTTGTTCCTAAAGACTCACCTGGAGCCCTTGACTACTCGATTAGAAGACCCTGTCCCATTTTCTGTCTCCTTCCCATCTAGCATGGTTCATATTAAAGATGTTGCAAAACCTACTAGATGGGGGAGCTAGGTAGGGACGCAGGTGACAGAGGGATTGAGTGGTTCTTATGTCCATAAAGACAGCCTCAGGGCCAGGATGAGTGTGGGTACAGAGCTCATTTCCATCTCAACACCCTCACTTTGTCACAGCTACAGCCATAGTTGTCTGTCTCAGTAGTCACCACTTGTAGAAGGAGGAAACCTGAATTCTGAAGGCAGGTCTGCCCCCAGGATGATGATCTCAAACCTAGCAAGGCTAATACTGTGTGCAGTCCCTGGAGGAGATGGATGTCTACTGACTCGGAGTGTCTGTGTTTTACATCGGAGCACAGGGCCCTCCCTAGACCACCCGTCAGATCGTCACACCCCAGGATTCTTCCCCTTCCTCTCCAATAACTCCTCTGCCTGTTCCTTAACTTGAAGAAGACACAAATGGTTTCTTCTTAGTCTATGACAAGAAATGTGTATAAGTGGAGACTCACAAGAGCTGGGTATATTATTGGACTCATAAAGAGAGAGCATAGAGTAGGGTTATATTAGAATTGCCATTTTTGTAAACACACACTCTGTACTGAGTCATTCCTAAGTTCCAGGCTCCATGGCCAACCACCTTGTTGGACATCATCTTTAATCTCCAGGTACTGTCATTATCCCTGTTTCACCAATGAAGAGATTGAGAGATAAGAGAGGAAGGAAAACAAAACAAAACAAACTTGCTGGGCATGGTGGCACTTTAATCCCAGCACTTGAGAGGCAGAAGCTGCTGTGGATCTTGGTGAGTTCTAGGCCTGCCTGATCTATATAGCAAGTTTTAGGTCAGCCAGGGCTACAAAATGCAACCCTATCTCATAAATAAGAAAAAAATGCTCAATTTTATACCAATTTTGGAGTTATATGGTTTTATTTCTAATCAAACATTGTGTGCCTCTCTTACTCCTAGAATAAAAAAAGAATTTTGGCTGTATATGATGGCACACTCCTGTAATACCACTACTTGGGAGGCTGAGGCAGGGGAACCAAAACTTTGAGGCCATCCTTGGATGTACAGTGATACTGTCTCAAAAAACAAAACAAAACAAACAAAAATCAACCAACTACAAAAGCCCCTTGAGTTTGAAGTCAGCTGGCTTCCCTCATCATGGTTTCTCTCCAAATGTCCCTGCACAGAGATTACCGTCAATATTCCTGAACCCACAATGTAGAGATTACCCTGGCCCACATCCTGTGGCATCATCTTGATGGTTTGCTGTTTTTTAACGACTTACTACGTATCTGTGGCTGCCCTGAAACTCTATACAGACAAGGCTGGCTTCAAACTCAAGATCTGCCAGCCTCTGCCTTCTGAGTGTTGAGATTAAAGTTATGAATCACCACTCCCAGCTAAGTTCTAATACTTACACCAGTGGATAGACACAAAAGGAAGGACTGGAGATCCCTGGCTCTATTAAATAGACAGAAACATAGAATGTCTGAAAAAGGATTGGCAGTGTTGATCAAACTAACTTAAACAGAGTTGGTGGCTGGCTAGAGGGAGACAGAAGCTGGGGATAACAGAGCAAGCAAGTGTTTATTCAGTAGCTACTGAGTACCTACTATGTGCCAGAGGCTTTTCTTCCCCCTGGGGATACTGACATGCAGATTGTGATTCAGTTGATCTGAAGACAGTCTAGACACTTACAAATCCCAAAAAGCAAGGGGCTGGTGTAGGATTTGAGTGACTTTGTCAAGGGAAAGAATTGGTCAAAAGCAGGTCAAGAGAGCACTCTGGGGCAGAAGAATTAATTTCTGAAAGGGGAACAGGAAGTCAGGACTGAGGCATCCTCCCCCAGACAATGAGCTGAGGGATGCCATGAAGTCTGTGTGCCCCTAACAGCTGAGCTCGGTGACTGGTATGGTAGGCATTGTGCAAGCATGTGTTGAGCTGAGGGCAATGGGTTCAGCTTCAGGCTCAGTACTATTGGCAGTTCCCACACTTGACTACGAGGCTCCAAGAACCAGACAGCAGGCCAGTCCCATGCAGGGTCTTGAAGCAGTTACTTAGGAAGTAAGCAGGGTAGTAGGAAAGCCTAATTATCTTCCCAATGTAGATACTGAACAGATGTTCCCATGCTCATTGAGGATGTAATACAAAGGATCAATGTGGTCTACAGCAGAATGGATCAAAGTCAGACCACAAGAAGGCTCTTTTGTCAGAGTTTGGCTTGTCCCACTCCAGACTATCTTTGAGAGCTGGATTATTGGTCTCCCATTCCCAACCAACCTCCTTCCTCCAAGCTCCAGATAAAAAAACAAACACCCATTGCCTAGATCAGTAATCTGGGGCTGAGCTGGGGAAGCAGAACGGTGGTGAGACAGGGACAAGCTCCAACTCCGATGGTTTCAATACTCCAAACAAAGCACCAGGGCAGTGGGTGTAACTCAAAGCTGTGCGTCAGGCAGGCCTTTCCGGCCTGGCCCAGCCTGGGGTGTTTATTTTGTTTGTTCCTGGAAGCTGCTGCCCTGATGGACAGTGCTGGGGATGCTGACTCCATGGGATTTGTTCTTAGAGGAACGGCCCTCTCACCCATCCCTGTGGACAGATGGGGCTCATCAGCCATGCTGAGTTCCCCAAGAGGCAAGCGTCAACCCTCCTTGTGTTTGCCTGAGTTCCTGTCACTAGTAGTGATCTAGTCTGTGGGTGATGGCTGGCTGTGGGGGTGTATGGTGGGGATAAGGCTCAGGGCTGGTTGGTTTGCGCCTCCCCTATTGGCTGCCTTCCCTTCTCCTCACTCACTTCTAGGCCCACTTTGGGGACATTCCCAAACCACTGGCTCATTCAGAAAAACTGAAGTTTTTCTGTTTGCAGTAGCAACTGATTGCTACAGCTTCCACCTGTTCACAACAGGAAAGAGTGGAATTCCATTTCAGCGTTAGCACAGGAGAATAGAACATGCTGAAAAGACCAAGAAAAGCAGTGTGTGGAGGGTGTGCTGGGAAATGGGGGATGGGACTGAAAGGGAGAGAAGCTGAGTTGCAGGAAGGGAGGGAATGGGTCTCATTTCTCTGGGAACGTCTGGCGGGGTGTATGTGTGTGTGTGTGTGTGTGTGTGTGTGTGTGTGTGTGTGTGTGTGTGTGTGAGTGATATGCTCCTGCTTTGTCTCCAGGATCTCTTGAGGACATGGTAGAGTCCAGGGGATAAGATCAGTTGAAATATTGCCTTGAGCAGTTTTGAATGATGTTGGTAGCCCACTCATCCTTCAGTGGTTATCTCACTTGACCATGTAAATTGTTCAGACCAGAGATTCTATCATGTTGTTTGTTTGTTTATTTATTTAAAGAGACAGGTTCTCACTATGTAGTCCTTGCTGGCCTAGAACTCCATGTAAACTAGGTTGTCCTGGAACTCAGCAAGATCTGCCTGTCTCTGTCTCCTGCGTGCTGGGATTAAAGGCATTTACCATCCTGCCCACTGAATTCTTACTACTTTGTCCTGTTCAGGCTTCCAGATGCAAACAGCTTTGTCGATGAAGGTCCTTCCTGGGCATTGTGCCTTATAGGTTGGGGAAAGTTATTTTAAAGCTTCATTGGTTAAGAAAAGCTTTAGGGCATGGAAGTAAAGGGAATGAGGAGGAGGGTAAAAGATGGCGTCTTATTCTATAGACTTGGGATTGGAAGTGAGGATTTTTTTAGCCACACAGTCCAAAACTGTAAACATTACTCATAACTACCCATCATGTCTTCTCCAGCCCTCTCCTCTCTCCATCCAAGCTGTGGCCAAACTATCTTAGACCAGCCACTCAAGTGTTCATGTGCATGTAAGAGTGTTGTCTCAGATTCTCATTTTGTTAGTTTATTTTTCTGCAAGGATCTTAATGTTTATTAAATAAACAGGCAGTGGGTTTGTATGACATGCCCACAGCTTCTGTGTATATGACACATGCCTGGCTTGTGTTCTAGAAGTGTGTGTTACTTTAGCCTTTGGCTAGGGAACTGGTAATGGTGGGAGACCACTCAATTACTCTTTCAGAAATTGTGTAGCTTTGTTTCCCCCCTCCCCAAGAGATTGTGGGTAACAGTTCTATCCATCAACCCCAGAGAATGTCTTGGGAAGGGAAGGATCTCTTTAAGGTCTAGATAGCAAATAACCCCCCTCTTTATTCGCCTGCCCCATTTTGGGATGCTATGACAAGTTCACCTCTGCTTTACAGGTACATTGGGGCACTGGGAGCCCGAGTGATCTGTGACAACATCCCCGGTTTAGTGAGCCGGCAGCGGCAACTGTGCCAGCGCTACCCAGACATCATGCGCTCAGTGGGTGAAGGTGCCCGGGAATGGATCCGAGAGTGTCAGCACCAGTTTCGCCATCACCGCTGGAACTGCACCACACTGGACCGGGACCACACCGTCTTTGGCCGTGTCATGCTTAGAAGTAGGGTCCTCTCCCAAGCTTCCCACTCCCTTTCCTTCCTTTGTTTGGGGTGGTGAGTTAGAATGGTAGGCATGATTCCCTTCATTTTCCTGTACACTACCTCAAAATCTAAGAAACAATTGTAGGCAAACGTGGGAGACAGGAACAGCTGCTCATTACCCTAGATTTGTAAGCTAGGGCCCCTCTCAACTTAAGTGCTTTGACATGGTGTGTCAAGGTAGGTATTCCCTCATACTTCCATCTTTTTCCCTGCTTTTCTCTGGCCTCCGCATACCCAAGTCAGGCACGCATCCATGAACTGTATGACTAAGGACTAGAACTAAGTCCTCTGCTTCCTACTACCAGTCACAATCGTCACCCAGTCACCCTAACAACCCCAACATTAGTAATGGGAACAAGACATAAACAGAAAGGTGATAAGTAAATATTTCAAGAGCTAGTGGCTTACCTCCAGTTCAGCAAAAGAGTTTAGCAGAGCTGTTCAGCAAAGGCAGGGAAAAGAAATGAGGCAGGACTCTGAAGGTACAGGAGAACCGGATATGATGAACATAGGTCCCCAAGGGCAAGGAGAGGACCAGAGCAGGCTTAAAGTTAGTGTGTTTCTCTCAATATGCTAACCCTGGGCAGGGGTCAACATTGCAGGGGAACTGTCCAGCAGAGGGGGCCTGAAAACCCTGGAATGTTGACCAAGGCAGGTGGCCCTGTATCAGGACTAGTACATGTGTGTGCACTGTCTCTCAATCTGTGTGCGTGTGTGTGTGTGTGTGTGTGTGTGTGTGTGTGTTGTGTGTGTGTGTGTGTGAGAGAGAGACAGAGAAAGAGAGACAGAAAGACAGAGACTGATCTAGGGAAAACAGGAAATAGATTAGAGGCCAGTCCAAAGAGGTTAGATGTACAAAGGAGAGGGACAGTGAGAGCTGGCAGGAGAGGTTGACTTCTCTGAGGAATGCTCTTAGAAGGGAAGGACACCTTGCTAAGGAAACTTCTGAAATTGTGTGGACTGAAGAAGGGGATGGACAGAGTTGGGCATGTGGCCTGTTCCTGCAATGCTAGCACTAGGGAGGCTGAGACAGGAAAATCTCAAGTTCAAAGCTGGATTACATAACAAGTTCCAGGCCTGGACCATTGAATAAGGCACTGTGAAAAACACCCAAAAGTGTGTGTGTGTGTGTGTGTGTGTGTGTGTGTGTAGTGGAAGACATGGACTGTTCCTGTAATATGTCTCTGCCTCTCTCTCTATGTAGGTAGCCGGGAGGCAGCATTTGTATATGCCATCTCATCAGCAGGAGTGGTCCATGCTATCACTCGGGCCTGCAGCCAGGGTGAATTGAGTGTGTGCAGCTGTGACCCATACACCCGTGGTCGGCACCATGACCAACGAGGGGACTTTGATTGGGGTGGCTGTAGTGACAACATCCACTACGGTGTCCGCTTTGCCAAGGCTTTTGTGGATGCCAAAGAGAAGAGGCTTAAGGATGCCCGGGCCCTCATGAACTTACATAACAACCGCTGCGGTCGCACGGTCAGTACTCACATCTGGGTATGTTCATTCATATTCTCTGGTATAAACCAGTTAGTGTGAACACAGACTGAATTCAGAGGTGTAAGAGTTGATGGCTTCTGGATCACTTCCAAAATACCTAACATTTTACCACAGAATGCAAGGGAGCCTGGGAATGCATAGGTTCAACCAAGTTTTCATTAGACAGGAAAGTAACTTTCTTTTTTCTCTTCCCCCTTTCGTTCCTTCCTTTCCCTTCTTCCCTTTCCTGTTTCTTTCTTTTTTGTTTTCTTTTTTGGTGGGGCAGGGGCCACTTCCTTGTTTTTGAGATAGAGTCTATGTAGCTTTGGCTGGCCTGGAACTCAGTATGTACACCAGGCTGGCCTTGCACTCACACAGATCTACTTGCCTCTGCTTTCTTAGTGCTGGGATTAAAAGTATGTACCACCATGCCCCACCTTGTGTTTTTTTGTTTTGTTTTGTTTTGTTTGAGACAAGATTTCACCCTGCCTATAGCTTAGGCTGATCTGAAATTTGTGGCACTACTCCATCTCAATCTTTTGAGTGCTGGTATTTAAATGTGTGCCACCATGTTGAACTAAAAAGTAAATTTTAAATTTTTAAAAATTTGATTTGTCAGCCAGGCTGTGGTGACACACACCTTTAATCCCACCACTCTGGAGGCAGAGGCAGGAGGTTCTCTGTGAGTCTGGTCTACAAAGTGAGTTCTAGGACAAGCTCCAAAGCTACAGAGAAACTCTATCTTGAAAAAAATTTTTTGATTTGTCTATGCTTGTGTGTACACATGTGTATACATGCATGTACATGTCTGTGCTTTCTCACAGAGGCTAGAGGATGTCAGATGTCCTGCTCTGTCACTGTCCACCTTATTCTCTTGAGATAGGGTCTCTCACTGAAGCTGGAACTCAAGTCCCAGCAATCTTCCTATCTCCAATCCTATTTCTGTCCCCCAGACCCCATTACTGGGATCACATGTGCCCCATGTGCTACCATGCCTGGCTTTTTACATGGGTTGTAAAGATTTAAAACAAGGTTCTAATGCGACAGTAAGTGTTCTTACATGCTGAGTCATCTCCCAAACTCCAAAGTAACTTTAAATATTTTGAATTTTAATTTATTATTATCATTAGTGTGTGTGTGTGTGTGTGTGTATATGCATGATGTATATGGGTAGGCATGTATGGCACGGTGCATGTTTGCAAATCAGAGAATTTTGTGGAACTAGCTCTCACCTTCCACTTATATATGGGTTCTGGGGATCTCAAATTCAAGTTGCCAGGTTAGTATGGCAAGTGGCTTTCCTAGATATCAGTTCATTGGCCCAAAAGTAGTTTTTGTTTTTGTCTTTGTCCTTCATAAAGACCTTCAGGTATTGCTTTAGGCTGTTCACTGGTATTTGAGCATCTGCTATATATACTGTGCTGAGAAATGATATGCTATACAAGCAAAAGGCATGACACTTGGCTCTTTAAAAGGATGTGTAGGCTGTAATCAGGAGCTTGACAGTCCAGCCAGCAGTCATGAAGAGCAAAGCACTATTGGTCCAAGAAGGTTTCCTAGAAGAGATTCTCTGACATGGTCAGGAGGAATGGGTGGGATCTGGCAGAGAACCACCAGTAGACCTGGGCCAACAGAGCTCAGAGCACTCCTGCTTTGGACCCTAGGAATGACTAAGCAATGTCTTCACTTGCTTCCCCTCTCCCCTAGGCTGTGCGGCGATTTCTGAAGCTGGAATGTAAGTGTCATGGTGTGAGTGGCTCCTGTACTCTACGCACCTGCTGGAGAGCACTATCGGACTTCCGCCGCACTGGTGACTACCTGAGACGGAGGTATGATGGGGCCGTGCAGGTGACTGCCACCCAGGATGGTGCCAACTTCACAGCAGCCCGCCAAGGCTATCGACATGCTACCCGGACTGATCTTGTCTACTTTGACAACTCCCCTGACTACTGTGTCTTGGACAAGGCTGCAGGTGAGAAAGAAGCAGGCAGAGAAATACATGAAGCCTGATGATTACTGCAAATTCTTCTGCTTAATCCAGGTCTGTCCAGTTTGTTAAGGAAGGCAAAGGAGTCAGTCAGCTCCTTACATGAAAATAGGTGGTTTGTGCCTCAGGCTGCCAGGCCCAAGGCTGCACAAGTAGGGTCATATGTCACTCTACTATATCCCCAGTATCTGAGATGCAGTAGGTACTACTCGAGAATATTTAAATGAGCTACCTGTTTTCAGTTCTGAGCTAGATGCAAGCTACACAGATGCATCAGATGTAGCACTAAACCTTTGGTTTTTTGCAGTCTAGCTAAAGAAATAGGATGGAGCTGGGGATGGAGCTCAGCTGATATAGCATGTGCTTAGTATGTGCAAGGCCCTGGGTTTGACACCCACTACTACCAAAGTAAACAAACAAACAAACAATCAAAAAAAGTGATATAGTAAGCAAATGGAACTACAAAGAAAGATGACTAGCTGGGTAATAGTGGCATACACATTTAATCCCAGCACTCGGGAGGCAGAGGCAGGCAGATCTCTGAGTTTGAGACCAGCTTGGTCTACAGAGCTAATTCTAGGACAGACAAACAAATGAACAAAGACAAGATGGCCAGCGAGGAACATGGGGAGCAAGCTGCTTCTTGATGTGCTGCTGCTGCACATTCCAAAAGAGCGAGAGAGACAGGAGGTGACCTCTGCAAAGGCTGCTGGAGCAGCAAGCGCTTGATAACAAGCAGAAAATGGCTGTTTTTCAGTCTGTTGTACATATGCGATGGAAGGGGGTCTTGGGAACACTGCAATGTGATGAGGTGTTTTCTGTGAGAGAATGGAAGCTGCCATCTTGGCTCATAATTTCTGGTCTGGATAGGTTAAACCAGGCCAGTCCCTGTCCTTGAGCTCCCAGGCTCTTTGTTGGAGATTCACAAATCAGATTTGGTAGAGCAGAGCTCCACACCTTGGCTGGCTTCAGTTCTGTATGTTTTCACTCTCTTCATTTCTAGAGTCAAGTGGCTCAGAGCATTTCAGCCCACAGAGAGGGGTGGTGGTCTGCCTGGATAATGGAAGGTTTATATGTACTTTGTAGAGAGCTAGAAGTAAGGAGGTTGGGGAAGCCTTCTGGACTCTCCTAGTGATTTGCTGTCATGAGTTAATTTTTCCATGTGGTCTAATTCAGACATCTCTGGATGCCTGGGAATAATTTCACAGCACCTGAAGTATAGACCTGTTTTATCATCTCTAAAATGTACCTTTGGAGAGTGATTTTTGGAGTTAGGAGGGAGGACAAGTCGTATGCATATTAATTTTTCTCAAAGGCATAAAATTAGGTTCCATAAGCCCAAAGAATCCAAATGGTATAAAGCCACCCAAGCAGTATGGAACCAAGTATTCCCTCTACAGCAGTACCATCCAACTAAGCTTCCTACAATGATCAAATCTCCATTGCTGCTGTCTCCGGTGCAGAGGCAGCAAGCCTCACGTGATAACTGAACATGTGAATTACATAAGTGCCCTCTTATCTATGGGGGAATGTGCTCCAAGATTAGGGGATGATGCTTCTCAAACACACATACCTGTGGTAAAGTTTAATTTGTAAATTAGGCTTGACACGTGATGAATGACAAGGACAAATAATAAGATAATAGATCCATGTTTTGGTGGTGCTACTGATCTTGCAATATGCTGAGCAAGGGCTCTATTACTGAGTCACAAATAGGACAATGTTAATAATACAGTGTGATAAAACATAAGTTTTAATCATTTATCTTTAGATTTTCCATTTAATACTTTTGGAACTACAGTTGATGTTGGGTAGCAAACTACAGAAACTAAAACCATGAACATGTGTGGCAGACTAGTACAGAGTCCAACTCAAAAGTAAAACATTTTAATTTAGCTCATTTTAATTCACTGAATTTAAGAGAGCATGTGTAGTCAGTAGCTACACTGGACAACATAGCTCCAGACTATAGAAAAAGATTTTGGTGTTTACTCTTGGAGTTAGAATAACATATGTAGTAGACCTAGTCAGCCCACATTCTAGAGCAGTAGTTTGCTAACATTTGGATTACTTATTCCTGTTGTTTAAAAAAAAAAAAAATGGAGGGGGCTGGAGAGATGGCTCAGTGGTTAAGAGTGCTTGCCTCTCTTCCAGAGGTCCTCAGTTCAGTTCCCAGAACCCACATTAGGCTTCTTAGAACTGGCTGTAACTCCAGCTCCTAGGGGCTGATGCCCTCCTATGGCCTATGAGAACATCCACACACAAGTGTGCATACACACATACAAAGATACACATGCATACACACATACAAAGATACACACACACACACACAAATAAATCTTAAAAAGTAAAACTGAGGGCTGGAAAGATGGTTCAGCTGGTAAAGGTGCTTCTGCAAACCCTGTTGACCTGAGTCTGATGCCCCCAAGAGCCATAATGTAGAAGGAGAGAACCAACTCCCACAAGTTTTTCTCTGACTTCTGCATGTATCCCCATAACATACATACATGAATATGTATTTTAAAAGAGAAAATTGAGCATCTACTTCTACCGTATATATACTTACTTTGACATTCCACTCGTGTTGCTGTTCTGTGTGTATTATAAGATATGCACACTATGTTTTTGTTGTCATCATCATCATTGTTATAGTGCCAGGAATCCAATGCAGGGGTTTGCAAATGCTAGGCTAGCACTCACCACTGAACCATACTCCTAGCCCTAAAACAGATTTTAAACCAATCAGCTCAAAAACAAAGATAAAAGTTCTGCATTTTCTCCCCATATCCTAGTAGAATATGGTGACTATTGCTGTTGAAGTTAGCTGATTCATTTTCTTTGTTGAAGTCTCAGACCAATCACTTTTCCATTTCTGGAGAAAGGGTTAATAGGATCATTTGGGCTGACATCTATTGGGATGAGGTCCTGAGCATTCCCTATGCAAGGAGAAAACTATTTTCCTCTTCAAGAATCCCTTCCGAAAGGGGTATAAGACAAAAACCCCTCAGAGATATGCCTCCAGCCCACCTATGTTGAACAGCAATAATAAATGACCCATAATAATCTATTACATTAGATGATGTGTTGTTTTGTTTCACTGAGACAGGATCTTGCTATGCATTCCAGTTTGGCCTCAAACTCACTATGTATCCCAGGCAAGCCTAAAACTAAAGCGGACCCCCCCCGCCTCTGTATTTTGCATGATGGTATTTAGGCATGTGCTACCATACCTGCTAAGTGTTATTTTATATATACTTCCATATATGGAAACTGAGGTCCAAAGACATTCATTAACTTGCTAAATTACTAAAGCTATGAAGTGGTGCAACTAGAATTTAAACCCAGAAATATGACATCACAACCCCCACAAAATTGGAGACCCTCACCCAGGCACACAGTTCTTATGCTCACAAGTTAGATTGTGTAGAGGACATGGCAGTGTGCATTGGCAAGAGAGGGACTGAAGGTGAAATCAGTAACTTCTGGGGAGTGTTAATGGTGCAAACAAATGAACTGGGTCAGAGGGCAATGAATGATCATTTTGGTTAGTGGATACATTTTTAGAAAGAGAGATTCTTTATGGCTTGTTAAGAGTATAAGGGTACCCAGAGTGGCTAAAAACAAAAGTAACTTGGTTCTCACCTCTCTTCTTCAATGTAGGTTCCCTAGGTACCGCAGGCCGTGTCTGCAGCAAGACATCTAAAGGAACAGATGGTTGTGAAATCATGTGTTGTGGCCGAGGGTATGACACAACTCGAGTCACCCGTGTCACCCAGTGTGAGTGCAAATTCCACTGGTGCTGTGCTGTGCGGTGCAAAGAGTGCAGAAACACTGTGGATGTCCACACTTGCAAGGCCCCTAAGAAGGCAGAGTGGCTGGACCAGACCTGAACACGCAGATACCTCATTCATCCCTCCACTTCAAGCCTCCAACTCAAAAGCACAAGATCCTTGCATGCACACCTTTCTCCACCCTCAATCCTGGGCTGCTACAGCTTCTGATATGGACTTGGAGAGTGCTCCAGAGGGACCACAATGTCCTGGCTGGTTCCTTAGCCCTAGGAAGGAGTTGATAGGGATGGATATGAGACTGAGTGGCTCCCTGATGTTCCATCTGGAGGTTTGAAGGGAGAGTAGACGAGGTAGGAGTCTGTCTTCAGAGTGATTTGAGTTGCACTAAAGTCAAGGCTCATCTTCCCCTTTGCTTGCACTGACTTCTGATACTCTTTGGGTATGCAACAGAAAGGGAACCTGGAAGAAGCTTCCTTTTTGATCCTACTGTAGCCAAGGACTCATAGGACAGAGATAAAAACTGTCTGTCCCTTCACTAGGGACAATTTGTGCAGACAATCTTAGGCTATAGTATTCTGCTGAGACCCTGAGATAGCTAGATGTGTTAGGCATGGTGAACAAGGCTCCATCTCATGCTCTTATGCAGCTTATAATCTAGTGGTTTTGTGAGGGGGTAAATCACAAAACTGTACAAATACACGCTCTCTGTGTCTCTTTTTCCACCTGCATCAGACAACAGCAGCCTCCTCACTGGCTGCCTGTTCAGAGTGAGGTAGCTTGCAGTAGTTCAAAGTCTTAATAGACCATTAGAGCCCCCGAACAGAACTGTGAAAGAATAGCATAGTAAACCTGGCTAGGACTTGGGACTTTGCACATATCAATTATTCTGGACATTAGGTAGGTTTGGAAAAGACTAACTAAAAGGCAGGTAACTCATGAGAGGGTAAGCACAGCTGATCTCAAGGGCTGCATGAAGATCAGTGTATACTAGGAAGATAGAGAGATCTCATTTTGGCAGTTCTTTAGGAGAGGACCTTCAGCATTGAAGTAGGTGCAAAAGCAAGAGACTATATAGAGAAAGAGCTGATGCTGGAGCCAAAGTGATAAACACCTTAGAAGACAGTAGCCTTCCGCCATTTACTCAGCAAATCGTTATTCTGTGATTCTCCAAGTCCTACTGATAACTACTGTCCATTCCATGATTGACTCAAACAGGGGAGGGTTCCCCTATTCTATTAGCCATTGCCTAACTAGTGTAAGCAGTAGTGCAAGGCAGCAGGCATGGTAAGCTAGAAGTCAGGACATGGGGTTTGAAATCTTGATGGCCTAGTTTTTTTGTGACCTACACAGTGATCATCTTCTTGCCTATTGATAAACAGCAACAGTATTGAAATCTGCACTTATGACAGACCTAGGTCTAATCCTAGCTATTTATTTACTGTATTTTTTATTTTCAGCAGGGTCTTTAGATTCTCCTGGCCTAAAATGAGGATGCATGCCTCACTCAGATATTGAGATTTAACCATGTCCCAAACTCCAGCCAACAGATATACTTCATCAAGCCTCTGAGTGGTCAAGTACATCCTAACTTCTCTAGGAACTTCTAATTCAGGACTATTTGGCCTTGACAACAGACATTAAGGAATGCTCACAAGGAATTCTGCATATAGGGCCTCTCTCTTTCCTCAGGTTCCTCTTCATCCAATAGGGCTCTCAGATGTTTGTGGAGCAACTTCATTTTGCCCAGGCAGCAGGAGGTGGGGAGGGGGGTGCTGGGGTGGCTTTGGCCACGGAGGCAGATTTATTTAGATGATAGGACTAATATTTGTGTAACCTGCTGAGACCTGTGTGGGAGAGTTTAGGGTGGTTTTTCTTTGGGTGAGGGGATTTACTCCGGTTTCACATCCATTAACACAAAACATGAACTAGTCAGGGCCCTTGTGGTCTGTGGTGAGGGGATGACTGTGGAGAAATGGGACTGAATGAGTCAGGCCCAGAGAATGTCTTCCTTGCAGAGTAGAGTCAACTGGATAACTGATGAGCTGGTGGTGGGATTAGGGAGGGGGAATGGGAGGGGAAGAGGAACTTCTCTTAAGAAGAGGGAAGCATTGGGAGCAGGGCTGAGGACATCCAAGTTACTACATCAGTGATAGCATAGGCCTTCAATGGCAAAGCCAACCTGAGTTCATCTTACCTGTGCTGTACCACCTACTCTTTGATTTGAGGTTCTTAGTTTATGGAAAGAAGTGGTAGACCTCTGTGGCATCTCATATTACTCCATGTTTTTCCCTGGGCTCCAAATTCTAGCTGATGAAGATGCACAACTGCTTATAAATGGTTAAGAGAAAGATAGCTGTCCAGGGAGTGAGAAGTTTGTAAAGTGAGGTGTTTATATGAGAGAAAAAATGTCTATCTGAGCCCTGCTACAGAAGCTGTGTGGCCCCAAGAAGGAATGATGGCCAAGCAATTAATTTTTCCTTAGAACTTAGCTTGTCTCTGCATTCCAACTGGCTTTAGACAACTGGCGTTCATCCTCCACTATACAAACAGAAACTGATTTATTTGGAACAAGCAACAAAACAAGAACTTTATTTGGTGCTGGGGTTCCACACAGCTCTGCTACTCCTCATCTATTGTGAAGGCCCCCTTTCCCATCCATCTGTTCTCTATGGTAGACATTTGTCCTCCATCAGCAGTGTCTTAACCTCCTTCCTCTTTTCCTTTCCCTCTTGTTAGTCCTCATTTCTTTTATCTTTTGATAAATATTTAGTACAGTGCATTTCAGTAAGTGCTATTTGGATACAAAGTGAACTTAAAAGATACTGTTTCTATCCTTTAGGGTTAATAGGATCTTTTGGGGGAAGGCACATGACTGAAGAACCTCAGCTGCACAGCCTGCAGCCAGTGTCTTTTAAACACAAGAGCCAGGGGGATGGCTCACGCTTTGGGATGCTGATGCAGGAACACTACTGTGTTTGTGAGCAGGCTCTGTTAGACAGTGAGCTCCATGCTAGCCTGAGAACACAGTAAGACTCTGTCTCAAACAAACAAACAAACAAACAAACAAACAAACAAACAACCAGAAAAGAAGAATGCAGGCCATAGTCCATAACCCAGTACTCTAGAAAAGAACCAAATCTTACTGTTTTCAGTTCTAAATAAAGGCATTAATTCACATTCTTTATTAGAGTAAATGTAAGTGTAAATCAGGGACTTCAGATTAAAAGAAGAAAACACTATCCTGAGGGTCTGTTTGCAAAAAGCTCTATAGCTCTATTTATGAATGCTCTCAGCCTCATTTCTCTTCCTCTTTGTTACAGGAGACTATTCTTCCCCTTTCACATCCCTTATCAAGAACACCAACCACCAAGCGCCTTGCCAGATTCTTAGACCCACTCAGGACATAAGTTTCTGCATGGCTTAATAGAAGACAGATAATCAGGATTTCCCACCCCCACCCCCTGCCTTTCTAAAATTTTTATTTAAATGTTCTCGGTGGTCATAGGGCAGAAGCCCAATCTAGCTGGGGATAAGGGAGGCCGCCAGGGAGAGTACGTTTCTCATCCCTGGGAGGCATTCAGCCTAGCTCCTGCAGCCAAATTACAGCAGCAGAGAACAATGCAGTGCATTCCTGGGCAGGTCGGTGGGCCCTGGGCGCCTGGGTCTGGTGGAGAGAGGTGCCAGACACAGAGTGCTCCGTAAGCAACCCTGCAGAGCTGGCCCTGGGTGCAGAAATGAAATACAGAGAGCTTCACATTACACACCTGGTTATTGATGGCCTCGCTGGAGGCCTCTGCCCCCACCTTCCACTTGGGAACTGCCTGTATTGCGGGGGTTGGGCATCTTTGAAGCAATGCTGGAAAATAAGAAAGACATGCTTCTTTCTTACTCTTTGCCCTTCCTGTCAGCCTGAGCACAACCATGAGGACACACACATACACACATGCAGAAGGTGCACTCAAAATGGATTCACAAAGCTTTTCTCAAGGCTGTATGGGGATTATAGTAGTCTCACCTCTCCAACAATTAAAAACAAGCAGCTAGGACCCCCCCCCCCCAATCATACCAACAACAGGATCAACTACAAGCAAGGAATGTTTCAAAACTACATTATCAACATGCAATGCAATGTTTGTTTTGGGAATTGGTACTCTCCGGGAGGTGGTGGAGAAAGGACACAGAAAGGGCATGGAGAAAAGAGATCAAGGGTGGAGAATTACCACCCAAGCAGAGTGGCTGAGGCTATGCAACTCCTCAAACCTGCTTTGCACAGAGGACAGGGAGGAGGGCATCTTATGTGTCCTTACTGGCTAGTCTCCTGTGACTGCTTTGAGGTATACAGTCAATAAGCTTGGTGTTTATGACCTGTTGTTGTTTTACACTTAATGGACAAAAAACCAGAATACCTTTGATCCCAGGAATGATCTCTGTAAGAGAGGTACCTGAAGAGCACAAGCAGTGGCTTTACTGTAGTATACATCACCATTGCTGACTCAACTAAGCCCATGATTGCTGACTCAACTAAGTTTTCTCAGAAGCATTTTTTTTTTCTCTTTGGATGATTGACAGGTTTCAGGTAATAGACCTGAATGAATCTAACCCCAAAATTTAAGAGGGACATTAGAGTCTGTAAACTACTTGCCTTGCTTCCTTGTATATCCCGGATTATCTCTGAGCATCTCTGTGGCTATTTATCAGGATTTGAAAATGCAAGATGAGCATTCTCTGCTTTGCTCCCTAACTCTGAAGTTTCCTTTGTTCACTTAGAGCAGCAGGACATAGGAGTTCTTTAATCAAAGAAAGCCAAAAGTCTGATGACATTTTGTCAACACTACTAGCCTCTGTAAGCAGCCAAGTTGAGCCAGTTTCATCCTTTGACAAATTCCAAGGTGGGGGCTTCCCCAAGAATGACAGTAATGCTCACAAAAGCCTTTTGTGCATAAAATGCTTGAGCATGTATGTATAGATCTCACAATCACCCCAGGGGTTGAGGCAGGGTATACTTTATTTTATGGAGCCATTCAGACAGGTTGAGTGAACGATCTAGCTTTTGTTTTGTATTTTGCCCCCATCCACCAAGACTGGGTCTCTCTCTCTCTGTAGCCCTGGCTGCCTTGGAACAGCTTGTAGAACAGGCTCATCTTAAACTTAAAGAGATCCACCTGCCTCTGCCTCCCAAATGCTGGGATTAAAGGTATGCACTACTAGGGCCAGTTTCTTTTGTTTTTTGTTTTTAAGCTTCAAATAATATGCACCCTCCTCAAAGCCTGAGGATGCTGGGATGGGGAGAGGAGGGCAGAACTTTAGAACAGAAATCCCATACAGGAATCCTAAACTGCCAGCAGAGTGTCTGAGCAGAGCTTATAAAGGCTAAGCCTACATTCCCTTAACCTCATCAACATGTTTCATTCCCACTTTGTCACTGTTTTCATCACTAGTTACTCAACAAAGGACTCTACCTCTCAATAGTTTTTGCTTGTCATTTTTTGTAGCCCCACTCCATCCCTCAATTAACCTTAAAATTTTTGTTTTATTTTTTCTAAGTTCTTTTCCCATGGTGCTCAATGCATAGGCAGAGTAGAAGTAGTCATGAGAAGAAATGAGTATTTTGTGGGCTTGTATTAAAATTTCCTTTGAGACCATTCCTTTTTAAGGATCACTACCAAGTCCTTGGTAGGAAAGCTAAGATACCATCCAACCCAAGTCCACCCAGGACCTAGCATAAATCCCTGGATTGCTAGCTGATACAGGCAATTGTGTCCAATTGTGTCCAACTTTTACAATACAAAGTCTTCGCTCAAGAAAAGAAATCACCTAACTTCTCATGTTTTAAGTAAGCTTCTAATTTTGTATTGGGCTACATTTATAGTTATTCTTTGCTATGTGCAGATACAACTGGTTTATGGGCTGCAGGCTGGACACACCTAAAACAAAGGATATCTATGATGCAGAGAAAAATCTCTAAGATGAGGCAGATCGAAAACGTGCTTCTCTCAAGTCCTCCTTCTGCCCTTACTCAAAATTGGGGCCTCAGTTTAATCAAAGACAGAAAAGGCAGCTCAGCTGGCCCCTCCCTGTCCCACATGGTTGTATACTTGGTTTGAGATAGGGTAAGCCCTCAGATACCCTATGTATCCCACTGGTATCCTCCAACAGAGAAGTCAGAAAGGAAGCTGCAGAAACATATTCATCAATCATGGGCTAGGACATTGCAACTCTCTGACCTGGGTCCCTGCTTGAGCTGTTAAGGGAAGAACACCTACCTATAGTCAGGATTTCTTCTGTAGCAAAGCTTGGTTTTTGGTCCATCCATCTTGGCTCTCACTGCTCTCCTGCTTTCCACCCCCAACTGCCTCCACATGTGGGCTCAGAAGTCATCATCTAAAGAATTCCACTGCTCACCTCCTGCATAGCAGCACAGCCCCATGAGGCCGCACACCAGATGGAGGGGATAAAAGTACGAGGTCATGGCTTCTATAAGAGGTTTTTCTTAAACTAACCCTGACTCCTGGAAAAGAGTCAGAGCAGGAGTATGTCTGCTGAGCGCTGACAACAGCAGCTTCATAGATCTTGTGTAAAAAGGAAGGAGAATTCTAAGTTGGCTTTCAGTGGAACTTTCCCAACTTGTGTCTTTGGGTCTATTCCTGGTCTCATGTGTGTAGCCTGAAGATGTCTGAGAAGAAAGTAAAGATTGACAAATCAGGGGACTAATATTTCCTAATCACAGGACCTACATGCTGATGTGGAGGCCTAGCCTTCAACAGATGCCTGGTTTCTCTAGGGTACAATTATACAGTAAAAGGAGGGGAATGAAGGTGCACTAGGACCCTGAGGACATTGAAAAGGCCACCACCAGTAGGTCTTCAAAAGTCTGCATAGAATAAAAAAGGCAAAGGGGTTAGAGAATGAGCATCATGTTTGTTGGGAGACAACATACAGAAACAGCAGTTACAAAGAGACAAATAGTTAAAAGTCTGGGAAACAAGTCTTAAAGAAAAGGAAATGTGAATGAGATTCATCAGGGATGGTTTTCTGAAGGAGGTACTAGAGAGCTGGAATGTTATAAGGCATAACAGCTGGAAGGCAGTCAGAGAAAAGCATTCTATGTTGAAGAACTGGTGTATGCTGAAGCTTACAAGCAAGAATGTACAAGCAATATATGAGGAATTTCAAGGAAGTATATACTATATACATTGGGGAATACAGAGAAATCAGAATACTGAGACCAGAGCTTTCTTATGAGGTGACTGTGTCAAAAGATTCAGAGTCCCACCAGAGCCACACAACAGCTATGTCAGTGAACTGCAGGGCATCTATGGGAGAACACTGGGATGAGTTCATTTGATACACATATGAGGACTCAAGGAGAGGACTGTTTAATCCACCAAAATGCTATGCATCACTTAACTACAGATCCTTATCATTTGAAATTCTGGGTTAATTAAGAGCTATATGATCCATTAATGTAGTTTTAGGCCAAAACCTGATATCAATCAAGTCAAATGCATAAAAAAAAGAATGTAAAGAAGAAATAATTTATAATAGAAAATACATTTCTTCCCTTCACTCCAAACCTTAAAATTTGACTGACTCATATTCCATTTAGTATACCAGATTTTTGTGGCCACAGATTGATCATATCTGAGGACACAGTGGACAGAGAGAAACTTCAAAAAAACTTTAGAGATCACAAACAAATCGGCTGATAAATGAGAAGACAGTTCTAACTCCAGGGCACTGACCCAACAGCCAAAGGTGGACAAATTCTGAGACTATGATTTCCAACTAGAGCTTGCAGTGCTTAGATTTGTTGAAGGTAAAAACAGCCTTTTAGCAGGCTTCTGTTGTACTTGACAGAATTCTCCTAACTTACAAGGACAAACAGCACACAGGCAATCCCGCTCCCTTATTCAGTATCCTGATGTCACTTTCAAAAACAGCATAAATACTGGTTGTGCATTGGACCCAGTGCATGTATTTTAATGCTCCTTGAATAAGCCCAAAGGTGAGCAGTATCTTAGGTTTCTGCTTCACCTAGCTGGCATGCGTGGGTGCTGGAAGGGAGGCAGCGACTTTATGGTGATGATGTTTGTTAGTGTCATCTCAGTTTTTATCCCTCCTCTCCTAGGCAGTTTATTAAAGGTGATTTCTGAAGCCCTTCACAAAAGGAAAGCTCTGGGGTTACATTCAATTGTGACACCACTATGAATTCATTAAGCAGCATGTTTCAGGTTGCACTATAATTTCTCCTGTAATGTAAACCCATGGAATCTGACATAAGCTGATTGCTCGTGCTGGTTATTTTATTTACATTTCTGAATGGAGGGGATTTCAATACTCATAAAATATCTGTCTTATTTTTCATCCATTCTCCCAGGACAGCTTTTATAAAATAGGCCTAGAGACAGAAGCCTCAACTTGCATGACTGGTTAAGCAACAAGAGGAAAGTTATTGCTCAAAAAGCAATTTTTAAAAATTCAATATGGAATTTGAGGCTGAAACAGAGATATGGTTACTCTTAATGCCTTCCAGAAGATAAAAGTTCAGGAAAAAAGCTAAATAACCATGTTCCTTATCTTTGTTCCAGTGCTGTGAGAGTGGGCAGTAGCTTCACAGAGTTCAAAGGGCTGGAGTTAAGTATTCCTAGAGACCAAATGCTAGTGGACAGTCAGCAGTGTCTCAGGAATGCAGGTGAATGATGGTTGGGAAAGGGTTCCCTACCACACAGAAAGATGAGCGTGCCTTCTTACCACCAGGTCATGAATTAGACACTGCATTACAAATTGTTATTATGCATCTAACTTCCATCTAGAAATGGACATTCTGTTAACTTACTCAGAGAGTGACCATTTCTGCTTACTTCAGTAGGTTTAGCAAGCTTAGAGAGACTGCCAGAGAAGTAACAGTCACCTGGAAATTCCAAAACCTCCATCTTCTGCCTTCAAGTCATTGCTCAAATTATCTGTTACCCTTTCATCTGCTATAGCACCAAGTTAATTCAGCATATTCTTCAACCCTCTAGTATAGTTTTTGGGTCTACTCTTCTACTCCACATACTTCATCATTTAAGCAGTTTCCATTTTCACTGATTACACATCTGACTTGTATAAATCAGTAGGCGCAGGTTCTGTGTCTATTTTATTATGTGCATAGTAATTCTAGTACTCAGAAGGCAGAGGCAAGAATGATTGGGATTTGAGATAGCCTGGCCTACACAGTGAGCCCCTGTTTCAAAATATGAATACCCTAAGGCCATAACCTCAGGGATCCAGTTAGTGCATATTACTTGACTGAGGCAGCGTAGAAAACACAAGAACTATATTTGGGGCTGGAGAGATGGATCAGCAGTTAAAAGAGCACTGGCTGGTCTTCCAGAGGACCTGGGTTCAATTCCCTAGTACCCACACTATAGCTTACAACTGCCTGTATCTCCAGACCCCGGAAATCTGACACCCTCACACAGATATACATTCAGGCAAAACACCAATGTATATAAAATACAAATAAACAAAATTTTTAAAAGAACTATTTTCACTAACCTGTAAAGCAAACATCTTGGAGGTTCCTTCTATAAAGAAAGACTTGTGAAGGAGTCAGAGTTGAACAGCAACATGCATCTTGGAAGAGTGTACAATAGAACTTACTGCTGTTGCTAGTGTCCTTCTGTTTGGTTTTTAAAATGTGCATGGCAGGTGCCTATGGTTAGTGCTGCAGGGTTAGACAGCTACATGGTGAGTGCGTGAGCTCTGGGAGATGCAGAGCCATTGTCTCCTGTCCTCTTCCCCACGTAAACAGAAGTCAAGTTAGTGGTTCTAACCCACTATTCTGGTCTGCTCCCATGACATCATAGTATTTCATTTTCACCTGGGATTTCCTTCAGCTACTATTAACCTGCCACTATTAGGGATGAGATAATATAAGAGGAAAACATATGGAGGTAAGAGCTTTTATGGCAGTTATCTTGTGACAAAGGGGTAAAACTTTTCTTAAATGTGTCATTGAGGAGCTCTTCACTTTGAGTTAATTCCTAAACTATTCATATAGACATTATATTGAATACTGCCTGTATAAAACTATGAATTTAGGCAGTGAGGTATAAAGTTGAAAATATTCCATGTTACATCTTTGAAAGAATAAAGACACTTTCTGTATCTTGTTGGACTTAAAGACTCTGGCCAGATGGATTTGGAAAGGAGGGCCCTCTGTAAATATAGATTGGCTTCTGTGGTCAATTGGAGGCAACTGAAATCACTTGTCAACCATGAGCAAATTAAAATGAAAGGATGAGCTGGGAGCTAGGTGGTAGCACTAGTCTTTGATCCCAGCAGGGGCAGGCAGATCTCTGTGAGTTTGAGGCCAGCCTGGTCTACAGAGCCAGTTTCTAGACAGCCAGGGCTACACAGAGAAACCCTGTCTGGATAAACAAACAAGGGAAAAAAAAAAAGAAGGAAGGAGAGGGGAGAAGAGGGGAAAGGAGGGGAAGAGGGAGGGAAGGAGGGAGAAAACAAAGAAAGGGAGGGAGGGAGGGAGGGGAGATGGAAAGGATGACTCCCTACAGTGGCAATAGTTCCCATCTCATACTTACACATCTTCATGTCCTGCTGAACCCTCCACCACAAGACTATGAGCTATCTGTGAACAAGAATTGTATCTTATACTTCATAAAGGAAACCAATAAATATTTGTATTGCATTAAAGAATTAACAAACAAGGACTGGGGGAATGACTCAGTTGGTAAAGTGCTTGCAGCACAAAGAAGCCCTGATCAAATTCCTAGCACCTAGATAAAAAAACCAGGCAAAGCATTATGCGCCTATAATCCCAGTACTGGGAGGGAAGAGACAGAGGGAGTCTAGCCATTCAGTGTGTTCCAGGTTCAGTAAGAGATGCTGTTTCAAAAACCAAGGTGGAAAGTGATAAAGGAAGACATCCAGTGTTAACAGCTGGTTTCACATGCACACAATAGACACTCACATAAGCACACACACACAAAAACACCAAATAAAAATGAACAAATCCATCAGTAGTAATATCTTAATGCAATGAATTTGAAACTCAAGGATTTATAGTGTGCTTAATAGTTAGCATATTTTTTTTTAATGCTGAGGCTCTTTTAAAAGTCTAAACTTTGAAAACAAATTAAGATAAGCCTTTTGGAGTTCTTCCATTCAAAAAGCAGATACTGAAAGCTTTTTTTTTTCCCCCCCAGGGTATCCAGGACTCTCTGAACTGCATGTTCCAGTGTAGTTTTTGTTTTTAAAAGGTGGTATTACAATAGCTAAAATAGACTAAGAGCGAGTGAATAAGAATAGTCTTCACAGGCAGGGCTTAACTAAATTAGAATCCCTGGGCTCCCAGTAAAGGCTAAACCTCCAAAGGGATCAGAGTCAAGTAAATAAAAAATCCAGCTGAATTTTATCAGAGGCCAGAGTTTCAACTTTGAGTACCCCAGCAACAGAGAATGAATTATGTATAAGATTAGTGAAGTGCCTTCATCCACACTCCAGCCAGAGAACATTTTTCTATCTCACTGTGACTGAGGGAAAAAACAGCAATGCATTTGCCCGCCAAGAACAGCTGTGGCTGTACTCTGGAGTCTAACAACGCTGAGGATTAAAATTTAGTTGTAATGCTGCTGCTATTGGGAGTAAAAGATTGAACTCTGGGTTCAGAAAAGAATTAGGACAAAAGCATACTGGACAGGTGAGAGCATGGGCCAGCATGCTCCTGCACACTGTCTTAACTTCTCCGGGGCTTCTTTCTTACACACTGCTCACAGACTCCACATACACACTTTACCTCAAGAGAATTCTTATAATAAAGCTCTGAAACTTTGTTGAGCACCATGTGAAAAACAAGTAATTATTTCCTTGAAGTTCTTTAAAGATGGACCCAAGATAATTTTCTTAAGTTTGTCTATTTTTAAATTTAAAAGTATTTATTTGTGTGTGTGTGTGTGTGTGTGTGTGTGTGTGTGTGTGTGTGTGTGTGTGTGTGTGTGTGTATACATGCCCCAGCAATGCACACATGGAGGTTGGGGACAACTTTGTGGGGTCAGTTCCATTCTTTCCTCATTTACAAAGGTCCCTGGAATTGAACTCAGATCTTCAGGCTTGTGCAGCAATGTACCTTTACCTACTGAGTCCTCTTGCCAATCCTTTAAGGCAATCTTGTTTGTTCATTTTTAAGACAGGGTTTCTTTGTGTAGCCCTTGCTGTCCTGGAACTCACTATATAGACCAGGCTGGCCTCAGATGCACAGAAATCCTCCAGCCTCTGCCACCTGAGTGTTAGGATTAAAGGTAGGCGCCATCATATCCAGCTCCTAAGGTAATCTTAATGTTATTATAAACAATTTCCTCTTTTATATTGGTAAATAACCATAAATACAATTTTTTTTTCTGAGATCCCATCAGCAATAAGGGGCATACCCAAGGATAAAACAAACTATTAGAAGTCTAACTGCTTTCTGAAACCCCCACTTCAGCAACAGAGAAAGTTATGGTATTTTATATCAAAAGTTTATTCTGTTCAGCTAAACTTACCCCATAACCCTACAGAAACATAATTTGATTTTGAGAGAAGTTTCATATTAAAATATAAAATATACATTTATTTACATTTTGTGGTAAAACTTTTTTTTTTTTTTTAGGGTTGCTTAGTAGCTCAATGGTAGAGCATTCCTCTAGCAAGCACAAGGTACCTCCCAAGCATATAGGCATTCGTAGGTGTGTGTGTGTATGTGTATGTGTGTGTGATTTTAAATACAGGCTGATCCCAGTACTAGAAAGGCAGTATCAGGAAGATTGCTGGCAACCTAAACTAGAACCCCACACTTAGGCAGATAGAGGCTCTGTTGCTGAGCTACCAAAATTAGCTTTTACTTTTTGAGTTAATTAGATTCTTTTTGAAATATTATAAGCCAAGGGCCACTTTATACTTTCCATATATTTTAAGCGGAGACACTGATGTTGTTCAGTTATGTACCTGGTATAAATAACCAAACAGCACTCACTCTTCATTCTTAAGTAGCTAATTAGTAAGAAGAGGGGTGATGAGGGAAAGCCAGAAATGTAAGTATGCAGTCTTTATTTTAAAGCATCAGAGTTCACCAACTCACAGACCTGAAGATTTCCCCAGGCAGCTCTGCCTTGCAGTAAACATTTCTTGAATCTAAACACCCTTCCTGTTTTTCTGGCAATCCACATCAGTTTTTGAATTTAAAAATCTTCTCTATATTCAACCCTCATAGAAAGACTTTTCTAGCAAAGCCATCTGGCTATACCACCAGTTTGTCTATTGTTATTGTTGTTTTAATGGAATCTTACTGTGTAGCTCTGGCTTCACAGTCTTGAACTCATTGTATAGACCAGGCTGGCTTCAAGCTAATGTCTCCTGCCTCTGCATCCTGAGTGCTGGGATTAAGGGTGGGAATCACTGCACTTGGCACCACTCTGCTATTCTATATTCCCTCAATATTATTCTACTTTTCTACTTGTTTTGAGGTTAGTTGTCACTCTCTCTCTCTCTCTCTCTCTCTCTCTCTCTCTCTCTCTCTCTCTCTCTCTCTCTCTCTGTCTCTCTCTCTCTCTCTGTGTGGGTGTGTGCACATGCACGTGTGTGCATTTGTTTGTTTGAGACAGGGTCAAACTATGACCAACTATGGCCTTGAACTCAATTCTTGCCTCAGCTTCCCGAGGGTTGAGATTATAGATACGTAAAACTGTGCATAGCCTATATGCACAGTTGAAACCAAGTCAAGCTGATCAAATGAGCTGCCAGTGCCACATTATTCTGTTATTCTTTCTTTCCCCACCTTGGAAGACTTTAGTTCTTGAAAGATATAAAAAAAATATGAAATTTCATGAACATTTAAGTCTGGATATTTATGTGTTTGTGTGTGGTGCATGTATGTGTCTATGTTTGTGCATGTGCACACAAGGGTCAGAGGTCAATGTCAAGTGTCGTCCTCCACTTTATCTTTTAAGAAAAGGTCCCTTCAAGTCAGGCAGTGGTTTACACCTTTAATCCCGGCACTCAGGAGGCAGAGGCAGGTGAATCTCTGTGAGTCCTAGGCCAGCTAGTTCTAGGACAACTAAGGCTTCACAGAAAAACCCTGTCTGGAAAAAAAAAAGTGTGGAGGTCCCTTCACTGAATTGGAGCTAGGCTAGCTGCCAATGAGCTCCAGGAAGCTTTCTGTCTCTGCCTCCCCAGTATAGGACTGTAGTTGCACCCATGTGCCTGCCTGTTTTAAAAACGTGGGTATAAATCCAAACTCATATCCATATACTTGAGTATCAACCCTTTACCAATTAAGCTATCTTCCCAATCCCTCAATCTGGACATATCTGAAGGAAAACGAAGAGAATGCAGCATATGAAACACCTTATAGGAATCAGACAGCATCTTTTTGTTTTGCTAAAAGATCACAGAACTAGAGCTATAGCTTAATGGTAGAGCATTACCTAGAATGCACAGGAACTGGGTTTGGTTCTCAGCATTATAGGAAAAAAGGAAAAGAAGCAAGGGGGGAGGGGGAGGAAGGAAAGGAGGGGATATCAAGACTATCCAAATAAAGTCTTGAGGCACTAACAATGAAATAAAATTATAAACATTTAAAGTTTTTGATCTGGGGCTGGAGAAATGGCTCAGCAGTTAAGAACATATACAACTCTCACAGAGGACCAAGTTCAATTCCCAGCACCTACATCAGGCGCCTTACAACCACATGTAACTCTAGCTCTACAGGATCTGAGGCCTATGGAGGTAGAGACTTGCAGTCATGTGCACATACCCATAATCAATCTCTCTCTCTCTCTCTCTCTCTCTCTCTCTCTCTCTCTCTCTCTCTCTCTCTCTCTCTCACACACACACACACACACACACACACACAAATAATAAAAGTAAATCTTTAGGGGAGTGGAAGAAAGAGAGTACTGGGATAGTCAACTGGAGTCAGAAGGGCATCTTTGGGAAGAGCTAGAAATGTAGTGCAATGGAAACTCTCAGAAATCTATGAGGGTGATCCTAGCTAAGACTCATAGCAACGGGAGATACAGTGCCTGAACTGGCCATCTCCTGTAACAAGGCAGGACTTTTAGTGGAGGGACTGGGACATCAGCCCAGCCATATAACCTTCAACCTACAATTTGTCCTGCCTACAAGATGTGTTGGGGTAAAGGTAGAACAGAAATTGTGGGAGTGATCAACCAATGACTGGTCCAGCCTGAGACCCATGCATGAGAGGGAGCCCATCCCTGACACTGCTTGGAGAATCAGGACAGTGACCTGTCAGCACAGCTCAGAGACCTAGGGTAGAACCAACTATGACTGACGAAAGAAAAAAGTCATGTAATGATGTCTAGTGATATTCTGCTACACTCATGGGTTGGTGCCTAGCCCAATGGTCACCAGAGAAGCTTCATCCAGCAACTGACAGAAACAGATGCAGAGACCCACAGCCAAACATTAGGTGGAGCTTGAGGAAGCCTGTGGAAGACAGGGAGGAAAGATTGTAGGAGTCAGAGGGGTCAAGGACACCACAAGAAAACACACAGAATCACCTAACATGGGCTTACAGAGATGGAACCAATAACCAGGAAGCCTGCATGGGACTGCACTCTGCACATTGTTACAGTTGTGTAGCTTTGTTTTCTTGTGAGACTCCTAACAGTGGGAGCGGGGGCTGTCTCTGACTCTGTTGCCTGCTTTTGGGACCCTTTCCTCCTACCAGTTTGCTTTAGTCAGCCTTAATAGGAGAAGCGTCTAGTCTCACTGCAACTTGATACACTATGGCTGGTTGATAATCCATGGGAGGCTTGCCCTTCCCTGAAAAGAAAGGAAGAGGAGTGGATTGGGGTAGAGGATGGGTGAAGGGACTGGGAGAAAAGGAGGGAGGGGAAACTGCAGTTGGGGTGCAAAATCAATACATAAATACAATACATAATACAAAATCTTTAAAATTAAAAAAATACTGACCTATTATACCATAGGCTCATTCTGTTACCTTTAAATTTTCAGGAAATGCCTCCGCTACATTACTGTAAAAATAATATGATTACAGAACACTATTTTGCAGGTATATAAGTTAAAAAATATTCAGAAAATAATTTCCAAATAAGAAGAAACTGATTTTGTGGATAACATTTCTTTTTTGAGGTAGAGTTGCATGTAGCCTGGGCTGGCCTCAAACTTGGTATGCAGTTTATGATGACCTTAAACTTTTGATCCTTCTGCTAATACCTCCCAAGTGCTGGGATTATGACCACCATACCTGGTTTATATACCAGGGATCAAATCTAGTCAAGCACTCTGACTAACTGAGCCATAGTCCCAGCTGTCAGTCACAATTCTGAATGTAATCCTATATATTAATCAAAGAGGAATTATAGGTTCTTAGCATCAATTAGGTCAAATGGAGAGAATATGGGAAATATTCTTTTACCTATGAATAATTTTCACTTACTGGTTATGATGATTAAAAAAAAACCCAAGAACCTTTCAAAATAATCATATGCCTTTTTTACTTTATATACTAATATAAAGTAACATGGTTATAATTGTTTATCAGCTTTCTAGTTCTTAAAATGATCTTTGTCCCTGGGGGAAAAATAATGAGAGATAGTAGATAAACCTTCCCCAAAGTTTTTTCACTATTCAGTAAAATATATTTGGCATTTATGTGCGCTTATTATTTTTAAAAATGTAATTTGGGAAGAAAATTTTAATTATTTTTAGGAAGGGCCTGAAGAATCCCCAGTGAGGCATTCTGTGCAGAGGTCCTTTGTTAGTATAAGAGCTGACCTTCTATATCTTTGGAAATCATGCAACTTGGCTAATGTAGTCCTTAAAGAATTAATCAAGCAGATTGTAAGGCCTTTGCTACAGTGGAGCCAGCCAATTATGAGTTCCTCTGAAATTCATCACTGGTACATCCAACAGCATTTTCCCACATAAAGATTAGTGGAAGTATGTGCAGACAAGGCCTGTTCCCACTCCAGCACAGCTACAGGGTTCTCTCAGCAAAACTCAACAGAATAAAACAATTTATTTGCTACTCTTTTTTATTCCTGCCTTAACCCTATCTTTTCTGACAACATCACAGTGACTGTCTTATTTAGTTAAAACTCAATGAGGGACTTCAGCATTCAGGCACATTTCTTGATGCAGAGTACTGGAGCCACAGCTTCAAGCCTGAATTCATCAGTAAGCTAGTGAACTCCCCGATGAGCATCTTTAAGTCTTTTGTGATAACAGCCTCCAAGCCTTGCTGGGAAGAGAGCTCTTTCTGCAGCACAGAACTGAAAGAGGCCAGAGTGGGTGAAGACCAGCTCGCTAAGGAGAGGGTAGTGCTGCTCTTAAATAAAGACACTCCTTTCAGATAAGCAGAATCGGATTCCCAGGGCCGGGTTGCTGGCTACCCTTTCTTTGAACCCTCATATTTAACCCAGCAGGCTTCAAAGCAGGTGAGAAAATGACCTACCACTTAAAAGCAATTTTTCCTTTTTCAGGAATCCTGGCCTTGGAGAATATCAGCTCTGGTATCAGTACATTCCACATCTTCAGGGATTTATGCAACCTTTTCATTGCTCTGTGCATAATGTCAGATGAGGTTTTCATCTTAGTCTAGAGAAAAATATCCTAACTTGCTGAAAACTAAGTCTGATTCCACATAGCTTTATACCATGAAAAGGGGGAGAGGGGATAAACCAATAATCATTCTCTCCCATTTCTTTAAATTTGATACACAGTGAGAATTTTAAAAATCATTAACCTCAGGGCTGAGGATGTAGCTCAGTTTGTAGAGAGCTAGTTTATCATGCTCAAAGCCCAAGAATTCAAGGCCAGTCTTAACTACATAGTGTGTTCCAGAATACCTGGTATACATAAGACCTTGCCTCAAAAAATAAAATACCCCAACTCATTAATCTCAAGTGCCTGGAGTTATAAAACCACATTTTTAGGAATTCAAGGGGTTGGAAAGATGGCTCAGTGGTTAAGGGCACTAACTACTCTTAAGGAAGTCCCAGGTTCAATTCCCAGCAACACCCCCTACTCCACCCCACCACCACCACCACCACAACAACAACAACAAAAGATGCTGGGCTGTGGTTGCGCTTGCCTTTAATCCCAACACTGGGGAGGCAGAGGCAGGTGGATCTCTGTGAGTTCAAGACCACACTGCTCTACAAGATTTACTTCCAGGACAGCCTCCAAAGCCACAGAGAAATCCTGTCTCAAAAAACAAAAAACCAAAAACAACAATAACAACAAAAAAGAAATTAAAAAAGAATTTGCTTTAACATGTGAGCTAATACAAAAAAAAAAAAAAAGATACTAGAGAAATAAGATAAAACGGTGATAACAAAAAATTTAGATTTAGTCATGGTGACACATGCGTATAATCATGGATATTCTGACGGCTGAGGTTTGAGCCCCTGACCTTGTGATTTGCCCTGGCAACAAAGTGAGACCCATCTCTAAAGACAAAAGGGGGGAGCAGAGATGAGACAGGAAGAGATAACAATAATGAACAATGATAATAATTCATCAAGAGATAATAATAATTTGGAAAGTTTTCTTAAGTGGCTTTGCCTTATTAAAAAGTAGGGCAAATATATTTAGCATCAGTTTCTGCTTTATATTGCCATTATGTATCTGATCTAACTGAAAAATCCTTACACAGTTTACAACTTGCCAAAATGTTCTGTTCTATAAAGCAGCTTGTCAGTACTAAGACTGGGAAATATTTTTCTTCTTTCTGTGGCTCACAAACACTATGTATCAATTGCATATTTTAATTATTTAAATGACATCCAACTATCATTTATACTTCAATTACTATGGAAAATGGAAAAAACTCATTTTGAGCTTATTATTATCCTCCAAATGTAAAGAGGTAGGCTTTTACTGTAGTCTCTCTTTAGTGGTGACAATGATCACAATGAGAGGGATAATATCCACTTCTTACTGTGGAAAAACATAGTTCTAAACACTTGACATATATTATTAAACTCATTTACCCACAAGAAAACCTATGTAGTACTATTTCTCACTTTATATCTAAGGGCAAAGAAGACTGCATAACTTATATAAGGTTGCATAGACAGTTAAAATGTCAGGGCTGGGATCAGAGCAAAGCAGTTTGGTCCCAGAGTGTTGCTCATAACCACTCTGTAATGATGCCCCTTCTCCACCCTGATAAGGCAGGCTGCTAGCCTGGTGTTCCAAATCCCTCATATTGGGTACAGAGTAGATCAAGGCTTCTTAAGGTTTATATATGCAGATAATAACCTGTTAAGATGCAGACTCTGATTCAGGAGGTTTGCAGTGAAGTTGGAAGCTGTGCATTTTTAACAAGCTCCTAGAAGAGGGTGGTGTTTCCAGTGCATAGACCATACTTTATGAAGTGAAATGTTGTGGAATAGGGTAATTTTTTAACTATGTAAAGATGTGCTGCATTTGTTTAATTATGTAAAGGTGTGTTGCTTTTATTTATGCTGCATTTGTTTAACGAGTAAAGATGTGTTGCTGTCTCCCCTTACATGCCTAAGGCACCTGATTGGGCTAATAAAAAGCGGAAAAGCCAATAGCTAGGCAGAGGAGGAATAGGCAGGGCTGGCAGGAAGATGGAAAGGAAGCACCTGGTGGGGGCCAGTCAGCCACACACAGAGGAAGCAGGAAAGGAGGATGGACAGTACATAGATGAGATAAATGAGCCTCAGGGCAGCACATAGATTAATAGAAATGGGTTAATTTAAGGTGTTTTTGTTTGTTTGTTTGTTTGTTTTGTTTTTGTTTGTTTGTTTTAAAGCTAGCTAGAAACAAGCCTAAGCTAAAGCTGATCATTTATGATTGATAGTAAGTCTTCATGTCATGATTTGGGATTGAAGTCCAAGGAAGCCTGCTCCAGTGAAGAACTACCAGGGGCCTCTACTTCTTTCCTGCATGTCTGCTGCCAAGGCATTTAAGCACTGTATGTTATACAGAGCAGACTGCCTGTTCACAATCATTTTCCATTAGATTTTATACAGGAATAACTGTATGCCACATGCTGATGTGCAGAACCCCTACACATGTAACAGCCATAGAAATAAAATGTAGCTGTAAAGGTTTACTCTCAGCAACTTATTAAATATTATATATACTAACTATACAAATAAAATATAGCATATAAATGTTTATTGTTCAGGAACTAGAATAATAATATATTAGTAACTTCTGGTCTAAAAGAAAGAAAGAAAGAAAGAAAGAAAGAAAGAAAGAAAGAAAGAAAGAAAGAAAGAAAGGAAGAAAGAAAGAAAGGAAGGAAGAAAGAGAGAAAGAAAGGAACATCTACTTTAAACATGTAATTCTTCATTCTCAAGTCTCTGCTAAGAGTGCTAAAGGAACTTGAGCCATATATCCTTAAGGCTCTTCTGGTGCCATTAGTGACCTCTTTAGCAAAGGCAGTTACCGTAGGAACATTGATGGATAGAGAATAAAGTACACTTCAGTCATTTAGCCAGATCTTCATGGAAATACACTGTTCATTGCTACATCTCTATTCCAGATTCCAGACCTCTCTCCTTGCTCTCCCACTCTATTTCTCTTCCTTCCTACTCCACTGCCTTGAGAAACACTCAGGAACCATCTCTCATTGCTTCTCTGTTATCTTTTAAATACATGGATTAAGGGATTCCCCCCCACCATTTCTTTTTCTTCTCTTCTAGCTTTTAAGTGGATAGGATTCCCTTTCTGATCAATTTTTCCATGCTTCTCACACAGCAAGGGCATGTCAGTTTGAGATGCACTCACTCCTCAACAATCAACAACCAACAACACCACAGCAATCAACAGTAAAATTCATTACTAAGCTTCCTTTCTATATGAAGAGGCAATGGAATAGACAGTCTGCAACTCACACATCTGCATTCCCTGAGCAGCAGTGGGAAGTTAATCATCTGGGAGCTTGACTCAAAATCAAATGCATACTCAGACTCTTAGGCTTATAGCCAGTGTCATCTTAATACAGTTGACCTTCAGGAAAAAGGGGAACCAGTGCCCACAGCATGGGTGCCATAAGAGCTAACTAATCTGTAAGGCACAAAATAAACTTTTTGTCTTGTTTTTTTTTTTTTAATTTGTTTGTTTTGTTTTTTGATACAGGGTTTCTCTGTGCAACTCTAATTAATTGTTCTGGAACTTGCCTGAAGGCCAGGCTAGCCTCAAACTCACAAAGATCTGCTTGCCTCTGCTTCCTGAGTGCTGGGATTAAAGGTGTGTACCACCACCATTGTCTAAAATCAACTATATTTATGGCAGGAAAGAAACTCTGAGAAAAACAAGTAGGACGGAAGCGCATACATGTAGAAAATATACTACCACACAAACTGGTTCTTCTATGGCTCTCAGTGCATGTTTCATGTTTCGGAGTATAATAAACAACACCTTCTTTTGGGTTTTAACCCATTATTTGGTGAATATGCTAGGACATAAAAGGGATATGCATTTTTATTTATTTGCTTATACTTAATTTATTATTATTGTGCTTGTACATGGGAGAGGTACATGCATCATGATGTGTATGAAAGTCAGAGGACAACTATGTAGACTTGGTTCTCTCCTTCTATCTTTATGCGGGTTCGAACTTAGGTTGCTTAGATTAGGCTTAGCAACAAGTACTTTGCCTGTTAATTCATCTTGGCAACCCCCCAAAATACGCATTTTTAAAATTAAAAATTATTTTAAAATTATTTTTGGTGTTATTAATTTCTAAATCTGTGTAAAGAAATGAAAAGAGATACCATTTTAATATCAGTCATCAGCCAGGCAGTGGTGGTACATGCCTTTAGCCCCAGTACTGGGGCAGAAGAGGCAGGCTCTCTATGAATTTGAGGCCAGCCTGACCTAACAAAGTGAGTTCCAGGACAGGCAGGACTACACAGAGAGTTGCTACCTAAAACAAACAAACAAACAAACAAACAAACAAGTCCTCTGTCAGGAAATAGGGAAGTAATTCAAAATTAAAGGGTGAAAATTAAAATAAGGGGTGACTATACTATACTATATATATACTATATTATATATATAATATAGTGTATTCTATACTAAAGACTGGAAAAATCCAATAAAAGGGTGCAGATACAAAAACTGGGAGAACCTTTGAGCCAAGAAGCACATTCTATGTGCCGGGCAAATGTCCCACCTGTGTCTTTTATGTACTTATTCTTCACCATAGTTTTACTTTGAGTTAAAAATCAGTAAATACTTTGAACTCATGACTTCATTTAAATGGAAAAGTCAAAAGGTTTGTTTACAAAATTAGTAAAGTTTTTACACACCAAAGAAAATACACTAGAGATAAAGAAAAATTGGGATTATTCTTTAGTTGGTAAGGAATGCTGTCTTAATCACCAAAGTACTCACAAAGGCCAACTATATAATGTTACAGCATTGTATTCTTAAACTTTTAAGCAACAGAAGTAAGTTCACATCACCAGAATTCATGATTGACATATTTATGGTAGAAGCTTTACAAAGCAGGTCTCGCCGTTTACAAGTATCTTTCACTGCTCATGTGGGTTAGCACAGACAGATCAGAGTCGCTTTCCTGTGGTGTCTTATAAATACTCCACACAAGTCCTTGAGATCATACTCACAGCTTTAGCAAAAACAGCCATGACTTCAGGAAACTGGTGTGTGAGAAATGCTATCATTGCTGTAGAGGAACAGAGCCCTGCTGTAAAGTGGATGAAGAAAGGTAGCTCCTTTTTTGGGTAAACAGAAACATGATGAAAAGCTGCAAGGGAAAATTGGTAAGAGTGAGTTTTGTTTCAACACAAACCAGTTCTAATATTTTTAAATTAAACCTAGCTTTGAAAATTAAAAACGTGGTTAAAAAAATAAACAAGAACAAAGGTTAAAAGAAAGCTATTCAGTGTATCTGCATAGTGAGATGACTGTACTGGGGTCTGGGAACAGGATGGCATCGTGGGAAAGAACATGAACTATAAAGTCATGCTGAGGTGGCTTTGAAAACAAGCTTTGTCACTTATTAGCTGTGCACTAAACCCTGTAGAAGTTGCTATGGAGTTGTTACGATGAACAGTATAGGCACTTAATAAATGTGAGTTGTTATTAATTCTTGTACTTTGAAAGCTCAGCAAGTACTGTAGAGATAAAGAGATAGACGTCTTGGGGGATTTCCCAGAACCACTGCTTAATACTTTTATTCAGTTATTACTATGCTCTATGTGTGACACTTCACCAAGTGCCATGAAAACAGAACTGGGGAGCCAAGGCTCTGGCCAAAAATGAAGTTCTTTGCCTTATTTTATCACATTTATACACCTGAGTGTATAAATGAGTGTTTGAGAATCTCATTACCAGTTTTATTCAACTACTTATATATTATTCAAAGCACTTAGATAACAATAATCTAGAGCTAAGTCTATTATGGTGCCCAATGCACAGTAGGTGCTCAATGGATTCCTTTTAAACTGAGAGCTATGTGAAGACTTCATTAGTCAGGAAGTTGACTGCTAGGACACCAACCCGGGAATTCCTGATGTAATTAATATCCTGCAGCAGTAAGGAATGACTGGCTAACTCCATGCTGAACCGAGGTCAGCTATAAATTTCATTTTTAAAAACGTAACTATTAACAGAGAAGGTTATACCCAAGTTTCCTTCAATAGCTACAAGTTTTATATATCTTATACTATACTCAGGAAGTATATATAAAAAACTAAAATCATTTAAAAAATTCAGAAGATCTCCATAGCCTCAAGTCATATTTCATGTAGAAGCACAATAGCACTGAACTAAGGAAGAGCTACAAGTACTACAAACTGTCAATGTTTCTCTTTCAGCACCCGGAGACCCAGCCGTCCCTTCTGCTCTACCCCTCATCCATGGGAGCTGGACTCTCCCAGCAATCAGAGAAACAAACTCTGGTATTTCAGAAGGTGGGGAACCAGACAGTAAAATTAACATCAGCTAAACTCTAAAGCACTTTATGGTTTTTAAAGTTCTCATTTAATTGTTGAAATAACAATTAAATAATTGTTATAATAGTAAGACTGTACAGCTTTAGTTAAGAAAAAAAACTTCCTAAAATATGAGACTTTCCTATTGTAGGAGAGACCTAATTATTTCTTTTTGGATTGCTTTCTGTAGCTTCACTTGTCAGTCAATGTTTGGCTAATACATCAATATAATGGATGACTGACTAGTACAGAAACACTCCCTTGGAATGAAAGTTCAAATTTCATCACTGGCTTGTAAAGAAAAATTTATCAGGAGGCATAACAGATGACAAAACAGCTATATGAACTAGGGGAATAGTTCAAGTTTCCACTTAGGAGTCTATAAGCAAATTCCAGAAAACTGTGAGTCATATCAAGGCTGAAGGAGAATTAAAAACAAAAACCATTAAGTACTCCTGGGTATTAGAACTCCATATTATTAAAAATGTGTTCATTCCACCACAGTCAGGAACAAAAAATATAGTGTAAGAACATATACTATAATCAAACAAGACACTACAGCATATCCCTCTATGCCTATGTCTGGAGCTTGTACCCAGTATGGAGTTAAGACTTAATGAAAGTCTCATCAAAAGGTTTTGTTTTTATTTTTTTTTTTTTGATGAGAAAAAACCTAATTGGGGGCTGAAGAGATGGCTCAGTGGTTAGGGCACTGGCTGCTCTTCCAGAGGACCCAGTTCAATTCCCAGCAACCACATGGCATTTCACAACCATCTGTAACTCCAGGGGATCTGACATCTTTTTCTGGCCTCTTCAGGCATCAGGCATGCATGAAGACATATATATATATATGTGTGTATATATATATATGCATATATATATATATTGCAGGTAAACACCCATAAACATAAAAAATACATTAAGATTTAACTAATCTATATTTCAAAAAACCCCTCTAACTATGTGATCTTGTAGCTCCTGGTTCTGACCTAAGAAATATTAATTAGTATGTGGGCTGGAAAGATGGCTCAGTGGTTAGGAGCACTGACTGTTCTTCCAAAGAACCCAGGTTCAATTCAAAGCACCCACATGTCAGCTCACAACTGTCTGTAACTCCAGTTTCAGGGGATTTGATGCCCTCATACAGATATACATGCAAGCAAAACACCAATGCATATGAAATGAAAATAAATAAATCATTAAAAAATTAATAATTCTTTTAGTATAAATGGATTGTCCTAATACAATAAAACTTATTGTTATTTCACTGTATTTTGAGACAAGGCATTGTTATATGTGATCCAGGTTGGTCTCACACTCACAGTCCTCACTCCTCTGCCTCCCAGAGGCTAGGAATATAGGGATGTGCTACTATGCCCAGGTATAACACACTTGTATACTGAGTGACTTAAGTGATTTCTTTGCCTTAAAAGTCTCTGCTCCTTTTTAATTAGAAAAATAATAGTTAACCCCACCCTAAGTAGGCAAATGCAATTTCTCTCACTAATGACCTCCTAATTGCCAAAGTCAATAGATTCTTCTCAGCAACTGCCTTTCCTGGTATCTCTGCTACTCCTCTTCACTGGAAAGTTTCTTCTCCTTTAGTTACTAAGATATCTAGTTCTTGTCTCTGACTACTCCTCCGCTAAATCTTCACTCACTTTTTTGCCATCAGTTCCTTTGAAAATTTGTGCCCTCTTGGTTCTACACTTAATTAAGTTACTCCTCATATGATACAGTGCCCTCCCCACCACTGTAATCTCAGCCTTGTAAAGGACTCCTTTGGGTACCTAGAAATGGTAACTCCTTAGTCTCTTTTGTGAGACAGAGAAAGAAATGTCAGGGCCCCTGGCAATTCTATTCAAATAACCTGATCTTGTTTCTAGTCTATAGCTAACTGGACTAGGCATGAACACTTAGATAAAATACAAGCTCTCCGAGAGCTGTGGAGCTGGTGAGTTGGCTTAGTAAAATGCTTGCTGTACAAGCATAAGTACCTGAGTTCAATGTCCCAGTACCCACAGAAAAACCCAAATGCTACATGCCTGTAATTCTAGAGCTAGGAAGTCACAGTTGGGAAGATCTGTGGTGCTCACTGGCTAGGCAACCTAGCTGAATCTGAGCTCCAGATTTAGTGAAAGACTTTGATGGGGGGGGAATAATAATAATAAGGAAAGCCATCAAGGAGGACATCCGGTGTTAATCTTTGGCATCCACATGCACATGCATACAACAATGTGAACACACACACACACACACACACACACACACACACACACACACACACACACACACAGAAGCTGGAGAGATGGGGTCAGCAGTGATGAGTGTTTGCTGCTCTTGCAGAGGGTATGAATTCACAGCAGCCATATCAGGCAGCTCACAGACTCCTGTACTACAGCATCCTTTCCTAGCTTCTGTAGGCACTCACACACACATGTGTACATACACAGGAATAAAAATAACATGAAAAAATTAAGTTAGAAAACACTATTTGTGTCCTTTCAAAAATCCATGTGTTAGAAATTTGGTCCCTTGGGTGGCAATATTATGAAATAGAACCTTTAAGAGGTCTAGTAGAAAGACCTTGGACCAACAGAAAGGATTGTGGGGAGCAATCTTGCCTTTCTTTCTTTCTTTCTTTCTTTCTTTCTTTCTTTCTTTCTTTCTTTCTTTCTCTCCTTCCCTCTTTCTAGTTCAAGATGGAATCACTTGCTTATTTGCACACATGCTCCTGCTCTTGCTATACACTTCACTGGCTGATCTGTCAAGGGAAAGCCCCTTCTCAGAATCTGAGATTTGCCCTGGATACTCCAAACCTCCAAAACCCAAGCTCAATAATCCTACTTCACAAACCCTGTGTCATGTATTTCATTATAGTAACAAAAAGGCAACAAATAGAGCATGGTCACCTTTAACCCAGCACTCAGAAGCAGATAAATCTCTGTGAGTTCAAGGCTTCTGTGGTCTACCTAGTGATTTGTAGGCCAGGGATACATGGTGAAACTCTGTCTCAAAGAAAACAAACAACAATAAAACAACCCCAACACACACACACACACACACACACACACACACACACACACACACACACACACACACGAAACTAACAACAAAAAAGAGATTAACACAGAAACCAATCTAAAAATAATCTAAAAAATTACTTGTAAGTTGAAGAAAACAGAAGTATTTTACTTACTAGGCAGTAGCTCTCTATCAGCAGTTTCTGTGCAGCTGGGATAAGGGTAAAATAGATGTCCTTTCTCTAATGGGTATGGAATCATTCTAAAAGCTGAGAAGAAAAATACATTAGAATTCAATTTTATCTCATTCATCTATGCCATAAATCAAACCTATTCTGTAGACATATTTTTGTAACTTTTTTCCACAAAGTATTTTATCTTCTTTTCTGGAGAGACATTTTAGATGAAATAAGATGAACAGAAGAACATGTGGGGGGAAGAATGCATGCGGAAAGGATAAGGTTTACTGAAAATAACATTGGCCGAGGCCTTCCTTGCCTCAGTCTCCTCACCGCAATCATGGACTTAACTCCTATAGGAATCATCAAGAAATAAGAATGGGTATACTTGTGGCTCTCAAGCTAAAAAACTTCTTGCTGGATTAGTATTCCACTTATGAGGCTCACAATAGTCTTCTACAAGAATGCACAGTCATATATCCACACATATAAAATAAAAAATATTTTTAAAAAAGAAAGACTATTCAAATCTTGTTCAGGAATCATGAAAGTCATTATCTGCCCAGCATCACTCAACAATCAGTGCTAACATAAGGAAGGAGATCATTCATCCAGATGCATAAAATGCAGCATAAGTTACACACTTGGTGAAAACCCCTCAAGGGCTAAGCAGACTACCAGGCAATAGAGACATATATGAAATGAATAAGAAAGACCCTGGCTTTGAAGACCTTATAATCAACTGGAAGAAGGTTAACTATTCAAAGGCATTCAGCCACTCAACTGTTTCAATTTGATTTAATTCTCTATTATCAGAGTCAAGCACAGTGTATGACTGTTGTTAATAAGTGGCTATACAGAGATTTCCAAACTCTTGGTTCACTGATAATGATGTCCTCATGCCCTACTTATGATGATAGTTGTGTTAGTGGTTATTAAATGCAGGGCCTCAAGCACATTAAACTTGTATTCTACCTTTGGGCCTTAGTAAATATGACTTGCTAATTAGTGGGTCCAAACAACTTTACAAGTCTATGTTCTAAGAACTCAGAAATTTTAAAAAATATACACAAATTGAAAAGTTTAATTCTTATTTCATTTTAAAGTAAACATAATTTCAACAGGCTATGGTGTTTGAGCCTGCAGTGTCAACTACTCAGGGAGACTGCACAAGTTCAGTGCTGACCTGAGTGGCAACATAAAGAGATCAATCTCAAAATATTTCTTGCTAATGTGACATATTTAGGGACCTTTTGGACCTGCACAATTTCTCCACCTTGGGACTGGATCAGACACCACCATCATCATTTCCTGCTCCACACTGATACCTGTTATGCTACTTCTTTTAGTCATGTTATGCTACTTCTTTAAGTCATAGCTGAAACAAAACAAAACTGCAGAATTATGAAGACACTGAACAAAGATGGACTTATGCTGAAATTGAATTCTACCTGGAGTTAACAACTTGTGTGCTATCTGACAGACAGCGAGAGCTTCCATTAACGAATATATAATACAGTAGTTCTATTAGAGCAACCAGAAGAACTGTCTTCCGGGGGTGACCTTTAGTATTCTACCTCTGGGAGCTAGCACTGCCCACTGGAATGGTAAAGAGGGAAAAGAAGAAGGGTGAAAGAAAGATGCTTTGCTATCATTTCACATCTAGAAATCGTTTGCAATTATGACCATAGGTTTATATGCTCAGTTTTTAAAAAGTACTTGTGTCTTCTGTGCATAATGTTCATTACTTTACCACAGTGGATGGTAAAGTATGGTCAAGAGAAAAAAGTACAGCAATAAATTAGCTAGTTTGTTGTAATGCAAAGAAACACATTTTAGACAAAGAATAAAGTCCTAGACCAACCAGAGTGACAGTGAGATCCTGTCTCAAAGAAAAGAAAAAGTGGGGACGGGAGGCTACACAGTAAGTGGTAGGCTAGCCAGAATGAGACTGTCTCAAAAAAGTAGCAAAATACTAACACATACTACAACACAGACGAACACTGTCAATATTATGCTAAATAAGTGAAATCCAAAAGGATAATTACTGTGTAACTACACTATATGAAGTACCTAAATTCATAAGAACTGTGAACACTTAAAGTAGCTAGAAAGGTGAGAATGAAGATTATTATGTGCAGGCTGGAGACAGCCCAGTGGCTAAGAGCACTAGCTACTCTTCCAGAGGGACCCAGGTTCAATTCCTGGTACCCATATGGTAGCTCACAACTATCTGTAACTACAGTTCCAAGGATCTAACCCTCTTACATAGACATGAATGCAGACCAAACACCAATGCACATAAAATAAAACTAAAATCTTAAAAAGAAAATATTACTATGTGAATTTCAGTTTGGGAAGATGAGAAGGTTCCAGAAATGAAGGCTGATGAAGGTGAATAACAACGTGACCATACACACTACTACTGAACTGAAACAAAACAGCTACAGTGGTTTTATGTAATGTAATGAATGTTTTACTGCAACTACAAACTGAAGCCAGGTGTGGTGGTACAGGCTTACAGTCCTAAATATTTGGAGGATGGAAGCAGGAATCAGAAACTTAAGATCATTCTCAGCTACATAATGAGCTTGAGGCCTGCCTGAACCACATGAGACACTGAGGGAGAGGGTGAGAGAGAAAGAATGAATAGAGTTGCTACACTGGCTTTTATGGTCAACTTGACACAAACCAAAGTCACTTGGGAAGAGAGAACCTCAACTGAGGAATTGCCTCCATCAGACTGGCCAGTGGGCATGTCTCTAGGACAGTGTCACAATTGCTAATTGATGTAGGAGGGCCTAGCCCACTGTGGTTGGTGTCACCCTTGGACAGGTGGGTCTGTGCAATAAAAAAGCAAGCTGAGAAAGCCAGAGGAGGCAAGCAAATAAAATGTTCCTCCTTCTGTGGTTTCTACATGAAGCACCTGCCTTGAGTTTCTGCTTTGGCTTCCCTCAATGATGGACTGTAAGCTGTAAAATGAAATTTGCTATTGGCCATAGTGGTTATCACAATGACAGAAAACAAACCGGAACAGTTGCTAGAAAAATTTTCATGTAATTCACATCTGAAAACAAAACAAAACAAAACAAACAAACAAAAAAAAACCCAGACCATCTCTTATTTTTATATTTTAAAATTTATTTAATTTTATGTGAATGAATGCTTGCTTGCATGTATGTATGTATGTATGTATATATATAATGTATTGGTCTGGTGCTACTACAGGTCAGGAGGGGGCAATGAATCCCCCAGAAGTGCAGTTTAGGAGGTTGTGCATCAGCATGGAGATGTTGTAGCAAGTACTCTGAGTCATCTCTCCTGCTCATAAACCAGGTTTGTTTGGTTTTGTTTGTGTGTGTGTGTGTGTGTGTGTGTGTGTGTGTGTGTGTGTGTGTGTGTTTTCAGTATTAGAATGGGGTTGGGTATACAGCTCGGTGGTACAGCATATGCTATTAGTTATAATTAAGGCTTTAGTTTCAACTTCTCTCACCTCATCATAAAAACTAAACCAAACTAACTAGCCAACCAAACAACTAAAGCAACAACAAAACCTAAACACATTAAAAATGTTTACAAGTGTTGGACAGAGGCAGCACACACCTTTGATCCCAGCACTCAGGAGGCAGTGGCAGGCAATCTCTGTGAGTTTGAGGCCAGCCTGGGGTACAGAATGAGTTCTAGGACAGCCAGGACTATTTCAGAGAGAAACCCTGTCTTGAAAGATCAAGAAAGAAAAAAAAAAAAAAACTTATAAGTTAAAAGGCATACATTTTCATTTTCTCTCACTACAAACACTCAAGCAAAATACCCTAATAGTTTCTCATTCTGCTTTTCTTATATGTGGTATCAATATACATTAAATTATTTCCTCTACCAAATATAATGCCACAGAGATAATTTGAAACCAATCCAAGTCCTCCTGACACTCACACAATCTCACTTTAAAAGACTGAATGTGGATGCATTGAACATTAAGAAAGAGATTAGCATTACATCTGGCAAAGAATACTTACTGCCTTCCCACGTACACTGCAGGAGATTGAGAGCACCTTCTATCCGTTTCCAGTGCTGGAGATGAAAGAAAGCATAGGCAATTGCTTCACTATCTCCTCGCTTCAAAATGTGTTCCGGAGGTAAAATTAAACTTTTCATCTCTAGTAAGTACTGCAAAAACAACACATCCCCACCAAGAAATTAACTGTTAAGTGCAAACATCCACAAAAACATTTATTCAAATGTTACAAATCAGTTTAAACACACACACATTAAACTAGTTAAAATAACATGCAGTTCCAAATGAAAACTTGTTTACAGTGTTTGGTATACTTGCAAACTTCCAAAGTGAGAATTTCCTATAGGTAAAAACAAATTGACAAACAGCCTATGTAACCTTGCAAAATACAAAATTAAATTGAGGAAATACTGTGAGAGCAAATACTTAAAAAAAAAACAATTAAATATATAAAATAATAAAACATAGTTTCTTGAAAAAAATCTTGTGACATCATTCAATTCTGTTTTCTTTTATTCCTATTTTATGGGTGGAAAACTGTACTGTGGGGTAAAGCCAATTAATTAATATTCACTAAGTAGAAGACCTCAGTAGGAACACCAAAAAACTCATAACATAATAAGAAAAACAGATTTCTTAAGTAAATAATTATAATCAGATTTTGGTGTGATCCTTATAAGAGTATAAGCAATGGGTATGTGTATAGGAAATACTAATTGTATCTTGTTTTTAAAACAATTTTGTGCAGGGCAGTGGTGGTGCAAGACTTTAATCCCATCAGGAACAGGGGTAGTCAGATCTCTGTTGAGTTCCAGGACAGCCAGGGCTACACAGAGAGACCCTATCTCAAAAAATCAAACAAAAAACCCCAGCTTTGTTGAACTATAATTCATACAGCATAGTGTTAAAGATTATTTGAAAGAGAGAACTCAATGTTTTTATTATGTTCAAAAACATGTGCATCCATCACCACAGTCAACTTGGACACATTTTATTACCTCAGAAGGGATCACTGGACCCTCTGATACCATTTATTCTCACTGCCTTAATTTTCCTGTTCCTCTGAGCCAAGCACTAACCTATTTTTCTGTCTCCAAAACTGCCTATTCTGGACACTTCATACAGATGGAATAATATAATATAATCATAATATTGTTATGATAATATATAATTGATATGTGGAAATTTGTGGCTGGTTTCTTTCACTTAGTAGTTTAGAGGTTCATCTAGGACATAACACATATTGGTACCCCATTCCTCTTCAGAGTCAAATAACATTCCATGTTTACTTAGTCATTAGTAAGACATGTGTCCTTTCCACTTTTTGGCTTTTGGAAAAAATCATGCAGGACTGGGGACAGAGCTGAGTTGGTAGAGGGCTTGCCTAGCATGCATGAAGCCCTGGGCTTGATATCTAGCACATAAACCAAATATGGAGGTAGAGGCAGAAGGATCAGAGTTCAAGGTCATCCTTGACTACACTGTGTTCAAGGACAGGCTGGCATACAGGAGAGTCTGTCTCAAAAGCAAAACAAAATAAATCAAAAATGAGAAAAAGCAAGCAAACAAGAAATAAAACCATGGTAATATTAACAAGTATTTATACACAAGCTTTAGCATAAATATGTCTCATTTCTCTTGAGTAAACAGCTTGGGGTGATAATGCTAAGATATACAATAAGTATATGTTGATCTGAATTGATATTTAGAGATGATCAGAATATGGATAATTACACTGGGAGTGAGCATATGTGAGAACAGGAGACACACTCAGAGCACAGGCCCAATGTATGCACAGGCACCACACCACACATTTAAGGCACATGTGAAGGGCCCATTATACATTTTTCTTCACACATGGAACTAAATTTTATCTCATGCCATTCATTCATTCTGAGACAGTGTCTAACTCTATATCCCAGGTTAGCTTCAAACTTGCAGTTCCTTTGCCACAGCCTCTTAAGTAAGATTATAGATATGCACCATGTCCAGCTTATCTCAAACTCTTGAAGAAAACATTCCTTCTAATTTTATAATCTGTAACAAAAGTAGGGGGGTTGGGTTCAGCTGAGTGGTAAAGCACTTGCTTAGCATGTCCAAGGGTCTGAGTTCAATCTTCAGCATGTCCAAAAGGCAGAAACACAAAAGCAGATACTAAAATCAGTATAACCATAGCTATGATATTAACCAAGTCTGTGGTTTTCATAAAAGTAGCCACGGGCACACCAGATCTAACACTAAGTGACAGTCTTTAGACAAACCTTAACTTAGCTAAACATGTATGTACTTGTCTTCTAGAGAAGACTTGAAGAACCTGTCTGAGCATAAGAAATTTGCTATTAACTGATGTGTCATGAAGGTAAATCCTACATATATTATATGGAGTTTAAAAATTATGTAAACTGTAAAGAGAGGGTGTCTCAAAAGATAGTCATACATCTTACAGAGTATAAGTTATAAAGAATGCAAAGAACCAAAGCTATAATTTTTAAGCTTGCTTATAAGCAATAAGATCCAGGGAGAATCTTAGAAACAAAAAGTTACAAGGATTTCAAATCTTAAGCCTTAAGTAATTAATATTTAGGTACTCACTATACTAATATATCTGCAATGATATTTGTTTATGAAGGGCACCTCTCCATACATTACTGAGTTTGCTACCCATCTTTAATTACTCTCACTCTTGATGTTTCTGGCTCCTTAAAGTGTAAGAATGCAGTCTGCTCATCAATTTATTTTAGCAGATGTCACAAACTATGAGATTATTTACTAATCCAGTTTGGGTACTTAACATTTCCCATTCAGTTTCTTAAAAGGAATGCAGCCGAGGTTGCATCCTGGTCAGGCAAAGCCCATTTGCTGCCTGGTTGGGTTCTCTCTCCTCAGCACCCTGGGCGTATATTCAGGAGGGTAATATTCTTTCTAATCCTCTCTAATCCTGGCCCATTTTTTTTGAAACACAGTAAAAGATCACTCACACCAGGCGGCTGTGGGAAAATGGACTCCAATGGCTGACCTTTGACACAATTCCTCATGCTCCTTGCAAGTGCACTAAGAACTTCTTCAGAAGGAAGCGCTGTTATCACAGTGGGGTGGCATCGTAAGACCAGTGTCACCGCTCCAGAGGAAAACTGTTTAATTCTTAAATCATGTTCTTTCTACTAAAACTTTAATTTAGAAATGTGGGGGCTGGGAGGGAAAGTCCCACTCATTTTCATTTAGAATATGAAAACTTTAAACAAAGCTTATAATATAACATGGTATTTAGGTTTAGGTACATATAGGCAAAGATATTTGGTTAATCATATCAACTTAATATGTCTAGAAAACATTTTTAAAGCAACAACTATATACTTTTATTTTCACTATCAATTATTTTCAGATCAATGTACACAGTACATAAATAAATGTGGCACACTTAATAAAAATTATAATTCATATTTAAAAATTTGATTTGTATTTTGGTTTTGTTTGGGATCAATATTGGAATTCGGATGCCATGCACACTGCATAATAACTCTTAATACTGAGCTAAATCCTAAGCCCAAATGTCCTTTTCAATTCAATTTTAAAGCAAAATATTTGGTTCCTATAATAAAAGAAAACAAATCAGTATATAAAAAAAGTACCTGGTGCTGGAAAGTTAGCTCAGTGGTTAAAGCACTTATTGCTTTCAAAGTTCTAGGGTTTAGTTCCCAGGACCAGCATGGCAGCTCACAACCATCTATGATGTTAGTTCCAAGGGATCCAGGGTTCTGCTTTAGTCTTTGTGGACATCAGGAATGCACATGATACACATACATCCATACAGGATAAACACCCATAAAATAAAAATAAACAAATCCTTTTTTAAAAGTATTTAATGGATCTTGGGGACAGCTCAGTGTAGGGCAACTCTTTACCACTCTTTACTAAGTTCCAGACCTTGGCTTCAATCCCTAACATAAACATACAAAAGTGCACTTAAAATATGATATAACATTATTATAATAATTTTTTATGTCCCCCAGAAATTGCTATTCAGGAATCTCTGCTATCCAGTGTAGGCTGTAAGTTAATGCACAACAGAAACTCTATCCTTCATACTATCTACAGTACCTAGCACATTCCTAAAATAGCCACTGGAATAATGAACTGAGTTGAGCTGAAATATACAACAAAATGTCTTCAGACACATACCAGTTTTTACTTAAAGACATTTTTATATGGAGGTATGTATATGAGCATGTGTGCACACAGGTGTAGACTGTGAAAGTTAGAGGTCAAGGTCTTCTATTACTCCCTATTTTCAAAACTTAATTGTTGCAGTTATTATTATAATATAACAGTAGTAGTAGGTGTGTGTGTGTGTGTGTGTGTGTGTGTGTGTGTGTGTGTGTGTGTCCAGAGGTCAGAGAACAACTTTGTGGAGTTGCTTTTCTCTTCTACCTTTACATGGGCTCCAGTGACTGAACTCAGGTTACCAAGCTTGCATTATCAGCAAGCATAGTTACCTGTCAGGCCACCTCCCTGACATCACCAACATACTTTTTGAGACAGGGTCTTTCATTGAATCTGGAACTCACTGTTTTGGCTACAATGGTTGGCCAGGGAGCCCCTGGAATTTGCCTGTCTCTGTCACACTTGACAACCCTCCCCTCCCCTAACAGTGCTAGGATTACAGACACACAAGCTTGCCATACCTGGCTTTACTTGGGTGCTAGGGATCAGAACACAAGTCTCTGTGGGTGTGCAGTTAGCATCTTACCCACTGAGTCATCACCCCAGCCCTGTCAAAGGCATTTTTTAACTCTGGGGAAACAAAAACAAAACAAACAAATAATAGCAACAATGGAAAGCTAGCTACCTAGACTTTACTTCTATGAGGAAAATAAGGTGAAAACTGAAAGATGACTTTATTTTTGTCTTTTTCTGCTTAGAAAAGCATATGTGTGATGTATAAAACCACAGAAGTCAACATAGCTATGCAATAAAAAAGAAAGTATTTCATGTTTGGAGAACAAAAGAAAAATAAAGATAATTATTTGTCCACCTAGATTCCTTTTCATACTCAGAACATTTCTTGGTGTGATGCTGGGGATTGAACACAGGGCCATTCACATGCTAACAAGCTCATGGCAACTGAGCCATGGTCCTAGCTTCTGTTCATAATATATTGACTGCTGGATCAAACTATTGTGCAACATACTTCTTACTTCATACGGTAATTTTACATGTCTCTTTCTGCCTCTATATGGAAACATTTTAATTAATATAAAGTATTCATTAAAAGTTGGATTATTTAATAATATTAAGAAATGACATCATGCTAGAATTATACTACTACTCTTAAAATTAAAATACACTATCATTAGCCAAACTTGTAAAAACTTAAGGAAATGACTTAAAATGTCAATGAGCATAAAATGCTGATCTCTATATTATAAAACATAATTCTAAACTATGTATACATCTATTTACCAATTATTTATTGAGTGTTATATATTAGGCAGAGCACCAATATAAAATGATGACTAAGAAAAGAGGCTATTTTATTTTATTTATTATTATTATTATTTTGTTGGGGTTTTTTGACACAGGGTTTCTCTGTGGCTTTGGAGCCTGTCCTGGAACTAGCTCTTGTAGACAAGGCTGGTATCGAACTCACAGAGATTTGCCTGCCTGCCTCCCAAGTACTGGGTTTAAAGGTGTGCTCCACCTCCACCTGGCTGGCTATTTTATTTTTAAAGATAGTTTTCTGCAATGTATGAGAATTGTTTATTTCTTAGGCTTATTTATTTATATGTGTTTTGTTTGCATGTTTATCTGTGCACCACATGCATGTCTGGTGCTACAGACAGCAGAAGAAAGCATCAGATCCTCTGAAACTAAAGTTATATATGATTGAGACCCACCATATGGTGCTGGAAACCAGACTCAGGTCTCCCACAAGAGCAACAAGTGCTCTTAACTGCTGATTCACCACTCCAACTCCCAAGAGGCCCTCTTCTTACAGATGGGAATAGAAGTAGTAAAAAGGATGCCCCTCTGCCAAAATGTGACAGGAGTGCTGAAGGAGCAGAGGACTTTGAATCATACTGTATCCATTAGTTTATGTCACTCTGACAGGAGCAACTTAAGGGAAGAGAGGTTTATTATGGCTCATGGTTTGAGGAATACAGTCCATCATGGCAGAGAAGGCATGATGGTTGAAAACACCAGGGTCCATGAGGCAAGGCTGTGATGTGGCTTGGTATATCTTGAAGGACTAAGAAGCAGAGAGCACCAACTAGAAGTTAAGCCAGTCTAGAATCTTTAAGCCTCTTCCAACAGCCCTATGTCTGCCAGCTGGGTCTCATGTTTAGAAGGTTCCACAACCTCACAAATAGTGCTACTAGCCAGGGAACAAGGGCTTGAACATATAAGCCTGTGCGGGTTATTTCCACATTCTAGCACTAACATTCTTCCCTCAGCCTCCACAGGCTCATGGCCATCTCATAATGAAAAATAGATTCATTCCAATTTCAAAAGTCTCCATAGTCTTATAATTCCAACACTATTCAAAAGTCCAAAATTTCTTCTAAGATTCAAAACTATATAAAAAAAATTACAGACTTCAAATATACAATGACACAGACTAAACATCCCCATTCAGGATACAAGGATAACAAGGAAAGACCAGACCAAAGCGAGGCTGCTATACCTTATAGCAAGCATGAACACCACAGTAAATTTCTAGCATCTAGGGTTCATCATCTGAATTCCAACAGGCTTGGTGTGGCTGCACCACTACATCCCTATATTTACAGCATACGTGGCCACTCTCTTGGGTAAACTCCACTCAGTGCCCACAGGTTTTTTTTTTTTTTTTTTGTTTTGTTTTGTTTTGTTTTGTTTAAGATATCTCATGTTCCTGGTATCTCCAATATCTTGGAGTCTTTACTGCAACTTAAACTTCACTTTCACAGATTCACACACTCCATTTCCTCTGTTGTGGAATCTGACCCTGTAATACACTGCCTGGCTTCAGAGATTTTCAGGAACCTTGTTGCAAACTTCACTATTGTGTTGCACATGCCTGCAAAAGCAGCAACATAGTGATGATGCTAAGTTTCCCTGCCAGTCTGAGAGGCAGCCTCCAATTAGACCTGTTAGACTATTTCTGTAGAGGCCTCTGAATCAGGGAAAACATTTCCCTAGGTAGCTGTTTTCAGCACAGTACACCGAAGGCTCTGTCTTTTCCAGAACTCTTCCTTCATATGTTTTAAAAATGATCTTTGGTCTACACACTGGACATATTAATGTGTAGGGTCTTGCCCAGTTCAAAGTATGAAGTCTTTTTTATAAGGTGATGATTTCCTTAACAGTTATAGTGGCTACTTACTTCATCCTTACTAGCTTTGTCTGAAACTAACCAAGTGCAAGCTCCTTTCCTAGCCAAAATGCAGTTTTTTATAGTTTTCTACTCCACTTTTCATTTTCTTCATTGTGAATCTGGAAGACAGCAGTGAGTCCTGATGATGTCACAGCCTAATTGCTGTGCTGTCTTAAAATTTCCTCAACCAAACAAATCAGTCCAGTACTTAAAACTTAAAAAAACAAAAAAACAAAACAAAACAAAAAAACCAAATTGGATAGTGGTGGCGCTCACCTTTAATCCCAGCACTTGGGAGAGGTAGGCCCATCTCTCTTTGAGGCCAATCTGGTCTACAGAGTGAGTTCTAGGACAGCCAGGCTGTTACACAGAGAAACACTGTCTAAAAAAAAAAAAAAAAAAACAGCCAACCAAACAATCACTTAAAAAAATATTTGTTACACTAGGTGAAGCCAGGGGAACCCCTCAGAAGATGGGGAGTAAGAATTTTAAGAACCAGAGGGGTCAAGGACACCACAAGAACATGGTCCACAAAACTCAACTAAGCAGGGCTCATAGGGGCTCACAGAGACTGAAGCGACAATCAGGGAGCCTGCATGAGTTTGTGCTAGGTTCTCTGTATATGTAGTGTGTGTGTGTGTGTGTGTGTGTGTGTGTGTGTGTGTGTGTGTGTGTGTGTGTGTGTGTGAGTGTCTCTGACTTTTTTGCCTGTTCTGGGGCCTGGGGGCCCCTTTTCTCCTACTCTTCTAGCCTTGATATGAGAGTTTGGGCCTAGTCTTATTGTAACTTGGTATGCCATGTTCAATTGACATCCCAGGGAGGCCTGCTTTTTTTTACTCAGGGAAATGGAGGAGTGGAGGGTGGGGAAACATTTGTTACATTTATCTGTATGTGTTTGTATGTGCACACACATGCACATGTCACATGTGTGGAGGTAAGAGGACAATCTGTAGCAGTTGGTTCTCTTTCCACCATGTGTGTTCTGGGCATGGAATTCAGGTCATCAGATTTGGTAGCAAGTGTCTATCCACTGAGACATTTTGCTAGCCCTAGTATATTACTTTTTAATTCAACCCCATTCTAATTTTCTGGACACGGGCACATTGTAGCTCAGATCTTTTGTCTGAAATTTAATATGAATAGCCTTTAATCCAATTTTCAATAGTTCTACTACCCTCTGAAACTTCATAAGCCTGGCCTTTACTGTATGTATTTCTAGATAATCTGATCTTCTGAACTCCTACCAGAGTAACCCATTAAGCTCCAGGGTTCTTCTAGCCCACAGCTCTAAACTTATCCACATTCTTTCTACAAATCAGTTGTAAACACCTAGTCAGGTTTATCACAGCAATAACCCCATTGCTGGTATCAATTTTCTTTATTAGTTCACATCATCATGACCTGAAAGAAGCAATTTAATGGAGGGGATGTAGTTTGACTGTAGTATAGGGTATAAAATCTGTTATTGTAGGGAAGGCAGTGAGTGATATGGCTGGTCCAGTCAAAGCAGGAGATTGAGACAGTGTTTGTTGCATCTAAGAACAGGAAGGAGAGAGCTTGAGCTAAACAGCCAACCTAGAACTCCAAAGCCCTATATTTGCCATCTAGACCACATGTCCAAAAGATTCTATAACTTCCCAGTGCAGTGCCACCAGCTAGGGACTAAGTGGCATTTAAACCACAACACATGCTTTGGCTTAGCAAACTGAAACAGACTCCTTTAGAAATAAGATAATGGATGATGGAGAGCTTAGAGAATGGTAGATGGAGAGGAGACTGAATACATATACAATGACAGGGAGATATAATAAGGCACAATTAATCCAGAAACATTGTCATGAGATAAGAAGCAAAAAAAGTGGGAGGAAGACTGTAGATACTGGAGTCAGACTGAAGAGCTCCCATTAGTGTAATACTAAAGGGTTGATTCTCACCCTATAAACAACAGGGATACACAGAAGTCTTAAAGCAAAGTGAGATTTGTTAGTTGGTAGAAAATTGGCAATACAGTGGAGAGGATCCACTAGCGGGAAGATCAGGAGGGAATCTGTCTAGTTATCCACACAAGAAATGGTGACATTTTTGAGATCAGTTCTAGAAGTTTGGAATTCATATAAAGTACTGGGCAATTGTGTTGAACACTTGTAGTCACTGCATTTGAGAAGCTGAGGCAGGAAGACCATGAGGCTAACCTCAGACTCTAGAAAACTCAAGGCCAGTTTAAACGTCACAGTGAAATCCTATCTTGGGGTGGGGAGTTGAGGGGAAAGAGGATAGGCATATAAATGTCTGATAACATTTACAATAAACAGAAATGATAGTTAATTCCAGAAAGTAGAAGTTGTTCAAACAATGGACTTGATTTAACTTTAGAAACTTTTGAAATATTTGACAATTAAAAAAAAAACCCTTTGCTTCAACAATAACAACCTGTATTTTTAAAAATAGGTAGTGTAGGTACATAATAATCAATGAGAGTGGTGATGCCTAGATCTGAAAGACTTTTTAAAGGTTATAATATGCTAGTCGTTTGGAAAGGGCAAAGAGAGAAATTAATGTAGGAAAGCCAGACATGGTGGCTGAGGCAAAGAGACTGTTGTGAGTTTGAGGCCAGCCTGGTAGACACAATAAGGCCATGCCTCAATATTCACCATTCCCTCCCTCCCTCCCTCCCTCCCTCCCTCCCTCCCTCCCTCCCTCCTCCCTCCCTCCCTCCCTCCCTCCCTCCCTCCAGCTCTCTCTCTCTCTCTCTCTCTCTCTCTCTCTCTCTCTCTCACACACACACACACACACACACACACACATACAATGAATGAAAGGTATAATGAAGTTATAAATCAAAATGAAGAAATAAGTAGAGAAAACCCTTTAAAATTATCAGCACGTAAAATATAGCTAGATACAAAGCAAAGCCAGAGTCTAGTGTGCGCTGCTGGACTTCCTATATGACCTCTGAATAACCCCATATTGTATTGGTAATAAATGAGAGAAATGTCTGGCACAAATCTAGTTTCTAAATATATACTTTAGTTCCTTGATTTTCACTAAACATATCAAAACTAAGGCTACTCTGGAAGCTATAATTAAAAGGCATGATGATATATGGTCAAGCATTTGCTCTCTGTCCCTTCTCCCCCTTTTTCAGTGCTTGGGACCGAACCCAGAGCCTTTGCACATGGATAGTTTCTTTAAGAGTCCAAAACCATACCTAAGCTTACACTCAAATTCAACTTAATTTTCAACTGCTTTGATCTTTATAATTTCAAATTAGATTACTCTTTTCTATTACTTTGTAAATCTTACAACAGCTTTTAACCAAAGCAATATAATTCTGACCTGAAGTAATGATAATGCTTTATAATCTTCCTCTTAAAGGCAGAGGTTAAAGAAAAATCTCTCTGAAGACATCTGAAATTAAGGTACTTTGCTCTTGATCAGTCATGCACACAAAGAACCAATTTATCTCTGCAATTAGTGTTCTCGGTGCACATTCTATGAGATTAGACAGGCTGAATGCAGAGCCTATGAATACGTACTGAGGAGTCTAAACACAATTCCCAGAGATAAAGTAAACAGAATGACTAGGTGAGTAAAACAAGAAAAATATAATACATACCAGCCTTAGGAATAAAGAAGAGAAAGGGAAGAGAGACCGGAAGACACCTGTAGGAAATCCACATCACACTATAGAGCCCAAAGAAAGGAATTCATAGCCTAACTCTCCCAGTCAGGCCATACGGCAACATAAAGGAAAGGCAAAGTCTTACTGTGCTGTGAATCTGGACAATAGACTTCAACACCACTTCCCTATTTCTCCCATTACTTCTACTGTGCCACCCAGAAACTTAATTAAATGACTGTTTGGCTCATTTGTTCTATATATGCTGCTAATATGTTCAGGGTAGCCAAGGGCATATTGAAATACAAACTAATGAAACTTAGAACATCCTATAGGATTCAATTTCTGATCAACCAGAAATGATTTTACTTTGTTCTTTTGTTTTTTTGTCTTTTTAAAAGATAGGGTCTTACCATGTATCTTTCTCTGACTGTCCAGAATTCAAAGTGCCACCTGCCTCTGCCTCAAGAGTGCTGGGATTACAGTCATATACTACTATGCCTGGCTCAGAAAGGATTTCACTTTCTGTATATCAATATATTTAAAACTTCTCTTATACTTACATAAATTTCCAGGTGTGGTCTGCTTTCTTGAAAAGATAACACTAAAAAGTTTTATATAGAAAATAAGAAATAACTTTTAAAAGCTACAGATGTCATATTCCTAATATGTGTTTAGAATATAGAACTGTATTAAAGTTTTTATTCGTTTTACTCTTATTATTTTCTTCCAAGACAAGGTATTATATATCCCAGGCTGCCCTCAAACTTGCTATGTAGCTGTGGAAGACCTTTCAATTTGTGACCTGTGTATTTTAAATTATAGTTTAATAAAGAAGGGTCTGATTCATCACGGAAATCATTGGGATTGCAGACATGGGCCACCATATGCTCAGTTTTTCTGATGACAGGGTATAAAGCAGAGATGGCATTCATGCTAGGCACTCATCTAATTGAGCTCCATCCTCAGCAATATATAGTTTGAGGCAGGGCCCCCATGTATAGCTCAGATTAGTCTCTATCTCAACACCCCCCTTCCTTGAAACCATCATTCCTAGCTTCTCTACTGTTCTACTCCTCTCTAGCCTCAAGGCCTGGTGAGTAAAGCAAGTTCCAAGACAGCCAAGACCACACGGAGAAACCCTGTCTCAAACAAATGAACAAATAAATAAAACAGAAAAGAACTTGACAGGATCAGTGAGATGGCTCATTAGACAAAGAAGACTTGTCACAAGCCTGGTGGCCTGAGTTCAACCCTAGGAACACGTGTAAAGATAGAAGGGAAGAACTGTCTCCATAAATTAGACCTCTGACCTCTGGCCTCCACACCTAAATTATTCTATGTGCCCTCTCATCACACACACACACACACACACACACACACACACACTTTTTTTTTTTTTTTTTTTTTTTGGAGACAAGGTCTAGCCTTGGCTGGCCTGGAGCTCACTATGTAGAACATCCATAATGGCCTCAAACTCACCAAGATTCACTTACTTCTGAAAGTGCTATGAACAAAGGTATGCACCACTATGCCCATCTCTTTGCATTTTCTTAACACCAAAGATGAGCAGAGTTTAATCTTAGTGTTTGCCATGAGAAAAACCCATTGCTCTCCCCTACCTCAGATAATCAGAAGCTCTAGCACTGTTTGTTGAAGAAGTTCTTTATCCCATTAGATTACATAGGTGCTTTTGACAAAAAAAAAAAAAAAAAAAAAACAAAAACAAAAAAACAAAAAAAAAAACACCTGATATAACACATGTGGCTATGTTCCTGTACTTCCCAGGCTGTGGTTTTGTTTTGCAAAAATAATTACTTCAAGCTTAATATAAAAGTAATAAATTTTTTAAAAGATGCCAGTGGTTTGCTTATAAAAACTTTTGGGAACTGGAGAGATGTCTCAGCAGTTAAGAACACAGGCCGCTCTTGCAGAGGTTTTCTAAGTTAAGTTTCCAGCAACCACATGGCAGCTGGACGACAGCAGTCTGAAACTCTAGTTCCAAGAGATCCAATGCCCTCTTCTGGCCTCTGCAAATGCTAGGTATGCATGTGATGCACAAACATACATGTGGGTAAACACCCAAACATATGAAACAAAACTAATTTTTTAGAAAAACTCAGCAAATTATCATAGCAAGCTATAGCTAGTCCTTAAAGTGACCTGACCTATACTATTCTAGCTAGTATATAAAGTATAATGATAAGAGTAGTTCCATCTACAGTAGGATTCCAGGGTTCAACGTCTACAGTTCCAGTGATCTATGACAGCTGCAGGGCACAAATCTGAACTGTCTTTTAGGCTTATGCACAAATGTGAATGCCTAACCAAGTGAAACCCCCAAATACATAGCACAGAAGTACAACCTGTTTGCTGATTGTTTGCCTCAGGTGACTGGAAAGGCCAGTTAATACAAAAGGAGACCACTCTACAGATGGAAATATTTTATGTTTGTATTCAGATATATCTTACCGAATGTAGAGGCTCTCTTCAGCATTTATACCACACTCAGAAAACCCACTTGGGGGTTTATATTTCATGGGTGAACATACATGTAATTATGAGATTCACAATGACTTGAGGCATAATAATTAGAGTATAAATGGCTTCCTGTAATAACCATGTTCATTCTTGGTTTCTCTCTGTATCCTGGCTGTCCTGGAAATCATTCTGTAGATCCACCTGCCTCTGCCTCTTCCTCCCGAATACTGGGATTAAAGGCATGCATCACCACTGCCCAGCTTCATTCTCTTTTGGTTTTAGACAGACGTCTTACTTCATAACATAGGCTGGCTGCAATCTCATGAATCTCCAGCCTTTGCTTCTTCCTTAGTGCTGAGATGCTGAGATAACAGACATGCAAGGCCACATTTGGCTACCATGTTAGGGAATATCAGCCATAATAATAATAATAAAAAAAGACAAATACAATACTTTCTATACTAATACTTAAAAAGAAAAAGAAGAAGTAGAAGCTTGGTCTGTTTTCTCAGGCCTGTAATCCTAGCATTTGGGAAGGTGAGGAAGGAGAACTACTTTTAGCTCAAGTCTAGCCTGGGGTACATGATGAGTTCTAGGACAGCCTGGGTTTCAGCATAAAACCCTGTCTCAGAAACACAAAACACACCAAAAAGAAAACCTGGGCTGGGGGGAGAAAGAATTTTCTCAGAACAGCTAAAAACAAAACCAAACTAACCCCAAATGCCCAAAAACACGAAAAAAAAAAATTACAAAGAACTTGAATGGATAGTTCCTTAAAGATGATATATAAATAAGCACATCATAATATACTCAAATCACTGGCCACTGGTGAAACGGAAATTAAAACCATAAGGTACTATTTCACACCCACTTGGGAATAACTGTAATAAAAAAGGTGAACAGTAACAAGCGTGAGCATGCATATAAAGAATGAAAACATTCAAATGCTGCTGACAAAACTGTATAGGCATTTCAGAAAGATACTTTACCACAAAATTCAGCATAGAACCACTATACAAGGTGTCAGTTCCACTAAAGAGAAGGGGAAAGGTGCTCACATAAACATTTCACATAAACATTTATATGTGTTCACAGCAGTATTGTTCATAGTAACAAAAAAGCAGAAGCAACTCTAATGCCCACTGAAGACAGATAACCAGAATGTTTTCATCCATAAAAAGAACCAAAGTACCAATACAGTATGCTAGGTAAGGGAAGTCAAGCATGAAAGCCACATATTGTACAAGTCTACTAATATGAAAAGTCCTGAACAAGTAAATTCAGAGACAGAAAGCAGAATAGTGGTTGATGGGAACTGGTAAGAGGAATGGAAACTGTCTACTAAGAGTACAGATTTCTTTCTGGAATGATGAATATGTTCCAGAATGAGGTAGTGGTAATGATTTTATAGTCATGTGAATATGTCATAAACTACTGAATTTTATACTTTAAAAGAGTGAATTATATAAATTATCTCAACGATGGGAATGAAACTGTTTTATGGATGGAAAATAAAGAGTATGAGGCAGGGATGGAGAGATGGTTCAGTGGTTAAGAGCACAAGCTTCTCTTCCATAGGACCAGGATTCGATTCCCACCACCTACATGGCAGCTCACAACAGTTTATAAGTACAGGTTCAGGGGATTCATCATCCTCTTCTGACCTCTACAGGCAACAGACATGCACATGGTACACAGACATACATATAAGCAAAACACCCATACACATAAAAATAAATAAAATAAAGAATACAAGACACTAAAAATAAATAAAACAGAATGTTGTGGGATATTTAAAATATATAAAATAATTTCGATAGAAAATAAAAACATTTGACTATTCCTATAGTAAAGGATACAGAATCTTTTTCAGTGACTTGAAAATAATTTTTATTGAACCAAAGCCCTGGCCAGGTAATGAACAAATCAAAAACCACGAAACATGCTATTTTATTATAGTATTCTATCACAGGTATCAAATTCCACAGTGAAATACAGCCAGCAGAAAAAAAAATCTGTATAAACAATCAATATTAATGAATTACCTCAAAGCAAATTCCTAGTCTGAAGAGATTTCTATCATCTTTCTGTCATATGTCTAATAACTTCCAGCTTTAACAAATCACACAGCTCACCAGGTGGTGGTGGCACAGGCCTTTAATCTCAGCACTTGGGAGACAGAGGCAGGCAGATCTCTGTGAGTTTGAGCTTAGTCTGGTCTACAGAGCTAGTTCCAGGACAGGTAGGACTGTTACACAGAAAAACCCTGCCTCAAAAACAAACAAACAAAAAATCAAACTGCACAGCTCTAGACCTACAACCCATTTTATTATGTGGAAAGTTGCCAGAAAATAGTTCCTGCTTAAATACTTTTATCCTCTGTCATTTTACTAAGATGGATACAACTATTTGACAAATTTGTATAATAAATTTGTAACACAAAAGAAAAATTTAAAGTATATATCTATTAAAATGATAACTTCAATTGTTAAATAAGTTATTACAACCCCACAAATTTGAGGGGAAATCCCCTAAAGCCCTTTATGCTTGCTTGCTTCCAGTAGAGAATCAGGGACAGAGCCCAGAACAAGAGAAAGAGCTATGCATACTTCATCATTTATAAAACCTGGCAAAACCAGCTACGAATTCCACAGCTCTTCCAGTTCATATGACATCAATATTATTTAAATGGGACATTCTCAAGTTGCTAGAGCTTAAAGTTCCTCCCAAAAAACTTAATAGTTACCCTGCTGCACTCGGCTTATACCATCTGACTACAAACAACAAAGTTACAGACAAGTACAGGGAGTTGTATATTCTGACAGAGCTGAGTTGTTAACTGCTCTGTTATTTGGTTGAGGGGAACTAATTCATTTCTACCTATAAATAAAAAATTAAAGTTAAAAATATATAAAGTAGTCCCATAAAATGTATATTTTACATATGACAGAAATTCAGCATCATAAGAAACAATTAAAGGCAAAAAAGGAGGAAAGGTAATAATCCAAGAACTGACAAATAGCTTTACATTAAATCAAGATGCTTCTGCACAGCAAGGGAAACAATCCCTGGAATATAAAGACAGCCTATACAAAAGGAAAAATGCTTGCTAACCACAGGTCAGACAGGCAATTAATATCCAGGATATATAAAGGACTTCCAAAAGTAAATACCAAAACTCCACAAATTACTCTATCAAAAATTATATTATATAGCATATAGATAGTTTCTACTTGCCTACATACTAAATAAAATGGAATTTAATAAAACAAATGGACTAATGAACTAAAAAAGTTTTCAAGGAAGAAATACAAATGAACAATAAATATTTGAAAGAGTATTTAATATCCTTAGTCATTGGGGAAACACAAATCTGCTTTGAGATTCTACTTCACCCCAGTTAGAAGACCTATGACAAAAGACACTGGTGAGACTGAAGGAAAGGGAACGTTCTTTATTAACTGCTGGTGGGATTAGACACATAGTCAACTATTATAGAAATCAGTATAAAGATTTCTCAAAAACTGAAAATACAACTACTATCTGACCCAGATGTGCTATTCTTGGATAGACACCCAAATGACTCCAAGTCAATGAAAGAGATACTTGCAAATCCCCTGCGCTATTTGCAACAGTCAGGAAAGAGAAGCAGCCTTAAATATTCATCAATATATAGATGGATAAAGAAAGGGCAGCACATATACACAACGGAATTTATGCAGATGTAAAGGAAAAAGAAATTGTGGCATGTGTAGAAGAATGGTGCAGCTGGCTAGTATGTTAAATAAAATAACCCAGATTCACAAAAACAAATACCACATTTATTCACAACTGTGGAACTAAGTTTAAAACTTTATATACAAGTTTGGGAAGACATTTCAGTTGGTATAGTACTTGCTCTGTAAGCATGAGGACCTATGTATGAGTCCCAGAAGGCACGTAAAATAAATTGTCAGGGTGCTAGTGGGGTTCTTTTTATCTCAGCACTGGGAAGGAGACAGGCAGATCCTTGGAGCTTGCCAACCAGCCAGACTAACCTACTTGGTAACCTTTCAGCCAGTCTCAAAAACAAGATGGAGGCTCCTGAGGAACACCACCAGTTGTCTTCTGGATTCCAAGAACACACTCATGTATACATGTACTTGTACTTCCCACCCCCAAACATGTACCCATACACAAAAATGTGTGTGTGTGTGTGTGTGTGTGTGTGTGTGTGTGTGTGTGTGTGTTGTGAGCATTAAATTATAAAAGGAATCATAAAAGGGAAGGAAGATGCCTTAAGGGAGGTGGGAAACAGGGAAGGTAATAGGATGTATAATGGGAATGCAGAAAGAACAAATTAGAGAAGAGTAAGTCTCTTGAAGGGGGGATTGTACTAGGGAGGACAGTGAGGGAAAGGAATAAATGAGAACAAAGAATAATGATACATGTACATGAAGATGTCATGATAAATTCAACTCATTACATTGTATTCAAACCTAAAATTAACTTTTAGAAAAATCACCTTTGTAAGTGTACAGGTTTTTTAATAACTTTCTATATTAATATGCAACTTTAACCACAGAATGTACCCTCCTGTTTAAGTCAATCTTTACCCCATCCTCAGATCTGCTTTTTGTGTCTGTAGTTTCAGCTTTTTATTTCTTTTAGCAATCACATAAGTCAAGTCTTTTGTCACAGGCTTTTTCTACTTGGTCTGATGTAATGAAGGTCTGTCCATACTGCTACACTGCTGACAGAGCACTCAGCAGTGTTCTATTAGTTTCACTGCAATTCCCTCACTGATTTAATTGTTTCAAGTTGTTGACTATTGTGAATAACTGCATGCAAAAACTTTGATGTGTTTTCAATGTTCTTGACTAGACACTTAGGAACAGAACTGAGGAGTCCTACAGTAGGCCTACATTGGCTGCACAACTGTTTCCAAAAAACAGTGCCATTTTACGCCCCGAGAAGCACTGTATGTGGTTCTTCACACTTGCAGCATTAGTGGGGAGACAGCCTAGTGAGAGGAAGAACCATGCTGTGGTTCATGTCTGAAAGACTGAGCAACTTCACAGTTTGTCAACTAATCACAAAGCTTTGGTGATATAACTTCCAGTCTTTTACCCATATCTTAATAGAACAGCCATTAGTTTTAGGGTTCTCATTATCTTCCACTGATCCACATTTATATATTTATACTAATTACTAAAGCTTTAAAATGTATTCAACCTTAGTAGGGTAAGTTCTCCAGTCTTACGATGATTTATCAGAGGTTTTTGCCTATACTAAGACTTGCATATCTGTATGAATTTTAGGATGAATATATCAATTTCTTTGAAAAAATATGGTCAGATCTGGAAAGGAATTATATCAAATGTATAGACTGACAAGAGTCAAATTGTGATTATAGCAATATTTAGTCTTCCAGTTAATTCATACCACATATATCTGAATTAAGTCTTCATTGGCTTCTCTCAGGGGGAAAAAAGTGCATCCTTTTAGGCACTATGTATTTTTCAAGAGCTGTGTGTTAATATATTGTGTATTCAACAATTTAAACTTAAAATTAGGACAATGCCTGGAATTGCTAATATCCATGTGATCCCTAATAGTTTTGAAAACAAATACATATTACTAATTGCTACTATTGTGAATATATTTTGCATGAACTGGTTTTAGACATCTTGATGGCATATTTAAATAGTTCTGACTAATAACTGCTGCTTATCTTCTTATACAAAGGTAAGATTACAATGTTTCATGGATAGTAACAATATTAACAAATCACTTTTGTAATACTTCCTATGTGTCAGATTCTGTTTCAAGCACTTTTAAATAAGCACTATTAAATTTCATCACAACTCTATGAAGTAGGGGATGTTAACTTCACTTCAGACAAGAGGAATCTCGCCAGGCATTATGGTGCATGACTGTCATCCCAGCACTTGAGAAACAGGCAGGAGGACTGGGAGTCTGAGGCTAGACTCAGTTACACAGTGAGTACATGGCCAGCATGGGCTGTATGAGACCTGGTCTCAAAACACACACAAACACACGCATGCACGCATGCATGTAAAAGTGAAGTAATTCATCCAAAGCCATACAGCTAGGAGACAGTGTAACTGGAATTCAAACTCCAGCAGTTTGGTTGTGGAATCCATTCTCTTAATTCCTCTGTAGTAAGAGAGTGGAGAAACTTATTAAAAAATATTTATAGACTTGTATTTCCAGTAATGAGATTGGGTAATTCTGCTCAACCTCCCTAGAAAAATTAGGTTGAAACTAGTAAGTAAAACTAAATACACGAGGACTAACAAAGCATGAAGTATTACCAGACCACAGTCTAAAGGCAGATAGCCAGACAAGTAAGCCACATTTGGGTTTTCTTTATGTAGAGGATCTTCCAACTGGATTAGATGGATAAGAAGTCATTTCGTCATTTTTGTCAGTTTCATAAAGCTAGGAAAATGGTGGCAGTGCTTGTCAATAGTGCAAATGCTTCTAAAAAAAGAATTAGATGGGAGCCCTGAATGACTGAATCCCAGGAAAAAGGGTGAACCAGAAGTAGTTTTAAGACATCTGGGTGGCCCAGAAAACAATAATCCTTTAAACATAGATTAAAGTAATATTGGCTTGCTAGTGTTTCTTGTAGTTATTCATCTAAGAGTGAAATAGATATTTTCTGGGAAGAATATATAGTATTATACAAAGTTTCAACCTAATTTTACAACTTCTCAAACAAAGTATCTGGCATGTAGCCAAAAAAAAAAAAATTAATTATAAAGGTAACCATGATGTAACAGAAAAAAAAAAACAAAACACAATAAGCTAATAAGCTAGACATGGGGGCATAGACTGTAGTTCAAAACCATCCTCAGGTAAATAATGAGTTTGAGACCAGCTTAGGCTACAATGAGGCTCTGTAGTATTTGCCATTATGCGTATCATTTTATACAAATTATTCCACAGAACAATGAGACTATGCAGAATGCCCAGCCCTAAATGGAACATCTATTCACACCTCCTCATCACAAAGGAGGAGGTGGAAAGACAGTAAGAGCAGAGGTAATAGATGACTACAACAAAGCGATGCATCCCAAACACAACAGGACAATTACACAAAAGGAAGTCAGCAATTGTGCAAGGCAGACAAAATCCCAGCATGGAATGGCTAGGCAGTCATGAAGTCCCACTTCTAGCTGAGGAACTATTGGCAACTGATAGCAGTGAGTGGGTGTTGCTTTCTCCCTCTTACACATTCTTGGAAATACCCAGGAAAACACTACTACTCAGAAGAGAATAAACTAAGTCATTTCTCTCTCTCTCTCTCTCTCTCTCTCTCTCTCTCTCTCTCTCTCTCTCTCTCTCTCTCGTCTCTTCTGTCTCTCTCTGTCTCTCTCTGTCTCTCTCTGTCTCTCTCTGTGTCTCTGTCTCTCTCTCTCTCTCTCTCTCTCTCTCTCTCTCTCTCTCTCTCTTTCAGAGACAGGGTCTCAATGTGTAGCCCTCAAAGTCAGAACTAGACTTTCAGGCATGTTCTACTAGTTCAAGTCATTACCTTACTTTATCATATCTTTATTTATTCTAAAAGGTAAAACTTTTTGAAGATTTTCTTTTAGAGATGAATGTCATTTTTGTTACATTATTTATTGTGTCTATGTACATGCAATCACATGTGACATATGTAACTTGAGATCAAAGGACATCTTGCAGGAGTTGTTTCTCTCCTTTTACCATGTGGGTTTTGAGGAATGAACTCCAGTCTTCAGGCTTAGCAACAGATGATATTATATGCTGGCCACATTGCAGGCCCTTGGGTTAATGCCTTTACTGTCTACCCATCTATAACGTCTATTAACACTTGTACACTGAATAATAGTTATAATTTCATACAGTAGTAAGGGGAATCTATTCATGAATAGTCTGTAGTTTGTAACATGTAACATTGTTTGTAAAACTCAAATTTTAATCTCGGGTTGAGTGTTTCAGTATTTGGATATTATTACATAGATTAGCCAATAATCTGTATAAATGTAAGATGTACAATATAAAAACAAATGGAGCAGGCCAATTAATTTGAGTCTCAATAGACATCAATTTAGCAATTTCTATCTGTTGTAACATATTATTGGTTAATTTCCTGGATTTCAGTTTTTGTCTACTCAGTCCTAGTTCAAAACCCAGCCATGCATCTAGAAAAGCCTTTTACAATACATGAAAATTGATTCTGTGATCTGAAATATAAATGATCTTCTTATAGTAATCAAATCATCTAATTGTTTCTTCTCTGTAACTAAGCAGGGCTAGAATGCAGCCCAATGATCAATGCTTGCCTAGCACACACAAGGCACTGCATTCATCACCAAAGTTGAGGAGTAAAGTAACTACAATTCAGGTTTTACTATGCCAGCAATCACAGAGCTCATAGGGAACTAATTGCTTCTAAGCAGGTTTCTTTTTAAATTTTCTTTTTTAAAACAGGGACTGATATATTCTAGGCTGATCTCAAACTCACTGTATAACAGAGAGAGAATGACCCTGAACTTCTGATCCTTTTGCCTCTACATCCCAAATGCTAGGATTACAAGCACGAAGCACCACATGCCCAATTTTTGCAGCACTACAGATTAAAGTCAGTGCAACATAAGCACTACTAACAGAGCCTCGTCCCTGGCCCCTGTTTCTAAATGCCTTATTACTATCCCTTTCAAGATGATTGTAAATAGAGAAGACAAAAACAGTTCTGACCTAATGTATGACAACACATACATTTTGGTCTATTGTCATTAACTTGTTAAATTTAAATAAAAGTAGCATTTGTGTTATAAATTTCTTACTTTTGGAACATGGGGATTAAATTCCACAGCTCTATGAATTGCTTCCACAGCATTAATTTCTGCTGTACTTAGCCCTCTTCTGGAAGCTGTTTCTGGAGAGAATCTGTAAAGAAAACCACAGGATGAAGAAATGAACAAACCACATGTACAAAGTCTATTGGGAACTATAAACATGGGTTCAGATTACAATATATTTCTCAAATCAAAGATGTTTCTGGCAATGGCCAAAGACAAAACCAGATAACCAATAAAAAGGAAAGTAAAGCCTCTGGCTCAACATGTGCACGAGGCAACAGAAGGAATGAAAATCGCAGCCTGAGGTACAGAGAGCCTTTGGACAGAGTCTGCGAATGGCGGCTACAGTAAGAAATGCTGCTGGAGAACTCAGAAAATCTTAGCAAACACAATACAGGTTTTGTAAAGTTTTTAGGTGGCAAGAATAAACTGTGACTATTTCATTCTAATTTATATCAAGATATACTAATCTAAGGTTTCTGGTTCTCAATTAATTCATTAATAAATTGAAATAGCGTCTCATCACTGGTCCTGTTCAGATTCTGAATATCTCAAATGCCAAATAAAGAGAATTGACTAAGGAGAGTCAACAGTGTAAGGAAGGGAGAGTAACTTCAACCAAAAGGCGAGCTGGAACCAGTTTGTCTATGGTTACCAGTATCACTGTTACCACAGTAAATGTGTACTTATTTTTTTTTTTTTTGGAGACATATATACCACAGTATGGCCTTTAGCTTGCTATATAGCCAAGGCCAGCCAACTCCTGTTCCTCCTCCCAGATGCTGGTATTACAGGTATAAGCTTCACACTCAGTTCTCCAGTTCTTTCTTGAAATTGTTGTAGTCATTCGACACATATCATCCTCACATAACCACCCTACAATATTATTTTCTTTTTTATAATTTTATTTTCCTTTTTATGCGCATTGCTGCTTTGCCTGAATGTGTGTCTGTGTTGGGCCACCTGGAACTGGAGTTACAGACAGTTGTGAGCTGCCATACGGGTGCTGGGAATTGGACGCAGGTTCTCTACTGCTGCACCATTTCTCCAGCCCCACTGCCCCACTCCCCATTATTCTCCAAGTAGCAACTTGCCCAGCTATATCTACTGTATGTTAGAGTTTGAATTTGAGTTCCAGCTTACTTTAAACAGCTCTGTCATCAAACCACATGCAATAAGAAGCCTCAGTCACTGAAGAGCAAGGGTTATTCAGGAGGAAACAGAAAGGAGAAAGTATTGCTTAAAAGTTAGTAGAGGGGAAAAAAACCTTATTAATTGTTCAGCAGTCTTTCCAAATTATTGTGGCTTCATAAGTACTTACTTATCTGAAACAGTCCTTGTTTTTAACAGTGCTGCTGTGTAGCAGATGGCGGCTGACTTTGGAAGGCTTATATCTGTAACAATAATTGTCGATTTAGGGAAGGATTAAAAATTATAACTCATAGTACAAATTCATCAGCTATAATACAGTTGCATTAGTACCTGAACACATTGAAGGAAGGCTTAACTTTTATATTTACTAGTGACACATCCCTGAGCTAGTAGCAACTTGTATTGATTTCTTCTCTCTCTCTCTCTCTCTCTCTCTCTCTCTCTCTCTCTCTCTCTCTCCTTTTGTTTTTTAAGACAGGATTTCTCGGTTAGCCCTGGCTGCCCAGGAACTCTTTTTTAGATCAAGCTGGCTTCGAACTCATAGATTTCGGCCAGCCTCTGCCTCCTGGATGTGCTACCACCACCTGGCCTTGATCTCTTTTCAAACCTCCTAGCAAAGATTAAACTATGTTGACAAAAGTCCACTGTATGATGGCAACAGGTATTCTACAAATGTCTATAATAATCTGTTTACAATTAAGACTAGACGGAGGAGGGGTTGGAGAGATGGCTCAGGGGTTAAGAACACTGGCTACTCTTCCAGAGGTCCTGAGTTCAATTCTCAGCAAACATATAATGACTCACAACCATCTGTAATGAGATCTGGTGCCCTCTTCTGGCCTGCAGGGATACATGCAGATAGAATACTATATTCATAATAAATAAATAAATCTTAAAAAAAAAAAAAAAAGACTAGTCAGAGGAAATCCACAGTATAATTAAAAGTGTGTAAAACCTAAGATTAGGAAAAAATTAAAATACTTAACTGCTATTATATATGGATTGATTTTAACTTTTTCCCTAAATTTTTGACTTTTCTACATTTTCTTAAAGGACCACATTTCATAGAATATTAAGTTAATTTGAGATCATAAACAATAAACCCTTTTAAAGAAGGATGGCTAAAATAGTGGCCTTAGAAGAGAGTGAAGCACTGTCACGATGTTCTCAGCTCCAGGGATAGCTCAGAGAGAAAGCCAGTTTTCAATGACTTCAGGTCTATACAGTGAGACATGTGAACACTAAAACCACAGAAGCATAGCAAATGATGTAGGCTCTATTCACTTTAGTGGGTTTTACTTTATTGTAAACAAATCAGGTCCCTTCTGACTTTTGATATTGGGTTCTGAAGTTTCAAATATCACAATAGGCCATGCACCCAGTACGGAAGGGATTTCTCACAAATTTTCCCAGGAGCCTAAACTATTGTGAAGATCTGCCAAAATTCCAGATGTTTAAAAGAAAGAAACTTCACCTTCCAAATACATTACACTACAACCTTCCCAAGTCATAGGGATTCCTAAACTACAGGGTAAGAACCTCTGACAAGACAAATATGAGTAACTTTCCATGTTTTGCTACAATGAAAGGAGAGCTAGGAAGTTTGCAGCATTGACTTTTATCGACTGTATATTAAAAGGGGAGGGAGAACTAAAATCAGAATAAATCATGACAGAACAACTCAGAATAGCTGAGCCATTTTATTAAAGTAAAATTATTTTTTATAAACTTATGAAGCCCTAAACCTTAAGAAATGTATGCACATTTTAAAAAATACCATTTAATAAAATGGTACCTAGCTGAGCATGGTACCACACACCTTTAATCCCAGGACTTGGAAGACAGAGGCAGAGGCAGAGGCAGAGGCAGAGGCAGAGGCAGAGGCAGAGGCAGAGGCAGAGGCAGAGGCAGAGGCAGAGGCAGAGGCAGAGGCAGAGGCAGAGGCAGAGGCAGAGGCAGAGGCAGAGGCAGAGGCAGAGGCAGAGGCAGAGGCAGAGGCAGAGGCAGAGGCAGGAGAATCTATGAGAGAGGCAAAGTAAGCTGATGTCTTAATTTGAGTGAAGAGAAAGTCTGTGGTTTCGTTTTTTGTTTTTTATTTCCACGAGGCAGGGTTTTTCTGTGTGGCCCTGGCCATCCTAGAACTTGCTCTGTAGACCAGGCTGGCCTTGAGAGATTTGCCTGCTTCTACCTCCTAAGTGCTGGGATTAAAGACTTTTATCACCTCCACCACTGAGCAAAAGTTTGTTTTATAACATTTTCCCAACTGCATTTGTAGTCAACTGTTGTTATAATAATACAAATAGCTAATATACATAAAATGATTCTTATAAAATGACTAGTAAACACAGAGATGGAATGGCTGAGTTATGGTTCAGGTTTGCCGCTCATTCAATGGAAGAAATTACACAACATTTAACCTCCTTAAACTCCAGTTTCCTAATTTAGTGCCTGAAAAGAGTGAAAACACTTGTCCTACCTCTTCACATGTTTATTATATGGATGCAGTGATATTATTTAAACTACTTTTAATAACTAAGAGTCATTGTAAAACTCTTATTCTTATAAAGAGTATTACACAACTTCTATTGGTATTCCTTATATGCCAAAATTCATGAAGCACCCCACTACATACACAATGCTATACTTTTCCAGTCATCTCTCTTTATATGCTACCTTCAGTGTAACTACTATCCAGTTCTTTGTGTGTCCCTCTAAGCCCTAAATGTCATGAGGGCTAATTCCATGTTTTCATGTTCACCGTTGCATTCTAAGTGCCTCACACACATTCAGTTAGTAAAGAACACATCCACATGGAGGAAAAGCTCCTTCTTGTGAGCTTCTGGTTCAGCTAGGAAGACAGATAGAGAAGACGCTTCACAGCAGCTGTATCTCCACCTTAAAACTGACTGCTAAGACTGGTAAGAGGCAACCAAAGAAACACTAGAATAGGACTGGACTGAGGATTATACAATCAAAAAGAGGCTATAACCAAGTTATCTACTAAAACACACACAAAAAAAAACTCACCGTCATATTTTGCCAGGACTGCCTGAACATCTGCATAGGCCTGCAATTCTAGAAGTGATTCTAAGAGGTTTTCATGGATGTTCAACATGGTAAGAGGAGGAAATTCTTTCATCAACTGTATATAAAAGGAAAGAAAAAATACTGAAGTCAAAATAAATCATGACAGAAAAACTCAGGAGCTGAGCCAGGTTTGTTAAAGTATAAATTATTTTGCTTTTTAACAAACCTTAAGAAATGTATGCACATTAAAAATATCTGCCAGGCAGTAGTACACACCCTTAATCCTGGCACCTGGGAGGCAGAGACAGGCAGAGCTTTAAGAGTTTGAGGCAGCCTGCTCTACAGAGTTTCCAGGACAGCCATGGCTACAAGGTAAGACACGGTCTCAAAAAAACAAAAAACTGTAATAATAAATAAAACATACTATTCTGTTATAGAAATGAGCAACTGAAAAACAGTAACTCTGCATTAAAATAACTGATAATTTAATTTTTTTTTAGTTTAGGGAACTATAGAAATAATGATTTTGTTATAAAATTTACTTACATCTCTCATTATTTTCACTGCTTCTCTTATTCTTCCCAATTTTCTTGCACACATTGCCAATCTTCTTTTTATATATACAAGTACGTTGGTATCTCGCCCTATTTAGAAAAACAAGAAAATGACACAACTATCCACTTTTGTATTATGCCCTAACCCTTCATTAAAATATTATCCATGAATTTTATTTGCTTATCGTAGCAGACCTATAAAAATTAAATTATACCAGAGTGCATTATTATTAATGAATATTAAATTTAGGTTATAAATAATAAATGTTCCCTATTTTTATGTGTTTTTTCTATATTAAATTCTTAAAACATACATTTAATTACTTTTTCCTCTAGTAGTAAGCAATTTGAATGTAGTATATATAGTTCATTTGGTTGATGAGTTTAATATTGACAGAAAACAAGTAAATTTAATAGGCAGATATATATGTCTATCTCAAGTTTCTGCATAAACAATCTATAATTTCAGTATTATCATTTTGGCCCAAAATTCTAAATTTCCTAAACAAAATTTCCATCAGCAATATAAACTTTTATTAAGTTAGTAATTAATTTAAAAACTCTTCTAGAAAGGACTAAGAAAGTCTTTCACATGAGCTAGTAAGATGGCTCAGCAGGTAAAAGATGCTTGCTTGCCAAGCTTGGTGACCTGAGTTTGATCCCTAGGACTCATGGTAGAAGAAGAAAACTGACACACAAGTTATTTTCTGACTCTATGCATGCACGTGTACATGTACACATATACACATGCAAATACAAACACATATACATAAGTAAGTATAATTTTAAAATTAAAAATTCTACAAGATAACCACACTTGATATTATGCAAGGGCAAACAGCAAGAGGTTTTTATAGATGTAGTTTCATTAGTCCCAGGCTGCAAAACTAACTATTCCCGTAGTTTTGTATAATAACATGCCTTAATAAAATATATTGTAAACACAAGTATTTAACTGAGAGAAAACATTAGCCAAATTTTAATTTCCATAAACAAAAGATGTAGAACTTAGCTGCTAAGAGATAATGCCTTGTGTAAACGTATTTCAATTTATTGCCCAGTATCTGCCAAAATCATGAAACTAAAACGCCCTGGCCACACATCTCAGCCAGAAGCAACAACACTGCCGATTTTAACAGCTTTGGTAAGTGTCGCAACCCTAACCAGAAGAGCATCTCTAAAAGCAAACAGTTCCTGTGCCTCATCATATCTCAAGCATACTGGAGAAAAATGAATCAAAGAAAGAACATCACATATGAGACTAGACTATGGACTAAGAATCAGATGGTATGAAAGGACAAATCCCTAAAAATAGCAAGACCCTGCCTTAAAACAAAAACAACAGGAGTAGAAAGGAATACAGGAAGAAAATAAGGAGGAGGAAAGGAACCATCCTCTGGCTCCACACATAGGTCCACAGACTGAAGAGCAAACACAATGAAGTTTGGGCTGGGCATGCAGCTCAGAGTTAGGTATTGCCAAGCATGTGCCAAAGCCCTGAATTTGATTCCCAGAAATGCAAAAAAATGTACCCCCTCCCATTGCTCTGAGGAAGGTCAGGGGTAAAGACAATGTCTATTATCTAGGGAGGATTTCAGTAATACCTGTTATCATTAGAAGGTTTCCTTGAATTTTAAAAAGGGCTGTTGGTCTAGTACCAGCTAGTTCTTACAGGAAAGAAATACTCAGTCTCAAAACAACATATTTTTTTTTTCAAGGTAACCAAAGCAGATGAGTTCCTTTCCACAAACATTGTCTGGGTACTACATACTTCTTTCTGTATTGTCATCTTATTAGAATTAATAGATAGAAATATGAATCTATCAAATTGTCCCATAATCACATATTTTCTTATTGTTATTGCTTCATGCTTTAAACACAAAAGACACAAATTCAGAAGTTAAAAGACAGAAAGAATCTGGGCCTGGTAGCACATGCCTATAACCCCAGCTCAGGAGGAAAGCTCAGTTCTGTGCTATCCTCATTTACATGGCAAATTTGAGGCTAACACCTCAAGAAAACAAAAGGAATAACAGGCAGTTCAAATTTGCTTACTCAGTTGAGCTTCATGCTGAGGACTCTGGTGTTGGCACTGCTGTGACCGTCTATAAATTATCTCTCCCGCCCTGAGCGCCTGTTTAAACAACCTTTCAGCATCTACAATGGTTGTTGCTTCTTCTTCAGCCAGTAGGACGTAGGCAGTGGCACAGCTATAAAGCAAGCAAGCAAGGCTATGTTAAGTACTGTGGGGAAGCTCAGACATCTCTTGGTCAGGCCTCTTGCTACGTCATGCTTCCCCTATCAGTACCTACACTTTCCATCTTGGGGGAGAAAAATAAAACATCATTCAGTATTTTATCTAGGGGTACACTAGTATATCCATTATGTCCAACCCCATACTGTTTCTTTCACTCTTTATTTTCTGTCTTTTCTATTTCTATTTTTGTTCTCTGACCCTGTGTTTTCTGTTTGTGGGGGGAGAAAAAAGTAAGACACATACAACATTGTTTTAAAAAGTAGTTGTAAAGACCAACCACTGGTCACGCCTGCTCACAGGCACTCTGTAATGTCCTTACCACGTGGGTGACGATGGAGTGTGGATTGGGAAGACTTCCTTGGCTAATAAGGGATCCTTCATACCTGATCAGAAACAGATTCCTACACTAAGACTTTTCTACAAGCCAAGTGATCTCTCTGTGTCTTCTGTTGGGCTTATCCACACAAGTCTACATTCCAGGCCCTGATCCACACACCTACACTCAACCCACAAAGACATGTTTACCCCCAAGCTTCCTCTTCCTCACCCTGCTAAAACACAGAGATTTTTGTTTGTATCTTTAAAGTCAACAGCTGGCCAATAAAATAAACTAATTCTTGGCTTTGGACAAGAAACAAAAACAAAGTTTCCCTTCCATGTATTTCTACACGAGGACATTTAGTCTGAAGATGATGTCTAAGTTCTGCTTGTCCAAGCCTGCACAGTCCAACACTCAAGTCAGTAGCCACAAGTAGTCACTGATAACTGGAAATATGGTTAATCTGAACCAACACAGCATTTTAGTGCATATCAGATTTTAAAGACTGAGAAAATACTTCATTGACAGGCTTTTAAAATATTGATCATATGTGAAAACGTTTTATATTTTGAATATAGATAATTGAGACATTCAAACTAACTTCTCTTAACTTTTTCAATGTGGCGTCTAGAAAAATCTAAAAAATTACATATAGGGTTCACATGCTCCAATTAGAGATTATTAGAAAAAAACAAAAACAAAAGCAAAACAACAACAACAAAAAGCACAAGGGCAGGCATGAAATACAGGGATGGTGAGTAGCTATCATCCACTGAATACTTAGAACCCTGAGACAGGAGGACCTCAAGTTTGGAGACAGCTGTGACTATATAGAATTACCTATGTACTCTGGACTTTATTACAAAACCCTGTCTACTACTGAAGAATAAAAGAAAAAGGTAGCTATCCTCAATAAGAGTCAAGAAGGGCCTTTCAGGTATAAATTTCAAATCATACCATTGAGGTATTTTTCAAATAGCACTGTAAATTTATATATAAAATGTTACTAATCAACACATTTCTCCAATGTATTACATTGAACTTTGATAAACGTTAGATATATTGCTGGTTTAATCACTATGTATCCTGCTCACTATTCCAAAAACAAATTCAAATTTTTGTTGTTTGCAACAGAATCTTGCAACACAGCCCAGGCTAGCCTTAAACTCCCTTCTCCTGACTTGGCTTCTTAAGTGCTGGTAATTACAGAAGTATATCTCAGTGCCCATCATTAAATATTTGCATTTAATGTTTTGCTTCAAATGCTTTTAAATAACCAAGATAGGAATATTTTTGTAGGGCTGGGGATATAGCAGTGGTAGAGCACTTGCCTAGCATGCCTGAAGCCCTGGGTTCGATCCCAGCACTGCAAAACAAAAGAAAACACCACTTGTATAAAGACCTTGATAAAACTGATGAAACAGAATCTAAATATAAGCATAATTGTATGTTATTATTAGTTTTGTGGTGCTGGGGATAAAACTCAGGAACTCACATGGTAGGCAATGTCTACCGTTAAGACACATCCCCAGCTCCTAACATAACTTTAAATTATAAGCCAGGTCTGGTAGTACAGGCCTGTAATCCCAGTTTCTCAGAAGGCTGAGGCAGGAGGGTCACAAGTTCAAGGACTGCCTGGGCAAATTAGTAAGACTTTGTTTCAAAAAGTGAAAAAGAAGGGGCTGGAAATATAGCTCAAGCATAGAGCACTTATCTGTCACGTGCAAGGCCCTGGGTTCTACCCCCAGTACCACCACCGCTGCCACCACCAAATCACATTATAGTTTACAAGTTTTACTTCTTGGCAACTTTGCCTTATATTCTGGCATTAGATATGTTATTATACTTCTATGCATTCTTAATGACTTTCTTTTGTCTTAAACTGATGTTAAATTCACACACTAGTATAAAATTTTAATTTTTATGTCATGCATTTATGTTTTTGTTTATTATTTGTCCCTATGGGTACATCACAGTACACATGTGGAGGTCAGAGGACAACTCGTGGGATTTGGTTCTCTTCTTCCATCATGTAGGTCCTGGGAGTCAAAGTGAAGTCATCAGCTTGGCTGCAGGCACGTTTACCAGCTGAGTCATCTTGCAGGCACACCAGTGTAAAACATTTTCAACTGCAGAACTCAGAAATGTTTACTATATTCTCAAGGATGTGCAACTTAACAGATACATAAAGCATCTTCATAACCATTCCACAGTTCCATTGTATCTCCTGCTTCCCTACTGACAGTCACATATCACCTCTTTAATAGTACACAGAGGTTTCACTTTAATAAGGCACGGTTTACCTACTTTTTCTTCTATTGCTATATCTTTGTTGTTGTGTCTGTTAAACCACTCAGAAACCTGGAGACATAAGCCTGCTCCTCCTCTCATCTCCACCCTTCTCCTCCCTTTCCCTCCCCTCTCCTCTCATCTTCTCTCCTCCCCTCTCCCTCTTTTATAGGGCAAAGTTGCAGGGCTTCAAGCATACTAAGCAAAAACTCTACCACTGGCTTACATGCCTAACCTATTCCATGTTCTCTTATAAGAGTTTATAGTTTAGTTACTTATTTTTAATTAGTTGATATGCATATGTGACATAAGGGTCCAATCTCCAGCTTATAGATATGACTATCCAATTGTTTCAGCATCATGTTAAAAACTTCCTGTTCTTCTTCTTTGGTAGGGGGCTATGTTTCAAGACAGGGTTTCTCTGTATAGCCCTGGATATCTTGGAACTCACTTTGTACATAGAAATCCACCTGCTTTTGCCTCCTGAGTGCTGGGATTAAAGGCATGTTCCAGCACAGCCCAGCTTTAAAAACATCTTCATCTCCATTGAATAGCCTTAGCTATTCCATCAAAGATAACTGAAAGCCCTAAACACATGGGCTTACTGTCCAGTGAGCCATCAGTCTGGGTGTCTAATCTTACGGATTAACCATCTAGTTTTAAAGGAAGTTTTTAAAATTGGAAAATGTGAGTCTTCCAATGTGGCCCTAGGAATGTTTTTTGGCAACTTAGAAACTCTGGTAATTATACACAAATGTTAAGAGCAGCTTGTTAGTTTCTTCAAAAATAGAAACTGTGATTTTAATTATTTTTATTTTAATATTTGAGTGTTCAATGTATGCAATACCCACAGAGACCAGAAGAGGGTACTGGATCCCCCAGAAGTGAAGTGGCTTCAGATGATTGTGAGCTGCCATGTAGGTGTTGGAGATCAAATCAGGGTTCTCTGGAAAGGCAGCCAGTGCTCTTAACCACTGAACATTCTCTCCAGCCCCAGTAGTTGTAATTTTATTAGGGGCATATTATATCTGTAGATTGATATTGGGGAGCACTGACAGTTTAGTCAATGATATCTAACTTGCAATATACATGAACATAGATTCCTTTCCACTTGTTTAGCATTTATTTATTTGCTACCTGAACAATGTTTTGTGGGTTTTTGTTTTTAATTACTTTGAACATATAAATATAGGCACACATATGTCATCATATTCCCATGAAGTCAGAAGATGACTGTTGGGAGTAAGCTTTCTTGTCCTAGGTTCTGGGGTGAAGCTCAGGTCAGCAGACAGTCCTGCATCTCCCCAGTTGCCTTCCAATTCTAAGTGTGCAAGTCTTTCACTTTCTTGGCTAAACTTACCCCTAAGCACTTTAACATGCTTGATGCCAATGTAAATGGGACCGCTAACTTTTTACTCGGTACATATTTAACCAAATTATAAGCACTGAGAGGTTTCTGTTTGTATGAACTTCTTGTTTGTTTGTTTGTAGACAGGTTTTCTCTGTACTGCTTTGGAGCCTGTCCTGGAACTCCCTCTGTAGACTAGGCTGGCCTTGAGCTCACAGAGATCCACCTGCCTCTGCCTCCTGAGTGCTGGGATTAAAGGTGTGGGTCACCAATGCCCGGCTTGTGTGAACTTAAGGTTTTCTAGACACATGATCACCTGTGCCTCCTTTGAAACCCCGATGCATTTTTTCCCCTTTTCTTATAATTTCTGATAACATGTAAACAGGAGTAGCTATTCTTCCTTGCCTTACTCATTTTAAACAGAAAGTTTGCAATCTTTCATTACTATGTGTCCTTAGGTGCAGGCTGTTCAGAGATCCTTCATTCCTATGAGCAGGGTTCCTTACATCTATAATATTTTTTAGTATTTATCATAAAATGATGTTGGACTTTGTCAAATGCTTTTTTAATGAACTGAGATAACTATCTGATTTTGCACTTTGTTCTATTAATGCAGTGTTACATTAATTACTTCCACACATTTTTGTCATGATGGTATCGAACTGTCACAGGTATTTCTGTACCACCAGAAACGATCATGCAGATTCTTCCCTTCACATATCGAAATTCTTCAGTTGTAACAAATCCCACTTGGTCCTCACATATAATACTTTCCGAATGCTGCTGGATTTGTTGTACTATATACTTGGTTTGGCTATTATTTCTGCACTGTTTTTTCTCTCTCCCATATTTCAGGGACTCCAGTTATAAGTAGGGTGGCATGACTGACTGTCCCACAGGTCTCAGATCTTCCATTTGTCTTCGTTGCTACTTCTGAGACTACATAAGCTCACATGGCCCAACACAACTTTGCTGACTCTTCTGTCTGCTCAGATCTGTCACAGACCTCCTACAGTACATTTTTAGTTCAGCTGAACTTTTCAATCCTACGATTTCCTCTTAGTTCCTTATGTGCCCAGCTGCCCTTGTCGGGATTTCAGAAATGTACTGATAATTTTCTAATGGTGAAACATCGCCATGGACTTTTCTGTGGTTTTTTTTCTTTGTGAACAAATTTAGTACAGATTATTAAAAATCTATCAAGTCAAAAGTCCAGACTTCTTTGAAGACATTTCCATGAGTATCTTTCCCATTAGTGTTCTGTTATTTCTTTGAATGCTGATTTTTTTTTGGGGGGGGCGGGGGGACAGGGTCTGGCTGTAGCCCAGGCTAACTCAGAGCTCAGTTACAAACTCCTGACTGCTGAGATTAGAAGTATATGTCACCACACCCACATTCTTTACATGCTTCATAATTTTTTGTTGAAAACTGTAATTTTTAACTCCAATATTCTGGCAACTCTAGAATAGAGTTTTCTGCACGCCCTCTGTTGTTGCTGCCTGTTGTAGTTTTTTTGTTTTTTTGTTTTTTTTTTAACTGGCTTTGCTGACTATTTTGTGAATTGTGTATTTGTCATGTGTGACCAATAAGGTCTATGCTTGGTTAGCATTGTGGTCAATTAATGAACATATACACCTTTCTTAAATATCTATGAACAAAGTACAAAAACCAAGTCTCCATAGGTAAGCAGTGTGTGTGTGTGTGTGTGTGTGCGCACGCGCGCGCACACACATGCCATGCATGGGCAATAGAGAGCACTTCCAACATTCCCTCAGGTATTTTACAGTATCATAGCTTTCATTTTCTACTGTGCCCAACCTAAATGTTATCCAGATAAAACATTCCTTACCCCTTACATATCTCACATTTTTTAGTAATTTTATCATAAATGATACTGGAATTTGTCAATTTTTTTTTTCATGAATTAAGATAATGTATGGGTTTAAGAGACTTGAAAACCAAGTATTTCTGAGCATGTGCCCAACTCTGTCAAAAACTGGATCTTTGAGGTTCCCAGGAATTTGCAGAAGCTTTTCAAGGCCCTATTCTCTAGTGTTTCACTCCCCAATCTTTCCTCACAAATTTTCTAGTTTGTCTATTTCCTTGTTCCTCTGTTTGTTTTATCCTTTGCATCAAAGAGAGATGGATAATTGCACATTTTCCTCTAAGTATTTTCACCTTTGTGTGGTCAATTCAGAGAATTTCAAGATAACTGAAAGGCAAACCCTTTGAGCTGGTGCAGCAAAGAACTAGTTATTTTACATTTCTGTAAAACATTTAAAGATATAAACATAATATAAAAAGCTATGAAAGTAGTGCTGTTAGCAAGAAAAAAAAATGACACAGCAATTTTGCTAATTTTGAATCCACTTATTATGTCTCAAAGTCCATTGCTGAGTATAAGTTCTCAGGACTGATGAGTGCTTTAAATGAATGACTTAAATGAAAAAACAAAATAAAACAGTGGCATAAATATTTAATTACCCATTTAACTACTAAGTATTATTAGCAATCTTCATTAGTACTCTTTATTTTTTTTAAAAAAAAAAACTTCTAAAATACTTTTATGTGAAACCATATGATAATTTCCACTTTCAAAAGCAAAATACAGATGTCAGTGAACACTGCAAATCTTATCTCTAGTATGCAAGATAGAAATGGAGACTGCCAGTGTTCCTAATCTTGTGAGCAGATAAAAGGAAATACAAAATTATTCGCCTGTGTTTCCTTTAAAACAAATTTATTTTTCCAACTTACTCATTGTTTAACTCTAAAGCTTGATAGGCTGCTTTGATTCGAGCTGGAGGATTTCTTTCCCTCCATGCCTTCTGCATAACTGTGGGAAAAATATTTCAAAGAGTGGATGAGATGGTAAACATAAATAATCTTATGTAAAACGTATGATGAATGAGCTAAAGAGTAAACAAAGCTTTAAATATCATGTTTTTAAACATATGAAACTGAGTTACTAGCTCACATTTACATAAGAAATTTATATTAAATCTGGAAACTTTTCATATAATAGAAAATTTTCATAACATATAAAGTACTTAACTGAATTAATCACATCATTATTACACATGAACATTTATGTATCTTAGTGTAAGTCAATGAATGACACTATAATAGATTATAATAGACATGAAAGTTCTACTTTCATCATTCTGAAAAGGGTCTATGAAACCACTAAAAATATACAAAAGCTTAAAAGTCTTTGTTTAATCAATGATTCAGTATAGGAAAAATGTGTAGATGTGTATTTTCTGTGAAACTGGGAAGGAAGACTGGGTTAATTTAGAATACAGCACATCTCTGGAAAACCTCAGCTTTATCAAGATTCAACACTAACCTAAGTTAGGATTTGCTGCCATTTACTGAACCAAAATGAAGATACCACACTATGTGATGTCTCCTAAAAGTTAAACAAACACACACACAAATCGACTCTGGGAACTACCTGGCTCACTTTACATTTGATAAGAAAAATGGAGAACTTATGAATGTTGACTTTGGAACAAAACCTAAACTGTCCAGAAAGAATAACGTAGAAAATGTTTGAGTTTTCCTTTGGAAACAAAATATTAGTCTTGGCTCAGAAAATGAGACAATATATTCCACATGTGTAACAAAAATACATTTTTCATATCAAACATGTCACCAGCTAGCTGACAGCTAATGCTTCCTGAACTTGACAAATTGATGCAAGCCAGCACTGCCTGATTCTGACCAGGTAAAAACATAAATCTGCCTCAACACTGAAAAATGACATAGAAACAGACTAGGATATTAGACTTTTAAACCTTGGATGATGGACTCCCTTCTATAAACTGTATGGTATTTACAGGCTAGATTTTTAATGCTAAATTTTACTGGCATTTGAGTTGACTATATAGTATTCTAGCATATAATCATAATTTATCTTATTAATTCCCTTTCAGTGGAATTATTTTCAGTGCTTTCCTACTACAAAAACATTGTAGACTATACATAACCCAAGATCTTAGAAAGTAGAAGCAGATCTACTTTCCAAGAAAGTAGAAAGTAGATCTGGAGTTCAAGGTCATTTTTAGCTATGAAGAGAGTTTGAGGCCAACCTGAGCTACATGAAACTGTCTCAAAAACAAAAAATAGCAACAGAAAAGCCATTGTAATAACAACCATGCAGCCAGTATGATAGTGGAAATCTCTTATCTAGCATTCAGGAGGCTGAGGCAGGAGGATCACTATAAATTTGAGGCCAGCCTAGACTATATAGCAAGTACCAGATTAGCTAGGGCTACAGACCAAGACCCTGACTTAAAGAAACAAGCTAAAAATGGCTGGGAATAAAGTTTGATGGTAAAAAAAATAATTGTCTACCATGTGTGAGTTCTTAGGCTTAGTCCTCAGTAATGCAATACAAAACAATAGCAAAAACATAAAACAAACAAAAAATTATCTTTCAGCTTCTGTCTTTGTATAGCTAACCAGACATTTCTTTAAAATAGGTACAGCCACCAGATGGTGGTGGTGAACACCTTTAATCCCAGCACTTGGGAAGCAGAGACAGATGGATCTCTGAGTTCGAGACCAGTCTGGCCTACAGAGCAAGTTTCAGGACAGACTCCAAAGCTACACAGAGAAACCCTGTCTCAAAAAAACAAAAAACAAACAAACAAACAAACAAACAAAAATAGGTACAGCCTTTAAAAGATTTTGGATATATATACCTAAAATTCCACTCAATAAAATTATTAGTTTGTACTTTAAACCAGCATAGGAAAGTGACCATTTCCCAATTTCTTACCCTTTGAGCCAGGTTGAGAGTCCTACACAAAACTCCAAAATAGAAAACATGAAACCAAAAGTAGAAAAATCAACACCTGCCTTCATGGGATAGGTTGCAGTCAAAACACAGATACAATAAGTAGGGGAAGTGGGGGGGGGGTTTAGGGGGAGAAAGGTGGGGGTGGGGGGGCCTGTATCTGTAATCTCAGAACTTGGTCTCTAAAATTTCAGACAAGGGCTACTCAGTCTGTATCATCAATCTTGGATAATTTAATATATGAAGACAATATCATTTGTAATTTTTTATTTCTGTTTCTTTTTTTGTTTCTGTTTTTTGAGGCAGGGTTTCTCTGCATCCTCAGCTGTCCTGGAACTAGCTCTGAAGGCAAGGCTGTCCATGAACTTGCAGAGATTCTTCTGCCTCTGCCTCACGAGTGCTGGGATTAAAGGTGTGTACCACCACTGCCTGGCAATTTTTTATTTCTAATGAGTCTATGTAATGCATCTTTAAGTATTTTTTCTTATTCTTGTGTTTTCAAATCCTCTATCATTCCTGCCTTTCAAGATTGCTCTTCACAACTAAAGTATTCCTAAATCTAAAGTGAAAAGGGGTAATACAAGCTTAAAAAATGGATTCAAGGCAGGCAGTTGTGTCATACACCTTTAATCCCAGCACTCAGGAGGCAGAGGCAGGTATATCTCTGTAAATTCGAGGTCGGCCTGATCTACAGAATGAGTTCCAGGACAGCCAGAGAAACCCTGTCTCAAAAAGAAAACTTTAAATATATATATAAAAATCCAAGGCCTAAGAATAATTTAAATCAAAGTACTGATTTATTATTCAATACTACTAAGAGCTCATGATATACTTAAAATAATTAAAACACACAAAAAACAATTCACTCAGACTTATCTATTTTTCAATTAATATTTCTTCTAATATTCTATTAACCACAAAAGAGAACTGCACCTATCTGTGGGTCAAGGACTACAGATGTAAATGTCCACAAAGTTCCAGAAGTAGTGAGTGTGAGTAGCAGAAGAGCTGCTCAACCCTAGTTGACTACAGCCAGTAAACACGTAGGTCCACTCCCATATTTTCCAATTCTATCAAAGTTGGACATTAATGAGAAATCTCTTGAGGGTTTTGACTGTTTCATGTTTTGTTTTGCTTTTTGAGACAGGGTTGCTCAGTGCTCTGCCATCCTCCTTCTCAACTTCTTCAGCAGCATGAACAACAGGTATATGAAGCTCAGCTAATATCCTGATTTCTAAATGTTCAAAGTGAAAACATCATTCAAAACACACTGGTACCCACCTCTTGAGGGAATGCTTATTCTCAGATTTAAACCAACAAATCAATTAGACAAGAGTAAAATCTACTAATATAATGACTACTGATGACAATAAGTAAAGGGAAATTTACTGCATCTCACTTGTGCATGTTTGCTTTTTTTACTAGAAAAAGCTATACTGATAAAAAATCATTGTCTTTATATTAGTCATTATCCAAAAGGATAGAGATGAAACTGACAGTTCATTCTGAATTCTCACTCAACAAAGTCTACCTGTGAGTTTAGTACTTAACTAGAATACACATACCTCTGGAAGTACAAAAAAGTACAAGAACCAAAATGATGGGCATGGCCTTGAGAAAATTGATGTCAAAAACCTCAGTTTATTAAAATTCATACAACTCTTTCCTATAACTGATTGACCTGAAGAATGTTTCTCTGACTAGTCTAGTCATTCTTTCCTAACCCCTCTCCTGAGAGGTTTGCTCCTTTCTTGCTTACAAAAGAAAGGATCACCTCTTAGCCTCTCCAAATCTTCCCAGATTCAGTGTGCATGAACTGCTCAAAACTTCTAGGTATCAATAACATGATGCAGTTTAGAAATGGAGCTGTCAGTTTGGGAGATGGCGGTCCTTGTTTGTTTGTTTATTTTTGGTGGTCCTTGTTTGTTTGTTTATTTTTGAGGTAAAGTTAAAATTCTCCTGCCTCAGCCTTCCAAGTATTAGGGTTACAAGCATGGACCATCAAGCCTGGCTGAGAACAGTCACCCCAAATCAAGGCACCTGAAAATAAGGATCCCTGCCTTTTTCTTTGTCTTTTGAGTGGTAGAACTCTGCAGTGAGGAACAACATTCTTCCACACAGGGGATGTAGCTTTCTTGGTCGAATGCCTGCCTAGGATGCACAAAGCCCTGGATTCAATCCCAGCACCACATGGGCTGGATATAATCCTAGCACTCAGATAAAGGTAGAAAGATCAGACATTCAAGGACATCATCAGTATATAGGGAATTTGAAGCCACCAGCCTGACCTACATGAGAATCTTTCAAAAATGAATGCTAAATAAATAGAAATAGAATGTTTGGCTCCTAGATGCTTTTAATTAAGGAGTGATACCATTTTAATTAGTCCCATTAGTATTCCTCCCCAGTTATTTGAAAAAGTTAATTACTCCCAAGGGAAGGTCCTTACAGGAAGTAAAAAAAGTACATTGGTAAGGAATAAAAAAAGCAGTGGTGCTTCAGTCTGACAAGTGGCAAGCATTAGGCAAAGTTCAGAATTTCATCTTTCTCATCAGAATCTTAATCCAGAGCTGAGTATCACAGTACTATAACCCCAGCAGAGGCAAAAGGGTCATGAGTTTAAGGACAGCTTGGGCTATAGAGGAGACCCTACCTCACAAAACAAGCAAAACTCTGATACATAAGAGAAATGGTTATGATGGAGAAACTGATAAATCTATCTAAACTGAAAAATGGAGAATAGAATCAGATTTTTCTGTCAGTATGCTTTGATTGGATTGACAATGAAGACACCTAATTAGGACTTTAAAGGGCATATTTTGGGGAGAGAAAAAAATAGCTAAGTACATAGGTGTTAAAGATTTGACAAGAATATAATTAAAATACATCATAACAGTAAAATGTGGTGGCACAGCCCTTTAATCCCAGTACTTAGGAGGCAGAGCCAGGAGGATCTCTGTGAGTTCAAGGCCAACCTGTTCTACATATTGAGTTCTAGGATAGTCAGAGCTACATAGTGAGATCTGTCTCAAAAAACATAGATAGATAGATAGATAGATAGATAGATAGATAGATAGATAGATGGATGAAAGAAGAAATACATCCTAGCATTCAGAATCTTATGACCAAATATAACATAATTTTATATAAAATGACTATTGCAGAAGAGTTGCAAGAATAATAAATAACTATCAAGCATAACATGATTATAAAATTATATAATGGTATAGAAGAGATAAGCACTCAAGAAGAAAGTAACTTACATTAATGTATACTTGCAATTTCAAGCATGTGGGAGGCTAAGGCAGGAGGTTCTCAAATGTGGACTATGTAACACATAGTCCAATCTGGACTATGTAACACATAGTCCAATCTGGACTATGTAACAAGACCCATTCTCAAAAACAAAAACAAAAAAGACTTTTATAAGGCTTACTACTGTTAAAAGTATTTGTTCCTAATGTTTTTGATGGAAAATGGCCATTATCAAATTCTTAGATGCAGTTCAGTGATAAAGTATGTGTTTGGCATACAAGCATCTATCCTGGCAGACACACACATGTAAAACCTTCTGACTTTCATGGTATATATTAGAATACAGGGAATAATGAATTATTTTTTAATGTCTATATTTTCTAATATAACAAAAATTATATTCTCTTCAATTATTTAACCTTATGATTTGACTCTTAAAATGTGTGAAAAGACACACAGACTTTCACAATTCTTTGAGGGAACTGTTCAAACAGAATGCTCTAAGAGCTGTCTGAAAAGCCTGGGGATGTTTTCAATCCAGTCTATGAGAGAATAAGATGACATTTGATTTCTACAAATACCTCAGCTCCTAACACAATGCTGACGGTCTACTGCAGCTTCTCTTAGCACACATACTTTTACTATGACCATAAAGAGTAAGCAATTTTCTCCTACATTTGCAATTAGTCCAACTTATTAACTTTGTCAAAGATCCTTGATTTTCTCACTGCCACCAACCCTTACCACATTTTATTCAGCAACAAAATGACACAATGAGCTTATTTCAGTGCTAAAAAACTGGCTTGTTCAGACCCTCACTGCTGATTCTCTTCTCCCAGTGCAGCCAGTTGAAGCAGTAGGAGTATAGTGGTCAAGACCCATAATGGAGTTTGAAGTCCAGCTTTATCACTTCTTAGTTGTGAGTGCCACATTACTTGACCACCCTTTGCTTCAGTTGCTGTTTGTTTGTTTGGGTTTGAGACAGTCTCACACTGTATAAAGCCCAAGCTGACCTACAACTATATAGCCCAGGCTGGTCTTGAACTTCAGGTAATCCTCCTGCTTAAGTCTCCAGAGTGTTAGGATTACAGGCATAAATCACCATATTCCGCTTAGTACCTTCTTTTTAAAAGGTAGTAATAGTTCTTATAGAGTAATTGGGAAGATCAAATTATTACACATGCTGTCCATGTGTTAATTATTATTAATGAAATTACTTACATGTGTAATAGCAACACCATCCATCTATCCATTCACAATTGTATCAAACACTATATAACATACTGTATTATAGGAGCTTCCAGAGAAGGTTTCTTAAAGAATATGACTGCCTAGTCATCACACAGGTAGAGCAAAGGCATTCAAAGTAGAGGACTGGGAAACTGGCCCTGTCTTTAGGTTATATACTTCTGCCACTTCCTGGTGCTAACTCTCAGACCCAGAGCTTCATAAATGTTAGGAAAGGCATCTACCAATAAGCTGTATCCCCAGCCCTTATAATACTCTGTTCTGCAAGGAACAGCTTAGAGGCCTAAAACATGGACATTCCTATATGCTACCATTTTGCGTGAATCTTCACTTTTGACTAGAACAAAATATATGCTGTTTCTTCTACATATCATTCCCCAATGTTCATACCCTCTTCTGTCTCTCTCTGTCTCTCTGTCTCTCTCCCCCCCTCTGTGTGTGTGTGTGTGTGTGTGCATGTGTGCTCCTGCACACACATGCACTCATGCATGTGCAGAGGTCAGAGGACAATCTCGGATGTTGGTCCACGTCATTTGAGATAGGATCTAGTTGCTCTAGCTGGCTCTTGAACATGTGTGGATTCTCCTATCTTTGTCTCTCATCTCCCCATAGAAGCACAGGGATCACAGGCTTGTGTAGTACTGTGTCCAGCTTATACAGGTTCTAGAGATCCAAACTCTTTTTGTCAGACTTGCATGGTGAGTACTTTACTCACTGGGCGACCTCCCCAGTCCCTGCTCTATTGTCTGGTAATTGTTTCCCAGACCAAAGCAATGTATACTATTTTCTGCTATATTTGATATGAATTTTTTTGATTTATTGATTCATTCATTCATTCATTTTTTTCTTGGTTTTTCAAGACAGGATTTCTCTGTATGCAGCCCTGGCTGTCCTAGAACTAGCTCTAGAGATCAGGCTGGCCTTGCACCTGAGATCTGCCTGTCTCTGACTCCCAAGTGCTGGGATTAAAGGCAAGCACCACCACCATCTGGCTCTGAAATGTTTTTGCTTTGTTTTGTTTTTTTGTTTGGTTTTTCGAGACAGGGTCTCTCTGTGGCTTTGGAGGCTGTCCTGGAACTAGCTCTTGTAGACCAGGCTGGTCTTGAACTCACAGAGATCCGCCTGCCTCTGCCTCCTGAGTGCTGGGACTAAAGGTGTGCACCACCACCACCACCTGGCTAAAATTATTTTAAGTAATAAAAAAGTATAAAACATTTAAAATTCTTATAAAATAGTATATTAGCTTAATTTATAATCATAATTCACTTTAATCTGAATTTCTTATCTAAAATGTAAGTAACTCCAAGCCAAGTAACTATATAATAAATAGCTTTAGAAAACACATGAACTAACTTTCACAATCACTATCTGTAGCATGAATAGATACAATACATACCTGTGTCTGAAGGACGTAAAAAGTCTGTTTCACAGGTGAAAAAGGTCTGATGATCCTGGGCAGACAAGTTCATGTCATAGTAAGTAAGTGGCTCTTTACCAGTCACCCAAGTGTATCTGTAGCAAACACAAGATGTTTCAATTGCTACAACAGACACTTAAGTTCCAAAAATAAGTGACTACAAGCTGTATTTCAGAGTGTTTTATTATATCAGTAAAAGGTAAAACAGTACTTCTCTATGGTTTAATAATAAAACATTAAAAAATAAATTGTTCATCCTGGCAAGGTGGATCATGCCTACTAGTTTGAGGCTTTCTTGAGCCACACAGCAAATTTCAAGATAGCCTCAGTTACAGAATGGAACCTGTCTCGAAAACAACATAAACCAATAAATTATTCACTAAAAATTTCTAAAAAATAGATACTAAACAAATGTTTCTAATAGTAAGAAGTGTCTCATAAAGACTTACATGAAATGGATACTATACAACGAGGCTACAGGAGACCTTGTTTTTGAAAAAACCACAAAGGCTGGGCATGGTGGTATACTACTTTAATATCAGCACTAGGTAGGAGGAAACAGGCAGATTTCTGTAAGTTTGAGGCCAGCCAGGTCTCATATTGAGTTACAGGACAGTCATGGATACGTAGAGGGACCCTGTCTCAAAACAACAACAAAACAAAACAAACAAGTAAAAATACACATGCCTTTAATCCCAGGGCTCAGCACTCTGATGTGGCAGAGGCAGATGTATCTCTGTAAATTCAAGGTCAACTTGGTCTATATATGAAGTTCCAAGACATCCGGGGCTGCATATTGAGCCCCATCTCATAACAACAACAAAAACAGAAGAATAAGAGGGAAGCAGAAGAGAGAGCAGAAAAAAATGTAAGCTCTGAATGATGGGAAGGAGGACTATGAAATGCTCTCTTATGGGTATGACAAGACCATGGCACTCAAAAACTCAACCAGTTTCCTGCATGAGACTGAGCCAATAAATACTCAGTCATAGCTAGGAAAGGGGCTCATGGTCCTTTCCTATCCAGCGGGACTAATGGTAGTCTAGGGCCACTGGAGGAGCAGGAGCAGGAGCAGAAGCCATTGTCTTCAGTGAAAGCCACTGGTGACTTCCTCAAGCTCCACAAGGAAAAACACATGGAAGTAGAATTGAGAATCGGTGGGAGGAAGAGGAGACTGGTGGGAGTGGGAAGAGGTTAAGAGAAGATGGAGGGATGAGTGTGAATATATCATCTACACACATGAAAATGCCTGAGAATAAATTTTAAAGGGCTATTACTTCCTTTTATATTCAAAAAAAGTAAACATGGCCAAGGTATATAACTACCCTTGAGCTAATCATTCAATTTAATATTGTCAGAATCTCCAATTAGAAGAGGCTGTGGTGTGTCTATAAATAAGTATTCCACAGTACTTTTACTTTAATACTTACACTGAAAATCAAAATGTCTTACCTCCTATATTCTGCTCCTCTAAAGAGGTTTAAAGGGTTTCTCCAGACCTTACATTCTAAAATACAAGAGTAAAAGTTATTTTAATCAAATGCAGGTAAATCTTCACTAACCAACACTTACTTAGAACACTGCTGATCCTGTGTTCTAAATGGAGTGCCAGCCACCAACAGCACAAATATGAAGGAGGTACAAGTTACCCTTGCTCTTGAAGCACAGAATCAAATATAGTTATTGATGTATTTCTGTCTCAATGGCACTTTGTTCATAATTCAGTTACAGCTCTTACTGTATAACCATGTGATTACCAATGCTTTTCAGTTTCCTCTCTAAAATGGGATCTATTAAAACTTCATCCACTCTTATATTCCTAGATCCTATCACAGCTTCTGGAACTGATTTGCAAAGCATAAGAATCAGCCATGTAAACAACCACCTGAACTATTAGACATGTACTGTAGTAGAGATGCTTGATTCCAAGAAAAAAAAAAAAAAACGTGGTCAATCACAGAAGACTTTACAGAGAAAGTGACATTTGAACCAACATTAAAAACCTCAAAGAATAGGTTTCCAGACACAGAACATCCAATCTGAGGAAATATAAAGCTATACATCAGGCCTAAAAAGATGGCTCAGTGTGTAAAGTGTTTGCTGCATAGGCATGAGCACCTAAGTGGATCCCTAGGACCTGATAAAAGACAAACGAGGCAGCAAACTTCTGTAATCCTATGCTAGAAAGTGAAGACAGGCAGATTCTGGGGGCTGGGTAGCAAAATGATGAGCTCCAGTTACATCCTGAGGCCCTGTCTCAAAAAATATGTTTGTGGGGCTGGAGAGGTGACTTGGCACTTCTTGTTCTTTCAGGGAACCCAAGTTTGGTTCCCAGAACCCATGTGGTGACTGACAGACCATTCATAACTCCATTTCCAGGGGATCTAATGACTTCTTATAATCTTCTTGGGCACTAGGCACACATACATGATATACAAACATACATTCAGGCAAACACACAATAAAACAATTTAAGAAAATCTGAAAAAATAAGGTATTAACCTATAGGTTGTTTGTGCAAGCACATATGGGCACACACATGTGCACACCTATACATACACAGAACAAACTACACAGCATGTTTAGGCTAGCACACAGAGTAAAGGATAGAAGAAAAAACTACAAAATAAAATAAGGAGACCTGGTCATGGTGGCTCAAATCTGTAATCACAGCACTTGAAATATCTATTTCTGGCAACATCTCAAAACCCTTCAGCCTCTCGGCAGGCTTTGAGAGATAATAGCCTTTCTGCTGTCTTCAAGTGGTAGTAAGAGAGAGAATAATCTCCCCTCTCTCATACCAATCCATTTAGATTAAGAGTTCACTTTCATGATGTCATTTTACCTTTACCCTCATGTATGTATCACGGAGTCCCTTCAAACTTAGCTAAGGATGACTTTAAGTTCCTGATCCTTCTGTCTCAATCTTTCATGTACTAGATTTATGAGTGTTTGACACTTTCTATTTGGTGGTGCTGGGAATTGAACCAGGGCCTTGTACATGCTAGGCACTTCTGAATAGTGTAGGATGAGTTAGGAGAAGAGAGGGCTTTTCATTTCTCTACTGAATAGAAGGTAGATATGACGGCTAAAACCAGAACAAGTACCTTGGACCACAAATTTAAAACTGCATCTGCTGGGCATTGTGGTGCATCTCTTTAATCTCAGTACACTGGAGGCAGAGGCAGAAGGATCTCTGTGAGTTTGAGGGAAGCCTCAACTATAGGGTGAGTGCCAGGCCAGCCAGGGTTACAAAGTGAAACTCTGTCTCAATAAATAAACAAATAAACAAACAAACTATGTCTGGAGATTATAGGCTACAATAGAGTCTGTGACTCTGATAACTGCTCTCTATACCAACATGGGTTACCTACATACAGGAAAGACAAGGTTGTCTCTGTTTTATTCTATTTAGACTCCTATGACAAAATACCACAAATTGAGTATATCCATAAGAACAACAGAAATGAGAGGCTGGGAAATCCATGCTCAAGGTGCTGGAAGATTTAGTGCCTGGTAAGGACTTACTTTCTGGTTTGTGAATGGCACTCTCTTGTTATTTCCTCATAAAGTGACAGAATAGTTCACTGGTGTCTCTTTCCTTAGGACACTAATTCTATCCATGAGAGTTCAACTTTCATGATGTGATCACTCCCCAAAGCCCCTATCTCTTAACATCATTACATGTGAAGGGGGCATAAACACACAAACTACTCTCTTGTTTTGAGATTGCTCCTCTGTAAGTGAAATCAATCTGAATTATATAGCTCTGAAAATACTAAAAAGAAATCACCTGATAGATGGTGGTGTCTCGTGGTTTCACTTTCTCTGTTGCTGGCAGGAGAACCCGGCTCTGAAATGCTACTCTCTGTTCCTCCCATCAGTGGTCGCAAATGGCTTATAGACACTTGCTCAATAAATGATGTGCCGTGTTTATGGAAGTACCACCATTCAAATATCTATAACAAAACAAAACATCTTTCATTTAAAATGCAATTCATAAATAGAAATTAAAGAGATTTTCCTATTCAACTAAGCACTTTAAATGCATAATCTCTGCTTGGGTGGGTGAGGGAGCAAGCAGAAGAAAAAAACCCGAATCCAAGATTCCCTAAATGCATATGCCACATAAAAGTAAACTACCTTTCTTATGGATTTATCATAATGCTCAGACAAGATAAGGCAACTTCTTAAAAGACACTTGTAAAAGACATTGAAGGCTAACAATAGTGAGTCAGGTGTCACAACAGCACATGCCTTTAATCCCAGTTTCAATAAAGAAAGAGTATTTAATCTACAATGTAACTCTTCACCTGTTGCTATCACTTGATTTTATCTGCAGCATAATTAAAAACCACTTTAAAGTATCAAATTTCCAAGTTGCACATCAAATCCACTATTTACTAACTATGTATATTGGGCAAATCAATTAATCTCTAACATCTCAGAGCCTCAGTGTCCTCATAAAGTACTGGTCTAATAGTTAGCTATTATTATAGGTTGAGACAAGTTCTTCCCCAGGTTGAACTATTTAAAAATCAGCATATTTGCTTAATTGTATTTGTATAACTTATCATTTATGAATACAAACTCTGTTTTCAGACTTTATCTCAAAGATTTAAAAAAGGTCAAAAATATACAATGATTTCTACTAAAGCTGTACAGCACCACCTACAGATGAGAAAAAGGAACAGAAAAAAAAAGGCATAACAAATATTTGATACTTTTATCTGTCGCAGAATTTTCCCAAAGCATACAATAAGAAATACTAGACCTTAGAGATGTTAATAAACAACATATTTTACAATATTTTTAAAATGAAAAGCAGTATCTTATTGAAGCAAAAAATGAGTTAAAAGTCAAATGGTGTCCCTTATTGTGCAACTTCTCAGAATAACAGCCAAAACTCAGTAATGCTCCCTGAGCCAAATTCCACATTACAAATGTTTACATGTATTTGCTCATTTGGTTCCTATAGTCCCATGAAATAAGTACTATTATTTCCCCATCTACAGAGAAGAAGCTGGAGCTTAGAAAAGTGAAGGTTAACTTTTAGATATGTCATTGTCTGCTCAGGGGCTAAAGAGATGCCTCAGCCATTAAGGACACTGACTGCCCTTCCAGAGGACCAGGGTTCAAGTCCCAGCATGAACATGGTGGCCCACAACCATCTGTGGCTCTGGTCCTAGAAAATCTGACACCCTCCTCTGTAGGCACTGCACATACATGGTACAGAAATCACACAGACAGGCAAAACATCCATACACATAAAAATAAATAAACATTTTTAAAGTTATAGTCTGCCCAGTGCTGTCAAAATTAAAATGTTCCTAAAGTTCATTTAAAACCTGAATATGTAGGGGCTGGAGTGTAGTTCAGTTGTAAAGTGCTTGCCGAGTACACACAAGGCCCTACATTCCAGTCTCAGCACTGCATAAAATGGACATGATGGCATATACTTGTACATCAAAATGAACAGGACCAGATCAAGGGCCACCCTCAATTACAGAATGTGCTCAAATTAACTAGGTTGTATGAGACCCTGTTTCTTAAGTAAATAAATAAATTTTGACACTCAGATTCTCTTGAAACCATTTGAAAAATCTGGTAACAGTAGTTGTAGAATAACCCATTTCATTAATTCTGGTATGAAATGTGGATATTTACATATTTGTGCCTGTGTATACACATGTGTGGAGGCCCGGTGTCTCTTCAATCACTCTCTACCTTACTTTATGAGATAAGGTCTCCCACTAAAACTGGAGCTCACTCATTTGACTAGTTTAGCTAACTATCAAGCCCCAGGAACCCTTTTGTCTCCACCTCCCAGGACTGGGATAACAGATATGCAAGCATTCCCTACTTTTTATGTGAGCGCTGGGGATCTGAGCCCAGATCTTCATGTTTACATGACAAGCATTTTACTGACTAAATCACCCAGTCTCTTATTCATTTTGAAATAATAATGTAGACACTTTGATCATTAAACTTCTAATCCACCTCAACCAACCTTCCCTTGATTATAGTATATAGGTCTTTTTAAAAAATTATTATATTTGTGTGTATGTAAACATGCAAATACACACGAGTGAAGATTAGACAACAACTGAGGCCATCAGTCAGGCTTAGCAGCAAGCACTTTTACCTGCTGAGCTATCTGCTAGCCCTGTATACAAATTAACACATTGAATGAAGATGGGCATGGAAACTCACCCTTGTAATACCAGCACTCAGCAGGTAGAGACAGGAGAACCGCCTTGGGTTCAAGGGCAGCTTAGGCTGCATAATAAAACCCTGTTTTAAAAAGAAATCTAATATATAGTCAATACTACCATACTCCTAAAAGTAGAGAGGGAAATGTGGTATTTCTCAAACTTGTTTCTCTAGGTAAGTTTTTCTAAATATCAAACACATTTTGAAAATCCTGATAAACACTTATAAAATTTAAAAAATATAATCTTTAAATAAGTATCAAAATAGAAATGAAGAAAATGGAAACTACTTACAAATATTAGTCCAGATATCAAAGAAGATGTCCCTGTAAGTGCCACATAGAACTTGGGTGTCAAGGAACTTAAAAACCCTGTCACTGTTAAAAGAGTAAACGGCAGAGTTTTTACAATGTACAATTTAAAGTATATTACAGTTACATAAATATCTTTAGATGGAGGGAGGTAAGCAACACAGATGCCTAACTTGGTGAGGTTATGTCCAAACAAGCCTATAAATTGAAAATACTGCAAGTAAAAAATGTAGGATACATCTCTAATCTTCCAAATGCCATAACTTAGCAACATAATACCTTAGGTAGCATTGGTTGTTTACTCTCTACACTGTATAAATGGTGAATGGGAACCAGTGACTTAGTCCTGTTGCCTAGCAGCATCACAGAGATCATGTTGCTAGTTAGGGAAAAGATCAAAATTAAAAATTTCTACCGAATACCAACAGCTTTCCCACTATTTCAAAGCTCAAAATTTCTAAACTGAGGACTCTAAGTCAATAACTATATATATTATATCTAAAATGAAATTCATTTGAAAAGTTACAAAAAACAAATGGTATGCATTTTAAAAGGTGACTCTAAATCCCCATTGTTTCATATCTCAAGAATTTTCTTAAGTATATAAAAGTGGGATTTCACAGTTGTTTAGTTAAATAAGAAGTAAATCATAGTCAGGCATTGGTTGCTCAAGCCTTTAATCCCAGCACTCGGGAGGTAGAAGCAGGAGGATCTCAGTGAGTTCGAGGTCAACCTGGTCCACAAAAGTGAGTTCCAGGACCTAACAGCCAGGGCTGTTATAAGATTCAAGGCCAGTCTTGGCTACAAACTACCACTAAGTACTTCATCTACCTGTTACAGAAAAATAAGATAGGTACGTGGTACCTACCCTCTAAAATACCCAAAGCATTTCAGAATATTATTCCACAGTCTTTCACAAAAGAGAGACCACTGCCTTCTGTAGCATAGAAAAATTAACGGAGTCACCATGTAACAAAAATGCTTCCGTCTTCTGAGGCTGCAGGAAGAAATACTGCAATAACACCCTAAAAGACCCAGGGTCCCATTATTTCATCCCACTCATGGCTAAGGAATAGTACTTGCAGAATCTGCATGGATCATCACTGCTTACAAGTCTTTATCTTTAGCCCAGGCTACATAACAAACATTGTACAAATGCTGAAAGAACATATTAAACAAGAAAACCAGTGTTGTTTGTGTTTCTCTTCCTTCTCCCTTTCCTGTATTATTACTTATGATAAAGTCTGAAGGATAAAAATATCACGAAAAACGTTTCTTAACGGAACTATCTTACAATGAAAGCACAGTCCACTAAAATCTTGTATTACAGATGTGTTGATTTTCTGGGTGCGGGTTCTTTAAGTTAGGCATGATTTTAAAGGGGGCCTGCAAATGATGAGAATGTATATAAAGTGAATGTCCGCATCTGGGAATGCTCTCTTGTGTCTCACTACCTGAAGCTTGCAGCTTGTCAGGTAGTTTTTCCTGCGGTAACGTAGGCAGCAAAGAGAGGGCGAACCTTCAGAGCTCTAGGGAGGGGCCGGCAAACTGCAGCACAGGTTTGACAATCAGCTGCCCGGTTGTTGTGGCCCAAGAGGGGGGGGGGACCCACTGGAGCATGCAACACCATTTCCTTCTCCAAAGCCCTCCATGACTCCCCGAGAATCTCTGCTCTTTGGCGCTTGTCCCCGACCGTCCAGGAGATTTGGGCCTCTCACCCGCTGTCACGTTGTCACACAGCCTCAGCGGGACCCTCAGAGCGTAAAGCAGTCCCAGCCCCGCCAGGAACCACAGCGTGGACCCAGAGTTCGCCAGCCCGGCCTTCAACCGCTCTTTCCAACCCAGCGGTGGGCCCAGGCCCAAGCCGGGAACAGGTGCATGGGGACACCCCACTGCCCGCGCGGCTTCCGCGAAGAACTCCCCGTCCGCCATCTTGCGGCTCCGGCAGGCGCCGGGACCTGGGAGGGGAGAAGGGCAGGAAACCCGGAGTTGGGAATCCTGGGATAGTGGCGGACTTGAAGCTGGCCTCTGTCAAGGCTGAGTCTTGGGGACCTGGACAGAGATCTGGAAGGCGGCGGAGCGTGTCCTCAAACTGAGGGGCTACCAATCCTCTAGGAGGGCGGGGAAGGATTCGATGGTGACACTTATTCTGCAGGAAACGGACTCAGTGTGGCGCTGAAGGGAAGTGGTTTTGCTTCCATATGAGGTTGAGGGTCACCTCTCGCCCCATTCCGGGGCTGGAAAAGTACTGGTGTTTCCGAGAGCCGAGCAGCTCTTAGCGCATTGGACTCGGCTGCCTCGGAGGCCGACGGGACCAGGCAAACTCATAGGTGTGGTAACTGCTACGTGACCGGAGGGAGCCCAGGCGCCACGGACAGTAGAGAGCCGCCACCGAGCCTCCAGGATGAGTGGGGAAATGACTGAAACTCAGTGAGAAAGATGTTAGACTCCGAGGTCTTTAGCGTAAAGCCGACTCTCGTAGAGAGTACCCACTGCAAGCTGTCACGCCCGCGCGGAACTGACATGGCGCCCTCTCGGCCGGAGCTTCCGGGCGGGTCCTTCCGACGGCCCCCTTGGTGATTCCGCCACTCAGCTTCCTTCCCGGCCTGCCTCGCGCCGGGAGCCGGGCTGGGCCAGAGCAGCCAAGATGGCCGACTTCGAGGATCGGGTGTCGGATGAGGAGAAGGTAAGGGGTCCGCCTCTCTCTTTTACCTCCTCCCCCGACGGGGCCTAGGGGTCCGAGCCGGCAGCAGTGGGAAGCCTGGCGGGGTCCCCGGGAAAAAAAGGTCGTTTCCCGGTGCTGGCATACTCCCTTCGCACCCGGGACGCTTCCTTCCTTAAAGGGGCTTTCCTTTGCCTCACGGTGGCCCCAGTTCCCCATTCCTCAACTCTTTCTATTCTGGACCGAGCACAGCCTTCCTTTAAAAGAGGAGACACTTTACCCGATTGATTTTTAACTGTAGACTCTTTTTGTAATTGTAAGAGAGGAGATGAAGGTGATGTTAGGACCTGTCATGCAGCAGTTATTTACCGCCTTTGGCTGTTGGGGCTCACCCCATCACCCCCCCCCATTTATAGGTATGATTGAGGTTAGTCTGGGACGAGTCACTTCCTGATCAGAGTAGCCTCCTTAACTTCCCTTTTGCTCTTCCTTCCCCAGGAAGTGATTTTGCTGTCATGACTCCTTGACAGGGAGAGGTCCTCTGGTGTTATCTATCCAACCTAACTACACACCCTGGTCTTTTCTCAGCTAGTGACGATTGAACTAATTCGATAAAAATAAATCTGTAAACCTCAGGCCTTTGCTTAAGAGTTTGACTAGCACTTTTGTTCCTGCTGCTGTCTTGTGTGCATGTACGACCAAGGTGACTCCATCCCTTCTGTCTGTCTTTATTTTCTTAACTCTAATTTTTTTTCAAAGTAGTTTTGGCTTCCTGTTCAGCGAGGAATAGCCAGTAGACTTTGTTTGTTTGTTTGTTTGTTTTTTCAACTCCAGAAAAGTTTGGTAGTTAATAAACCTCATATTAACACATTCAGTTTAAATGACACACCCAGCCTTTTTTGATGGCTTGCTGTAGTGTTTGATAGCTGGGTTTGTCATAGTGCATTGTGTAGTTAGATAGTTAAAGGTGGTTTAAATACAAGGATACATTATAAATTAAATGGAATAACTTTTTTCTCAAAACAGAAAACATTTACTAAACAGTTTTTCCAAAAAGGAAAGAAATGTTTGGATCTTCAGTAAACACAGCAGCTTAGGGATGGTAGAAGTTAGAATGGTCTTACTAGATAACTCCTTGTGGGACAAGAATGTGTCTTTCGTTTCCTGCAGCGACTGTTACAAAGTATGTACACTTTGTACAGTGTTCTATAAAATCTGTCTGGGTTCTTATAGCAGTGAGAATATTGCAGATTGTTGGGGGGACAGACTATTTCTGATCACTTCTCCATAAAGAATAATTTAACATATACCTGTGTATGTGTGGGCTACCATTTTTAAATGCAGGAACAGGTGCTTAATGCCTTTTACAAACTACTTAACAGGGACCAGGACAGCAGTTTGTTGGTAGAGTACTTAATGTATGCAATGTCCTGTGTTTGAACTTCAGCATCACCAAAAAAAAAAAAAACAAAAACAAAAACAAATAACACATGAGTGTTGTTTTCGTTTATGTGGAGGTTGAGCATCATAAATGTAAACACCTAGGAAACAAAAAGACATAGCTCAACTAACACTGGAAAGAAATCTATAGCAAAGTGTTTGTACTAAGGCAAGTACTTTTGGTTCACATAACAATGTTAGAATGAAATTTTATTCTGTTTCTTGAGGCTGGGTCTTGTGTGGCTCATGTAAACCTCTAACTCACTATATAGCCAAGGATGACCTCCACCCTTAATCCTCTTATCTCTACCTCTCAAATTATACTGTTATATACATATGCCATCACACTTAGTTTTGTTGTTTATTTTTAATAATGATAGAACAAGCAAATCATAATTAGTAAATCTGCCCCAGAAGTAACCATGAATTTTATTCCTGTTTTAGCAAAGAGGTCGTTTTTTGTATTTTTGGAACAGTCTTGCTATGGAGCCCTAGGTGGTCAGGAACTCGCTGTGTAGACTGGACCAGTCTCCAATTTGTCCTCTTGCTTCTGCCTTCAATGTGCTGGGATTATAGCCAAACCCCATGATGCTGGGTTTAATAGAGTTTTTTGTTTTAGTTTGTTTGTTTGTTTTATATTGACTACGTTGTCTTTATTGGTGTAAATAACGAAGTGTAGTGATACAGTAAAAATCCTTATGATTTGAGCCAGGCATGGTGTTACACACCTTTAATCTCAAGGCTCAGGAGGCAGAGGCTGTTGGATCTCTGTGAGTTCAAGGCTAGCTTCATGTAAATGTGAGTTGTAGGAGGACTACCATAGACCCTTAAGATTTGAGATTCCTGTAGTTCTATTAGATTCCTTTCCTCAGAGTTGACAGACACATTCATACTTCTCTAAATCTATGAAGGGAAAGAAAGGGCTTTGTAAGACTTCCTGATTTAGGACTTCTTACCTTTGCCTGCTTTTCCTTTTACCTTCAGATTTATTTTATCCCAACTCAAAAATTGAGAAAAGGTAGGAAGAAAGGGTGGGCCTGATAGTGCCTATCTGTAATACTTCCAGCTCTTGGGAGGTAAAGACAGAGGATCACTAATTCAAGTTTATCCCTGGTAACAGAATTTAAGGCCAGCCTCAATAACATGAATGGGACCCTTTCTCAAAAAAAAAAAAAAAAAAAAAAAAAAAAAGGTTATTTTGAGAAGATTTTTTTTTCCAAGATATTTCCTGATTTGAGTGTTTTGGGATTCATAAATAAGTAACTCTTACTGCACTATTATTTACTTGTTTACTTAGGCTTTTTTGTTTTGTTTTGTTTTTTGTTTTGAGACAGTCCAAATTCTTTATCCCAAGCTAATATCTAGAACTCACTTATAGCCCAGACTTTAAACTTACAGTGATCCTCTGTCTTGGGATCCTCGGTGTTAGGCTTAGAGTCATGAACCTCCATGCCCAGCAGTACAAACTAATTTTAAAATCAAGATAAAAGGTATTCTTTATCTTTCCCGGCCTGGTGGCCCACAACTGTAACCCCAGCTGCTTTGGAAACTGAGGCAAGAGGATAGAAGAATTTAGGGTCTTTTCAGGCTACAAAGCAACTTGAACTGTCAGCTTTGAAAACTTGATGAGACTGTCTCAAAAATGAAGTGAAAAAGAAAAGAGGAGATGGGAGATGGGTTGACTGTATAGATCAGTGGTAGAGCACTTCCCAGCATCTGAAAAGCCCCTAGGACCAATCCCTTCTTTAAGGAAATCCAGAATTGCCATTTTCTTCTTTATTGTTGAAGACTTCAAGTATATTTCATTTGGGATAAGTATGGGGTTTTTATTGTTGTTGTTCTCTTTTGTTTTAAGTATGCCTATTAGGGTGCCAAAAGAAATAATTTAATATTCTTTATCTTTGTTATGTTTTCAGAAAGCAGGAAACCCTTCCAAAAGTTTGGTGTTTGGGGTCTCTGATTTTCTTTAAAGCAAGTAAAATGGTTTATATAACCAGCTGCCAAAGCTTTTATCACTGTTAAAGAGGAAGTTGGGTTTTTTCACTTTTGCCTTGTTACCTGAAATGGTCAGAATGTGCTGTCTGAAGAAAGCAGGAAGTGAGAAGTGTAGTAACAGGCAGATAAATGCCTCAAGTTATCCTGAAGTTGAGTTTCTGGAGACGATTCTAGGTTTCTGGAGACTATTCTAGTTGTGCTCTTGAGTCAATTTAGTTTTAAAGATTTCCCAAGACCACGGGCCCTAATTAGGAAATTTGAAGTGTGCCATGAATTACTTCTTTGAGTTCTCTGCCTTTTCTGTTTTCTTTTGTTGGTTTTTTAAAATCCCCTCCCCCAACAATAAAGAGAATTCCAAGGCTGAAAAAAAAAGTGATTAGTATGGTTTTCCTCTTTAACCTAATGAGTAAAATATGTGCATACACCTTATGAATACTAAGACGTGGATCTGTATGCTTTTAATTTAGACAGTAGTGTCCTTTTAATTTAAACGGTAGTGTCCTTTGTAAGGGTTTGTTTGTTCCATTGAATGTTTGGGTATTGAAACAGTCTCATCCTGTAACTCACATTGTCCTTATATTCTCTGGACACCCCTCTTTCAACTTCCTGGGATGCAGGGATTACAATCAAGAGTTATCACATATCATGCCTGGCTTATGGCATTTTTTTAAGCATTTTGTTTGTTTTGCTTTGCTTTTAAAGCAAAATATTAGTATGTAGCTCAGGTTAGCTAGCATGTGTAACCAAGGCTGGCTGGCCTTGAACTGTCTCAGCTTCCAGAATGCTGGGATTACAGGCATAAACCTTTGTGCCCAACTATAAAAGTTGCTGCTGCTGCTGGTTCCTCCTCTTTTTCCTCTTTCTCATTCTTCTTTCTTCTAGAAACGGGTTTATCAAACTGTTTAGTAGAGTTGTAAGTAATAGAAATAAGGCCAGTGAGAGATGATGGCTCAGTGGGTAAAGGTGCTTGTTGTAACCTGAGTTCAGTATATGGAGCACATGTAAAGGTGAAGGGAAAGAAATGACCTCACAGAGTTGTCCCTAACATCCACGCAAAGGCTTTGACAAACACACCCCCTTCCCTCCTTTAATAATAGCAATAGTTTTTAAATCTTGTAAATTGAAGCTAGGATTTAAAAGCTTTGTTAGAGCTCATGAAAATCTTTTTAGGCTAGATATCCTCAATTATAGACTTTACTGGATGAGTTAAATCCTTGTAGGATGAAGTAAGCTCTGAGTCTTATTTGCTGAGACTTTCTAAGAAGTCATTAGTTAACATTCATTTTATCATTTTCATCTTCCCTCCTCTTAGTTAGCTCTGCTGTTAGTAGTAGTCTCATAATTCATTATAAAATCTTAAACCAGAACACAAAACCTAAACAGTTATAGTTCATGTGATTATAGGTGTATTATGATTTCTTCTAGAACATTGAACTTTTTTATTAGAACCTGCTATGGATGTTAAATGTTGTAGTATAATTAGTCATAACATGCAGACCCCAGGTTTGTCTGTTTGTCAGCCTTTTGTACTACACTGATTTCCATGAACTGTGAGTGAAAAACCAGATAGAGGTAACCACTTAAGGTATTGAGATGTAGTGGAATAGAATGATTCTCAGTATTAGAAGACTGTCTGTGGGCCTGTTTCCTTCTAAACTGGGGAGAATTCGGTCAGAGTGCTCCAACAAGGTTTACTGAGCATGTTCAGTCAAATATATTTCTCTTTTAAAATTGAAACATTAAAATGTTCCAGAGGTTTTAAGATTGTCTGCCTTCCTTTGCTTGCTCTGATAATAAGCAGAGTTACTTTCTTGGACATTGGAATCATGCCTTTTTATCTTGTGCTTAGCACAGCAACAAGAACACAGTGTAGTTATAGATTTAACTATATGAAAAAGAGTCCAGCTTTGTTAATTCCTCCCTTGGTTCTTATGGAATACACTTTCCCCCTAAGCATTTCTGATAGTCTCTTGATGTCACTTCCAAAAATGTCTCTGGTTTGAGTGCCTTTTTGTGTATCCTATGTCCAAGCACTTGCTGCCTTAATTGGTGCTCTGCCATGCCACTGCTGGGAACATTCAACCTCCACTCTCCCACACAGCTGGGCAGCATTTTCCAAGTAGATCTCATAAAGCTGCAATACCTTGTAGATGACACTATGTATGTGTACCTGCAAGGAACCTTGCAAAGGCTCTGAGGGAAATGTTTCCTTGGTCTAATATGAATCCTCTCCTTTAGAGCTTAAAAAAAAAAAAGACACACACCTAGGCATTAGGCATTATTTCTGCTTTTCTTTGTTCCATGTACAAATGTCTTACATCTCCTTGCCAAAAATAAAGTCCTTATATGGATCATGAAATAAAAAAAAAAAAAAAAACAAAAAGCATAGAGGAAATTAGCCATAATTGCAAAGACAAAAAACTACTTGGATATTTTTTAACTAGATTTTAATATCCCTGTACTATACCTTTTCTCCCTTTGTTACCACATATGCTTAGTATCTACAAAGTGTTTCCAGGTTCTTGACATCTTATCTTGCAGGAATTAAAATGAGCACATGAAGATTTGCAATGGAAGAAAACTTAAGTTAAAAAAAACATAACCATCATACAAATCAGAAAGACATACAGTCACTCTCTGCAGCTGGCCACATGAGTGAGAATACTCAAGGGCCTGAGGCTGCTTTTATGGTTTCTAAAGTAGGGAGGAGTTTGGGTACTAAAGAGCGGCTCTAATTGGTTCTCTGTTTCGATTGACAATCTTGGGTTATATAAGTCTTTGCACACCAGTGTGTCCCATTCCATGATACATCTGGTTTTATTCACATTTATCCCCAACTATTTATAAACCATCAGGTGGTAAATAGGAGATTTTCCCCTAAAGTTCACTTAAATGTCACAGTTTAACTTAGTAGAAACATGCACCCAAAATTAGTTAGGTTGGATATCAATCAGCTTCCTGTCTTCCCTTCCTGAATGTTCTGAAAGGGGAGTTTTTGATGATTTTGTCTAGGGGAGAAGAAACTTACTTGGAATCAGTGGAAGTCCTAGTTGGCCAACAGGTTGCTAGGTAGGCTGTTAGGTGTGTGTATGTGTGTGTGTGTGTGTGTGTGTGTGTGTGTACACGTGTGTACGCACACGCTTGTGTGCCTAGCACATTCAAATTAAGGGCCTTAGGTTGCCAAATGCAACCAGGCATGCCTTTCATCCCAGCACTATGGAGGCAGAGGCAGAGATCTTTGAAAGTTTGGTTTACATGCAAAATTTCAGGCTAGTAATGGCTATATAGTGAGACCCTTGTTTCAAACAAAACTACACAGACAGCACACTTCTATAGTCCAAGCCAATTGGAATTCCAGGTTGCAAAGCTATTACTTAATTTTGTCTGCCCTCTCAGAAAACCTACCAAAAAGTCCAGTTCTGCCGTGGCTCCTCCCCACAAAGCTGCCAACTGCTCAAGACCCTGCCTAAAAGCATTTTCTATGCTTGGACACAATGTCATCACTGCTACTCCCTCAAGTCTACAGGGTATTTAAGCCCCCTCCTGTAGACCAACCATGTGATTTTTCTCCTGCCCTCCCCCCCAACCCCAATCTCTGGTGGCTGGAAAGTCACCCTGGAGTGCTTTACCCAAATAAACCTGGTCTTTTATTTTTTAATTCAGCTTGATCTGCCTGTCAGCAGAGAAGCCTAAAATCAGGGTATGGGAAACCTATCATGCTTCTTCATCATCAAAATTCTGTAACTTTGCCTTTCTATTCATCCTTCCATTTTTCTGCTTCTTTTATACTGGAGATTGAACACAGGGCCCTGTGACTGCTAAGAAGCATCCTTTCACCAAACTGTATCTCCAGCCTGATCCCCCTTCTCCTTTTTTGCTTTTGTTTGCTTGTTTGTTTTGTTTTTTTATGTGCATTAGTGTTTTGCCTGCATGTATGCCTGTTGGATCCCCAGGAACTGGAGTTACTGACAGTTGTTAGCTGCCGTGTGGGTGCTGGGAATTGAACCCAGGTCCTCTGGAAAAGCAGCCAGTGCTCTTAACCTCTGAGCTATCTCTCCAGCCCTTTTTCCTTTGTTTTGTGGAGATGAGGTCTCATGTGGCCCAGTTTATCTTGGAACTTGTTGCTTCCACCTCACAAATGCTGGGATTATAGGCATTCACTACCACATCTTCTACTTTCCACTTAACTTGCCCACTTTCCTCCTACCATTGTTTTCTTTTAGGACCTTTTCGTTTTCATTGTTTGTATATCTGTATGTTTGGCTAGCACTCCATCACTGATCTGTCTATCTCTCTCTCTCTCTCTTGTTTGTTTTTAACTTTTTACAGTGTGTGTGAAAGTCAGAGGAGGCAGTTTTCAGGATGTTGATTTTCTCCTTGCACTGTGTGAATTGCAGATTGAATGTGAGTCATGAGCAAGTGCCCTTTCCCATTGAACCACCTCCCCTGCCTTTTGTTTGTGTTTTGTAGCCCAAGCTGTCTTTGAACTCAAAGAAATTACCTGCCTCCAAGAGACAGGTTCTCTCTATTACGTATCCCTGGCTGTCCTGGAACTTGCTATGTGGACCAGGCTGTCCTCAGATTCACAGAGATCCTCCTGCCTCTCTACCTGCTTTGATTAAAGGAATACATCACCACTCATGCCTCTTTAACAACGTTTTTAGACTTATTTTCATCATTATGTTTTAAATTGTATATGTTTGGGAGGGGAGGTATGTGCACATGAGTGTGGAGGATACGCTGAGAGTCCAGAAGGAGTTGGATCCCATGATCCCATGTAGTTGGAGTTCCTGCCCCACTCCCTATGGGAGCTGGAAACTGAACTCAGATCTGCAAGAGCAGTGTGTGCTCTCAGCTGCTGAGGCATCTCTCCAGCCCCCTTTCACAACATACTTAGCATGTGTAATTGTTCTCTCTGCTGCTAGCCTTTCCTTCTTTTTCAGCTGGGATACTAGAAATTCTTCACAGCTCTATTACTCAGTTTTGAGTAGTATGTAAAATTTATTTTTACTACTGCTTGCACATGCATATTTTAAGTCATTGTGAGATGCAGTATTCATCTGACTGAACCATTATGTTGCTGTGTCAGACATGGTGTAGCATAAAAGCAAGAAATCTGCATCAAAGAAAGGTGGTGGGTTTTTGAAATAGAGGGACTTTTCTTTTCGAATTGTTTTGCACTGAGATAACCTTTTAAGTATTTATTATGTGTTTGGTCCTTTATAAATATATGTTCCTATCAAACTGAAGAGGAAACAAACAAACAAACAAACAAAAAAAACCAAGAACCAACAATCTAGAACTGCTAATTAGCAAAGTGCATACAGTGTTGGCGATCTGCTTTTAGAGCCTGTATCCTCCTTAGGACCTTGGCTCCTTTGCATAAGTGGCAGATAGTGAGTGGAGAGGCTGAGAAAATCTGTTGTGATAAAGGAAAGATTATGCTCAACTACTAATACAGTAAGGGCAGCTGGGATTTATAGCCAATGAGCAAAGATTTGAGTATCAGTAGTTGGAAAATAATTAGAAAGAGATATGAGAGACAAGACAATTCTTGCTGAAGGCAGGCCAAAGTTGTATGCAGCAGGACAATGGAATGAAGTACTTCTTTAGATATCAAAGGAGAGGAAATTATTGCTGATCTCAAGTTGTCAGGCCTGCATGCAAGTGCCTTTTCCTGTTGAGCCATCTCACTGACCCTGATCTGTTTTTTGTTTGCTGTTTTTGCATCTAGTTTTGAAGCATCTGGTATATCACCAATAAAGTGTCTAGAACAATACATTTAATAGATGTAAATTCCAAGCTGTTGTAGACAAATAAGTAAGGAAGGTAGGCAGATGGTTTTGTTTTAAAGTAGCAATTATACTTCAAAAGTTCTACCAATTCCAGCTGTCCTTGTTCACCCTTAATATTGAAGATTCACTGAAGTAAAATACACAACACACATTAAGCTACAAAAACCCTTATCAAACTTCTCCCTCTTTGTAACTTGACCTTGACCTCTTCCAGGTCCTATCTTTCTTGGAAGGTAGCAGGAAAGAACCAATTCTTAAGAGTTATCCTCTTACCTCCACAGGGTGCCCTAGTGTGCACGTGCGTGTACACACACGTACACTCACATTAAAATAAAATATTTAAGGAACTTTTAAAAACCAGATCAAATTGATAATTTTGTTTTTAAAAATGGGACTGCTCCACCTCGTGGTGATGGTGGTGGCAGCAATAGCGGTGGTAAACACCTTTAGTTCCAGCACTCAGGAGGCAGAGGCCAGAGGATCCACATGAGTTCTAAAGGTAGCTTAGTCTACAAATTGAGTTTAACACAGCCAGGACTGTTAAATAGAGAAACTGTCTCAAAAAACAAAAACAAGCCAATAATCTCAGAGTTTAGGAGGCTGAGGCAAAGAGATAGCTAAACTTGGGTATATAGTGAAGACTAATCTAAAAAAGAACAACAAAGTCCAGGTATCTTTAATCCTGACACTGAGAAAGCAGACACAGGTAAGGCAAGCCAGAAGTAGTATATGGTGAGACCTTGTCTCAAAACAAACAAAAAGAACAACACTGACAGAGTGACTCACACCTGTCAGTATTCCAAGTACTCAGGAAGCTAAGGTAGCAGAATTGCTGAGATCAATTGCTGAGGTCAGTAGACAATTCCTAGATGTTTGATGCTTGTGTGTATCCCATCCTAAGTACCTTCAAATGGGAAAATTTCCCTTAGGGAACAGCATTGAATTCTATGCAGAAAGAACTTCTTACCAGGAGAAGAGTAAAGTATATTCTTTTCAAGAAACAAATCTAACCATTTGCCCTTTATTTCTGGAAAGGAGTAGAATAAAAGCAAGCAAAATAAAAATGCATTTCTTTCTTTCTTTTTTTTAACTACCATTGTCCTTTCCTGGATTCGATATACTATTTGAAAAATACTAAAAAATAAAAAAATTGAGAGTGTGTTAACACATTGAAGGAAAGTTTTTGTTAATGAAAGTTAGTGTTTGTATTAGTTACTGGAGGTCAGACTGATAGTATGAAGGGGAATATAAGGTGACTATGATACTCTTATGCAAAGGTTTTCTGGAAAAGGAATTAAGCCACAGACATGGTACAGGTGGACTCAGGAGTATCAGAAGTTTAAGGTCAGAGGAAGTAGTTTCTCAATGATTTGAAGGGCTTACTCAGTTTAATAATTTAAAGCAAAAGTTACCTTTTTGCAACCAGTTATGGTAATCATAAGTGATATTTATTGAACTTCTATTTAAATATTCTCATAGTCTTGACAGGCTGTCATACAGTCTTCAAATAGCTCTATTGGAGGAGTGTAAGGATTTGAAGCTAAGGTACATACTAGCTAGGCAAACACTCCTACCGCTGAGCTGCATACCAGCTTCAAAGCAGTTCTAAGGAATAGATACTATCCTACTTTATGGAGAAAATATAAGTCAAAGAAATTTTAACAGATTGAAATTCAAGCCAGGCAAAGGGGTACATACCCCTGTATTCCCAGCATTTGGTGGAGGTTGGAGTTCAAACCAACCTGAGATACATGAGCCCCTATCTCAAGAAGCAAGGAGGGAAGCAGAAAGGGAGACAGACAGACAGACAAAGGGGTTTTCAAAAGGTGAGACAACTGAAGTTCAAAACCAAATCTATCCAACTCCAAAGACTTTGTATTTTGTCATACTATCTCATATAGTATTTTGAAATGAAACCAATGTCTTGTCACTTTTTCAAAAGAGACTTTGTAGAATATTTATGTACTGCCTGTTATATTTAATTTGCTAGACCATCTATGTTTTAGAAAAGGAAAACAAATTCCAAGTTTTCCCAAAGCAAAACTTGGTCTTCCAGCACAGGATGGTATCTATAAAATTAGTCAATACCTATATTTTAGGTACTGTGGTAAATGTTCAAGGAAAATGTAGTAGGAACACAGGGAATTCTTGAGACAGTACTAGGGAATACTCATGGAAAGAACAAAAGGGCCCAGTCTTGGAGATAGATTCTAACAGGCAAAAATGAGGAGAGAGACACACACAGCTTGTATGGTCAGTGTAAGTAAAGGTCAAAAAAGTAAACTCATGAGTGAGATAAAGATTTGATAAACTCCAAGCAGATTAGCTAACAAAAATTTGGCTCCTGAAAAGACAGAATTTAGATCATATGGACTAAGAATGTGAATTTTACCTAGTGACAGAATTCTCACCCATCTAGAATTTTGTAACTGACATTCACAAAAGACTGTAGTTGTTAAATATTTATTTATTTAATTTTTTAGATTTATTATGTTTACATTATTCTGCCTGCATATACATCTGCACACCAGAAGAGGATACCAATTCTCATTCTAGATGGTTGTGAGCCACCATGTAGGTGCTGGCAATTGAATTCAAGACCTCTGGAAGATCAGCCAGTGATCTTAACTTCTGAGCCATCTCTCCAGCCCATGATAAATAAATGTTTATTAAATTCACCTTAATATCATTTGTTATCACTTAAAAATCTGGTTCTGAACATATGCAATGTTGATGGCACTTATGTTGTTTTTGTTTTCAGCACAAACACAGAAAGATGGAGGGAGGGAGAGAAAGAGAGGGAAAATACATAAATGTAATTTTTAAAGTGTTTTGTTGTTGTTAATGGATCAAGGAATGGGACTGGAAAAGTGACTTCATGCTTGTGCAGAGGACCTAGATTTGGTTCCCAGCACCTATTTCAGGCATCTTCTAAGTGCCTGTAACTCCAGTCCCTGGAGTTACTCCAGTGCCCTCTTCTGGCCTCTGTAGGTTCCTGCAAGTGCATGGTAAACATACATGCCTACAAAGGTAAATTTATTGAAAGCCCAATACTCAATAGCAGTGATAATAAATTGTATTTTTATTGTATCCATTTTATTTATTTATTTATTTTTGAGATGGGGTTTCTCTGTGTAATGGCCCTGGCTGTCCTGGAACTCATTTTGTAGACCAGGCTGTCCTCAAACTCACAGAGATCCACTTGTCTCTGCCTCCCAAGTGCTGGAATCAAAGGTTTGTGCCACGATGCCCAGCACATGATCTTGTAAAAGTATGTCAAAATAAAGATTAAGTTTAACAGAGGTCAACTGTGGGAATCACTTCTTCCACCCTGTGGTCCTGGGGATTGAACTTTGATCATCAGGCTTGGCAATAAGAGTTCTTACCACTGAGCCATCCCACCATCCAAGTTTGGAAGCAGGATGATAATGTTTGACCTTTAAATTTACTATTTATCATTTTACCTATCCCTCCTTCCCAATCTTGTTAGAACTACAAATTTCAAAAGCAAAGCTTTGAGTCAATTCTTACTTTAAAAAAAAAATTTAGAGCCAGGCATGATACATCACATCTCTTATCCCAGAAGATTGCCACAAGTTCAAATCCACCCTATACTACAGAGCAAAACTTGTCTACAAAACAAAAACAATTAAAAAATTTAGCCAAGCATCATATATTCTCTTTCCCTTTCTGCCACTCTCCCTCTCCCTCCATCTTCTTCCTCTCTCCCCCTTCCCCCCCCTTTCACATGCAACATAAAAAATTCAAAAGGCAAAGCTAAATCTATGATACACTAAATACTCTGGAACTTTACTCTCTTTTGATACATATTATAGTCAAATGCCTAGATTTTAGTTTCTGCTCCACCTCTTCGACTAGGCATACTCTTGGATCATGATCTCTTTCCTGCTTACCTTAATAAAGATCAAAAAAGAAGCTTTAATGAAAGTTGTGTAAACAATAAAATAGTACTCTCTTCTTTACAGTTAGTATAAGGCACTCACCAGGTCTTAGTTTTGGGTGTACAGCAATGAACAAACATGATAATTCTTACATTTTATGCTGGGGTTTGTATATTGCTATGCCATGGGGCAAATCCACTGTTCTTTGCTTTTCCAAAGCCTGGAACACCAAAAGAATAACATCTTATTATGTAAAAATTTCATGAAATACAAATTTTAGTATACAAAGGTTTTTGGTTTTTGTTTTATCACAGTCGTGTTTGTTTATTAAGTGGGACAGAAAACATGTGACCAACCAACCCAAAAGCACTTAACCTCTGCCTTCTGCATTATCTGTTTGCTGACCCCTGCTCTGTGCCCTGCAAATTCTTTTGGAGGAACTGGGCAATAATCAGTTAAATGTTTAGTGATGACAAGTTCCCTGAAGCAAAAAACAGGTAAAGGGCCTAGAAATAACTGAGTAGGAAGGTACAACAGATAATTTATATGTAAAGTTAAGAAATGTACTACATTTAATAAATACATTAAAAGAGAACTTTTTTTTTAATGGCACTGCTGGGGATCCATGTGTGCTATGCAAGTAAGTGTTCAACTGCTGAGCTAAAACAGAACTTAATGACTATTGGAGGGGAGAATCACCCTCTAGTACCATGCTTCTCAACCTTCCCTTTCTAATTCTGCAACCCCTTAATACAGTTCCTCATGTTGTGGTGCTCCATGGTCATGTAATTATTTCATTGCCACTTCATAACTAATTTTGCTGCTGTTATGAATCATAATGTAAATATTTGATATGCAGATGGTCTTAGGCACCACTGTGAAAGGGCTGGTTAACCCCTAGGTTGAGAACCACTGCTCTAGTAGCTAATTTTTTTGGCAAAAAGGAACAAAATTTGCCACAGTACTGAGACAGGTCCAGAAGCTAAGAAGAGGAAAGAGACTTGAGGAGGAGGAGCCTGGTAGGCTATGAATCTGACTTTAATATTTAATTTAGACTGGGTATATAAATTCTACTACTTTGAGCTGGTTTTATAGAATTGTGTTCAAAGAGTGAAAAATCAGTTTAACACTTGAAAGGCAGTCAATGTTCTTGATGGTCTCAAATGCATGGAGGTTGCTCTTTTCCAGCTCTTGAACCAGAATTCAATACTGCTGCTTGACGTTCTTCTCTCTCTGTGACATACTTGAGCTCTTTTCCTTAAAGAATAGAAGAGAGCTTTTGGTTTACTTTTCTCTTTCAATTTGATCTCATTTGAGTCTTAAATTGTCAAGCACACAACACTGTATAGATAGGAAAGGAATAGGTGAGCGCTTGGTGAAGGAGTGACTATTAAAACCTTTCCTTGCTGTCAGCATTTTGACAATCCTCATTTCCTTCATCTGTTTTATTTTAGATTTATTTGCTTTGATTTTATTTTTAAAGATTTATTATTTATAGCCAGGCGTTGGTGGCACACACCTTTAGTCCTAGTACTCAGAAGGCAGAGGCAGGATCAATGTGAGTTCGAGGCCAGCTTGATCTACAGAGCGAGTTCCAGGACAAGCTCCAAAGCCACAGAGAAAACCTGTCTCAAAAAACAAACAGACCAAAAAAAAAAAAAAAAAGATTTATTATTTATTATGTATACAGTGTTCTGCATGCATGTACACCTGCACACCAGAAGCAGGCACCAGATTTCATTACAGATGGTTGTGAGCCACCAAGTGGCTCTTAACCACTGAGCTGTCTCTCCAGCCCCTAGTTTATGTTTGTTTGTTTGTTTGTTTGTTTGTTTTTCAAGGTAATGCTTCTTTATGTAGCCCTGACTGTCCTGGAACTAGCTTTGTAGACTAGGCTGGCCTCAAATAAGTGCTGGCTGGAAGATGTGTTTTAAGAGATACGTGAATCAGCATATCCTTATTTTTAGAATTTAAGCACTTTGCAAACTGAGGCAAGTTTCACATTTCTGGGGAGTCTCACATTTCTGTGGTGTCACAAGAAACACACTGGCAGAGGGTGATCATGACCACTCAGCTTATTTGCCACAAATAAAGCATCGTGCTGCGCAGCTGTAGTCTTAGCATTCAGGGGGCAAAGGGCAGGTGGATCTCTCTAATTTTGAAGCCAGCCTGGTCTAGTTCCAAGAGAATCAGAACTCCATAGAGAAATCCTCCCTAAAAAAAAAAAAAAAAAAAAAAAAAAACCCAAAAAAACCATATTTCATTGTTCAGAGAGATAATACTAATTTCTTAATTTATTGATACCAATAGCCAACTGTTGTTTTATATACTAAACAAGATATACATTAGAAAATCATACTTCAACATTTAGTCTTTTGGGTAACTCTGGCTGGCTTGGAGGTCTGTGTCACCCAGACTGTCTTTGAACTTGAGGTGATCCTCCTGTCTCAACCTCCCAAATGCTGGAATTATAGAACTGAGTGAGCCACTACATACACAGCTACCTTTAGACTTTGTTTTTTCTTTTTTATCTCATTTTTTTTTTTTTAAGTTTTCCTGTTGGGGCTTTAATTTTTAAAACGCTTTATTTACTAGTTCAGTATGGATTTGCATGAATTAATGTATACTTGTGCATGCAGAGGTTAGCAGACAATTTGAGAGGGTCAGTTCTCAACTTCCACCATGTAGATTCTGAATGCCACAAATTCAATTCAGGTCATTAGGCCTGGCATCAAGAGCCTCTACCCTCTCTTGCCTTCTCCCATTTAGATTTAAGTAGTGTACTAGTGCGCTCAGCATCCAGCTTGTTTTCAAAGGACTTGTTCAACAAGTTTTTCTTAAGAGTGGCTTGGAGGCCTGTGAGATGACCCAGTACTTGTAGACAGGCCTGACAACTAGTTCTTCCCTGGAGCCTACAAGATGGAGGAAAAAACCAACTTTGTAGAATTGTCTTCTAACCTCCCTCCACATACTTTCCAGGACAGATGTATACCTGTGCATAAACACACAGAAAATGGTTGGACTTTGTGACCATAAAGAACTTAACATTGTATGAAGTGTGCTAATCTAGAAATAGGAATTGCCTTACCTGTTAGATAACCATCTTTGCTCTCTATCTCTGTAATTTTAACATCTTCCTGTGTGTCATGTTAAGTATTGGGGAGTTTCATTGTCTTTCTTCCATAGCATAATAGGACCATCCTGAGAAATTCCTCTAAAGTTAGGCCTTGCCTTAGTCAGGGTTTCTTTTGCTGTGACTAAATGAGACACCATGACCAAAAGGAAGTTGGGAAGGAAAAGGTTTATTTCGCTTATGCTTTCACATCATCATTCATGGCAGAAACCCAGAGGCAGAGCTAATGCAAAAACTGGAAGAATGCTGTTCATGCCTGTTGTGGTGACACTTGCCTGTATTTTATCCCAGCACCTGGGAGGTAGAGGCAAGTGGATCTCTGTGAGTTTGAGGCCAACCTGGTCTACAAAGTAAGTTCCAGGACAGCCAAGACTACACAAAGAAACCCAGTCTCAACAAAACAAACAAAAGATAAAATTACCCTTTATCTATTCACCCTTATCAGAAGGAGCAAGCCTAGCCTTGTCCTTAAAGAACTAGAGACAGGCTGTAGGTAAAATGAACAGGAAGGCTGAAAGGCTCACCAAACAAGAATAGCTAATATCCTCATAGGGATAATTGTATATACATAAAGTAAATTAATAAAAGTCAGGACAGTGAAAACTTGGGACAGTCAAAATAACTATCTGAACAGCAAAGTGGGCATAGCTGAAGAGTATATTAGTGTACTGAAAAATGGAATTGCCCAAAGCATAAAATGAAGATTAAATATAGAAGAAATGAGATGCAAGGTAGATCCTAACATTCTAGCATTCATTTATAGTAACTGGTCATGATGGGGAGGATGGCTGTAGGTAGAGGACAACAGAGGGAGGCCACAATGAGTAACAGAAGAAAGTTTCTCCATAATGCTTATTCCTCTAATAATTGTACAAATGATAGGAGTCAGTTTTGTCCAGACTTTAAAATTGGTGACAGTGCTAATTTTCCTCATTATGTGGGTTGCTTTAGAGTTCTAACCAGTTATCAGGTCAAGGAAACTTTCTCTGTTGCTTCTAAAACTTAGTAATTTGTTGGATTCTAAGATATTAAGTGTTGAGTTTTATCATTCTTTTCCAATAAGATTTGGGATGATCATATGACTTTGCTCCTTTTAACATGTAAATCATATCATTAGTACTGAACCTTGCATTTATGTAATTGGCATTTACTTTGTTTAGAATATTTAGTTTTGCTTAAAATGTTCACAAAAGGTGTATAGCCTGTTTTATTCGTGATTGTTTTATGTTCTGACCAAAGCTGGTTATTCAGTTTTTAAAACAAAAACTCAAGGGCCTGGAGATAAGACCTAGTGGTTAAGAGTGTTTACTGTTTTTGTTTTTAAGATGTATTTATTATGTATTCTGTCTGCATGTATCCCTGCAGGCCAGAAGAGGATACCAGATCTCATTACAGATTATTGTGAGCTATCATGTGGTTGCTGAGAATTGAACTCAGGACCTCTGGAACAGCAGCTAGTGTTCTTAAACACTGAGTCATCTCTCCAGCCCCATGTTGTTACTGTTCTTGCAGAAGACCCCTTTGGGTTCATTTACCCAACACCCATAAGGCTATTTACCTGTGAGATCTGTTGCCCTCTTCTGGCCTCCTCAGCTTTCTGCACTCATGTGGTGCACATAAACTCTCTCTTTCTCTCACACATGCACACACATTTAAAAGTAAATGTTTTTAAAATTTAAAATGGTCGGGCAGTGGTGGAGCATGCCTTTAGTTTCAGTACTTGGAAGGCAGAGGCAGGTGGATCTCTGTGAATTTGAGGCCAGTCTGGTCTACAAAGCGAGTTCCAGGACAAGCTCCAAAGCAACAGAGAAACCTTGACTCGAAAAAACAAACTAATAAGAAAAAAATTCAAAATGACTGTTAGCACATATATTTTAAAATATACCTATATTGATAGAAACAGCTTTGGGGTGTTTTGTAGGAAAAAAAACTGAAGGCTTCTAGACAGTAAAGCTTTAAGTTTTTATTTCAAGAGATATTATAGGCAGGGAAAGTAGCTCACTTGGAGTTTGCCTAATGTGCATAAAACCTTGAGTTAAATCTCTGCACCACATGGAACTGTCTGTGCATACCTATATTCCTTGTAGAGGGAAGGATAGGCAAGAGCAGCTATGTAGCAAGTTTGAACCAGCCTGAGCTACAAGATACCTCTCTAGTTGCAAAAAACAAACAGTGGGAGAGAAGACTTTGCTGTCCTTGAAGAGGGTCAAAGATGCATTGCGGGCTATGGGTGACTTACAGTTGCCTAACTCCTGTGCCAGTGATGCCCTCTTCTGGCCTCTGGATACCACCAGAACATACAGGCACATAAACAGACACATGCACATATTAGTAAAAGTAAAAAAAAATCTTTAAAACAAACCATGGTGCTGGAAAGATGGATCCATGGTTAGGAGCACTGGCTACTCTTCCAGAAGACTGGGATTTGATTCCCAGCAACCACATGCCAGCTCAACAGCTGTCTGTAATTCCAGTTCTAGGGAATATGACATCCTAGTGTGGCCTCTGGGCACTGCATGGATGTGGTGAACAAACACACATGCAGTCAGAACACCCATGCACATAAAATAAAAATAAAGGGAAAATTTTTTTAAGGTAACACAAAATTTTTATGATTTGTTAGTTGCATTTACATATTTTTTGTTTTGTTTTTTATTGTTTATCTTGAGCTTCTTTTTTCCCTGGGGGTAGGAGAAGGCAGATACAGTTTTAGTATGTCTCCCAGGCTAACCTTAAACTCAAGATCCTCCTAGTTGTGCTTCTTAAGTGCTAGAATTAGATGATGCCCAGCCATGCCCAGCTGTTTGTTTCTTTTCACAATACACTTACTATAAATTTTATTTTTCTTTAGGTACGCATAGCTGCTAAATTCATCACTCATGCACCCCCAGGGGAGTTTAATGAAGTATTCAATGGTAAGTAATGTTTAATATTGACTCGTCTTTCTTAATTGTTGTCATTTTTAGCTTTCCCCCTTTTTTAAATTTTATTCCATTTACTTATGGGGGAGGGGCAGTATGGACAATTGTGAGATTTGGTTCTGTCATCTACTTCATGGATCCTGGAAACTAAACTCGGGTCTACAAGCCTAGAAGCAAGCTTATTTACTTGCCAAGGCATCCCACCAGCCCTTTCTCTTTTTATATTTTGGTCTTTTGTGGCCCAGGATGCTGGAAAATGAGTCTACACTAACACCCCAGCTGTGAGTGAATGTTTTCTGTCTCCTGATTCCTGTGACCTGTTACAGCTTTGCTGAAGAAATCAACATTTAGAAACATTGAAATGATTTGTTCAAGGCCACTTGGCTACTAAATAAAAGTTAGCATTCAGTTCTAGGTTTGAATCAAATACTTAGTTTTGCCTGGTCCATTGATAGGATCGAACCCTCAGGTAAGGAAAGACTTAAGGTAGCTGGCTGGCATAGTAGCCCATACCTGCAATACCAGCACTTGGGAGGCTGAGGGAGGAAGATTGATGCAAGTTCCAGTACAGCCTGGACTAAAGACCACCTCAGAACTAAAAGTAAATGAATAGAGATTTAAAATAGCTTCGTGTTTAAAAAGAATGACAGTGAATTGACTTGTTAAAGTTTTTACTTTTTGATTCTTCCTGTGCCTTTATCTTTCTCATGGTAAGTAAAAGCTGCAATTCTCACTGCCCTTCCTCAAGAAGCCCCATATAAAGGACATTTCCCAGGATTAGTGTGGCTGAAATGATTCTATCTGAAGTTCATTAAAATTCAGATTTAGCTGGGCAGTGGTGGCACACATTAATCCCAACACTTGGAAAGCAGAAACAGGCAGATCTCTGAATTTGAGGCCAGTCTGATTTACAGAACAAGTTCTAGGGCTGCAGAAAGATTCAGCTAAAAATGGTGTAGACCATGCTTGTAATCCCAGTACCCAAGAGGTTGAAGCAGAAGAATTACTCCAGTTTCAGGCTAGCCTAAGGTACAGAATGAGCCTCTGTCTCAAAAAAAAAAAAGCCAGAAAATTATTAAATAAATTTACAGATTTGCATTTATCACCCCCTCGAGATTTTCACCTGTTAGATATTAGGTGGGTATGGTGGTGTATACCTGTAATCACAGCATTTGGGATGCAGAAACAGGACTACAGCCTGAGATCTGGTCACTAAAACCATAAAAAGAGGTCTTGGTTTTCCATGGTTCATTTTTGCTAGGTATGATGATGTGCACCTGTACTCCCAGCACTTGGGAGGTGGAGGCAGGAGGATCGAGAGTTCAAAGTCAACCTACATACAGGAGGGCCTGTCTCAAACAAATAAACAGACATTTCCCAAGGTCCAGGGACATAACTCAGTTGGTAGAGGGCTTACTTAACATGCACAAACCTAACACAGCATAAATTGGGCATGGTGATCAGAAGTTCAAGGTCATCTCTAGCTGCTACCTAGTGAGGGAATTTGAAGCCAACTTGAGTTTGAGATCCTATCAACAGTGAGGGAAGGGGGAGAGAGGGTGAATAAACTCCTTAAGAATTTTTGTTGGGCTCGGCAGTGGTGGGACTTGCTTCTAATCCCAGCACTCAGGGAGGCAGAGGCAGGCCTCTGTAAGTTCAAGGCCAGTCTAGTCTACAAAGAGAGTTCCAGGAGAGGCTACAAAACTACACAGAGAAACCCTGTATCATAAAACCAAACAACAACAACAAAAAAAATTTATTTGTTGAATTATCATAACACACATAATTCTGTAGGAACCTGTGGACATTAGTGTCCATTAGCATGTTTAGAATTTCCATACATAAGAGTATACCTGAAGACTCATCTTGTAAGCCCTGAATTTTAAAAATATAGTCTAGAAATGGACTAAAGTTTCTTTAGTTTGTTCTGTACTCATTATATTCCAATGCTTTCTTCCTCAGATGTCCGGCTACTACTTAATAATGACAATCTCCTCAGGGAAGGGGCAGCACAGTAAGTACCTTTTAAGCCCATGGTTGGGAGTACAGCTCAGTAACAGAGAGCTTGACTGGCCTGTGTGTGTGAGGCCCTCAGTACAGTTCAGCACTGCAAACCATGTGAACAAACAACAGTCTTTGATTCCACTTATGTCTTCTGTCATTGGATAAACCATGGTGACAGTAAACTGGTACTTTGAAAACCTAATTTGAGACACTTCCAACTAAAACAGTCTTTGTGTTAGTGAATTCTGAAAGAATGAATTTGTTCATTTAGTTACTTATTTTGGCTGGCAGTTTTATTAGTCCACAGTCCGTGGCCCTATTGATTCTGGCCCAGGGTTAGCTAGACCATCCTACTGCCAGAAACATGTGACAAAAGATTTCTTACTCAATGGCAAATAGAAAGCACAGATAGGCAAGGCTTGAGACAAGATACAGCCACCAAGTACATGCCCCCAGTGACCCATCTTTTTCAGTTAGGGCCTACTTCTTTAAGTTTCTAGAACCTCCTAAAATCATTGCCAGCTGGGGGCCAGAGCTTCTAAACCAAGCCAAGACAGTCTCTTTTGCTGTAGAAAACTGTTTTTAAGACCTGTTACCTGAGAAACAATTGAGGACTGTTTGTGGTAATTCTTCACAGCCAAACCATGTCTTGTTGACTTTGCTTTTTCTCTCTCTTTTTAAAAATCTATCTTCTGCTAGAGAAAACACATTCCCCCTAAAACATTTACTTCCTTGAAATGTGTGGGTTGGAGAGATGGTTCAGCAGTTAAAAGCACTAGCTGCTCTTCCAGAGGTCCCGAGTCCAATTCTCAGCAACCACAACCATCTGTGACAAGATCTGGTACCCTTTTCTGGCTTGCAGGAATACATTCAGGCAGAACACTGTATACATAATAAATAAATAAATCTTTTTTTTTTTTTAAACTTAATATATGAAATTACTTATTTTGGTTTTGCCTATATTTTTCTTAATGAAGCAGAATTTTTCTAGTTCATGTGGATTTTTTTAGTTTTGGGAAGCAAGGTTTCATCATTATGTAGCTATAGCTGATCTGAACTTGCTACATAGACCAGGCTGGCCTCAAAGCAAATCTGTCCCTGACCCCCCACTCCATCCCCTCTGCCCTTCTTCCTCCTCTGCCCCTGCCTCCACCTCCTGTCCTTCTGCATTGCTGAGATTACAGGTGAGAACCACTATGCCTAGACATAACCTGGAATCTTTTTTAACTGCTACTTGTAGAAAAATTAGCCTGCTAGTAAGGATTGATGAAGCTTCACAAATAATAGAACTAATTATAAGATAAAATTATGGTTATTCTCCCTGATCACTGAATCCTTATTGCTGGCAGGCTGACTAATCTTAAAATACCATTTCCAGTCAGGTAGAGTGGTGCATGCTTGTAATCCTCACACTCAGAAGGCAGAGGAAAGAGGATCAGGAGCTAAGGCCAACCTCAGCTACATAGCAAGTTGTAGACAAATAAATGAGATATTGTCACACACAAGAAAATCATATTTTAAGTCTTTGTCCTCAAAAACATAGTGGTGGGGCTTGTTTGGTTTGGGATTTTTGTTTTGCTTGTTGATTCTTCTAGAATCAGATATGAATACTGTGGCTTTCAAAGGCCTATGTTACCTGTCTTTATCACTACTCTACTCTGCTCTGTTCTTCCCAAAGTCCCCTTTCAGTCACTGTATAATCAACTGTCAAAGTTTCTTTGTAAAGAGAAAATGTGAATTAGCTATTGCTGGAAAGAGGTGGGTTGAGGGAGGGCAAGAGCATGGTGATACAAAACACATAACTATCAAAAAGTTATTTTGATATGCTATGTAATTTGTTTGAATTTGTTACCTAGTAAACAATCATCTGCTCTGTCCATATTGCTTTTGTGACTAGATTCTGTTGATACAGAATTTCTAGACCATCACTGTAATTCTTAGGAAACTAAGGTACACTGAAGATACTCCAGTTATCACTTGACAAATTACCACTGATACTATGGCAGAATGCCACTTAAAAGTGCTTGAAGGCAACCATAGTAGTACAAGCCTATAATCTCAGAATTTGGTAGATGAAAACAGTAGGATTGACATATGTTCAAGACTAGCCTGAGCTATAGATTGAAACTCTTAACTCTGTGTTTCTCAACCTTTATAGTGTTATGACCCTTTAATACAGTTCCTCATGTTGTGGTGACCTCCAACCATAAAATTATTTTCATTGCTACTTCATAACTGTAATTTTGCTACTATTAGGGATCATAATGTAAATGTCTGATACTCAGATAGTATTAGGTGACCCCTGTGGTCACCTCCCATCCTAAAGGGGTTTGTACCCATAGGTTGAGAAACGCTCGAACTCAAAACAAATGCAATAGTTGTCCTGATTCTAATTAGGACTGGTTGTGTCGCTATGTAGTTCAGATGCTTCTGCTGTTTTAATTACACTGATAAGCACTGAAGCTCTGTGTGTGTGTGTGCACGTGTGTGCGTGTGTGTTTGGAGAACCTGCTTCTTAAAGTAGAATTTTTCTTATGGGAATGAAAAGCTCACTTTATTTCTGGATTGAAATGCTGTATGTAGTCTCTTAGTCAGAATCTTTCTGGTGCCTGATACATGCTGTTTCAGTAACTCTCACCATCATTATTGCTTCCTTTATAAACTGAAGGAGGCTTTATTATTCCTGGGTATAAAATTCACATAGATAATACATTAGATCAGCCTAGAATTTACCTTCTTTCCTGTATTTTGGCACCAATGCTTCTAAACACAGACCATTCCCTGATAGTGCGTAGCACTTTTGCTATAAGTAGGATGTTACAGGTCACATTGAAGAGTGAATTTCATTTTTGAATGAGATGACATTGTTAAGAATGTTAAGCAGAGAAAGAATGACATGGTAAGACTTAAGGTTTAGAATAATTACCAGCTATGTATTCTTTTAACTCTGTAAGGGGCAGAGGCTGAATGAAGGCAGTCGAGAGATAAAGGTAGTAATTTAGAGTAGAAGCAGAGGGCATAGGGGAGTCAGATTTTGATTATACTTATCATAGAACTGGTGGGTTGGATGTGAAGTGTCAGAGAAAGAAAAGCTAAGGATGTTAGGATGTTTCCCAGGTTTTTTGATTAAATTACTGGTAAAATGGAGATACTATTTTCTTTTTCAATTCTTTTTTTTTTTTTTTTTTTTAAATAGTGCATTTGCCCAGTATAACATGGATCAGTTCACACCTGTGAAGATAGAAGGCTACGATGACCAGGTAAATAACTGCTAGTTAGATAGTCCGTGCTTGGCAGGTGGTAGAGCTGTAGATGTCTTCAGCAGATAGTAAATTGGGTGCCAAATATTTTTATGTCTTACATTTTAAAGTAATCTCTGCATTAGGAAATTCTTCCTCTCTTTGATACTACTAGGTGGATTTTTTAATAGAAAAAAAAAAACAAAAAGATGCCATTGGCTTGATATGTAACTCAGTTATAAGCTGTGCATATGCAACCCCTGGGTTCCAGAGAGGTACAAAGAGAGAAAATCTAACAAAAAATATCAGGAGACATTAAATTTGGGCTAGTTTAAGTTACTCAAGGAATTTACTAGTTGGGTGAGAAAAAAATATTTCATTTAATACATTTTTGAACTATGTAATTTTGTTACTTAAGAATTCACAGTAATACAATGGCCCTGAAAAGTTTCATGAAGTGTGTGAAAATTAATACATGAAAGTTGACATTAAGCTGGGTGGTGATAGCACAAGCCTTTAATCCCAGCATTCAGGAATGCAGAAGCCAATGGTTATCTTGAGTTCAAGGCCAGCCTGGTCTATAGAGTTGAGTTCCAGGACAACCAGAACTACACAGAGAAAACCTATCTTGGGAAGAAATAAAAATAAAAGAAAGTTGTTATTATAGCTAGGAATAAATTCACATGTGGATAATATATTAGATAGAAATAAAAACTAAAGGGTATTGTTGGGAGGAGGAAAAGCTTGTCCATAAATGTAGTATTCTTATGAGAATAAAAATGATACTTGGTTTAAAAGTCAATGTGGAAATGAAAAATTAATTTTTATTGGATATTTATTATTTTTGCCAACTATGACAAGAATTGTCCCCTTTTTTATAGAATTACACATATTTGTGTTAGTTTAAGGACATTAGAATTACTCACATTTGTAATTCTTCTCTGAAAGGTCTTAATTACAGAGCACGGTGACCTCGGTAACAGCAGATTTTTAGATCCAAGAAACAAAATTTCCTTTAAGTTTGATCATTTACGGAAAGAAGCAAGTGACCCCCAACCAGAAGATGTGGATGGTGGCTTGAAGTCTTGGAGAGGCTCCTGTGACAGCGCTTTAAGAGCCTACGTGAAAGATCATTATTCCAACGGCTTCTGTACTGTTAAGTATCTACTTGTTCCTCTCAAACTGTTGGGACTTTTTTCCTTCATTTATCTTATCCTTTTGAGGCTTTGGCCACTAGACATCGCTTCTTTTCTCTTGGTTATGGTCACTTCCCTAAATGATTTCTTAAGGAATATAAGCATATGAAAAGTTTTTTAAAAAGATATATGTTTGCTATTTCTAATTATATACAAGTGAGGGCAGGGTTGCCTGTGAGTGTAGGTCCTTGGAAGCCAGAAGTATTTGAGCGCTGAAGATGCAGTTACAAGTGTTCATGATAGACACTGGAGACTAAACCCGGGTCCTCTACTAAAGTAGTATATGTTCTTAATTACTAAGCCATTTTTCCAGCCCTAGGAATTTTTTTTTTAATCTCAGTACATAATAATTTAACATATCTGTATTTTATATTTCTTTTATTTATTCACAAGAAATCACCTATACTCATTAAAAAGTTTTAAAACCAGTTTGATGGTGTATACTTGTAATCCCACAGCATTTGGAATGTAGAAGCAAGGGCATCAAGAGTTCAAGGCTTTCCTCCACTATACAGAGAGTTGAACTGTGAGAGAACTGCTAAGAGTAAGAAATGGGTGAGGTTTATAGTTGCTTGCATCATGCTTAGTTTAATATATTTTACTTTTTTTTCCTTTTTTTTTTTTTTTTTTTCTTTTTTTTTTCTTTAAGTAGACTGAATCTAGGGATTGGCACATTGTAGGCAAGCATCCTGCCACTTATCTATATCCCTAATCCCCTAGTCCTCATTATAGTTTTTTGTTTTGATAGAGGATCTCACTAGCTTGTCCTGGCTATCCTTGAAACATATTTTATAGTCCAAGTGACATTGAATCTTTAGTTCTTTTCTGTCTCGGCAAGCTGAAATCCAGGCTTGCACTAAGCCTGCCTATGTTTTTAACTTTTTAGCCGACAAATAAAATTATATATGTTTATAACATGTAAAACATGATGTTTTGAAATATACATTGTGGTATGACTAAATTGAGAGTAGAAACAGAGAATATATTAGTAGTTTTCATACTTTTCCCCTTGTTTTTGTTTTTATTTTAAATAGGACCTCAGTCTGTAGCCTGCTTTTGCCTTGAACTTAAGGTGATTCTCCTGCCTAAGATTTCTGTGTGCTATAGTGTGTGTGTCTGTGTGTGTGTGTGTGTGTGTGTGTGTGTGTGTGTGTGTGTGTGTGTGTGTGAGAGAGAGAGAGAGAGAGAGACAGAGAGAGAGAGAGAGAGAGAGAGAGAGAGTATTCAAATAAACAGTACATAGTTACTAGTTAGACTTTTTTAAACATGATGAATTTGCCCAGCGGTAGTGGTGCACACCTTTAATCCCAACACTCAGGAGACAGAGGCAGGCAGATCTCTGTGAGTTCCAGGCCAATCTGGCCTACAGAGTGAATTCCAGGAAAAAACAAAACAATGAATTTAATAAGAATATAGTTACTTAAGAGTACTTTGAAGCTAGACTGGTTTAAATCCTAACCAGGTTACTTAGCTAGTTGTGTAACCTTAGGTATAGATTACCTAATATATCTATGCCTCTGTATACTTAATGTTGTTGTGAGGATTCAGTAAGTTAATGGAGGATGTTGGGACAATGTCTGGTACAACCTGACCTATAGATAAGTGGAAGAAGATGCCATTATTCTTAGATGTTTGGTCGTTTCTAAATAATAGAGGAAACATCATTGTAGCTAAGTCAGATTCCCTTTTCAAAAATTTTTCAGGAAAAGAAAGAATATGTTCTCTCTTAGAAATCAGCTGTCTAGGCTGGTCGTTGGTGGCACACACCTTTAATCCCAGCGCTTGGGAGGCAGAGGCAGGCGAATCTCTAGGAGTTCAAGACCAGCCTGGTCTACAAGAGCTAGTTCCAGGACACCTTCCAAAGCCATAGAGAAACTCTGTCTCGAAAAAAAACAAAAACAAAAAAGAAATTAGCTGTCTAATCTAAAGATATTTGCAATTTACCATTTATTTTCATTCAAAGTTTGTCTACTTTTTTTTGTTTTTGAGACAGGATCTCAGTATGTAGATCTCAAATTCAGAGATCTTAAACCTACCTATCTCGAGTGAAAACCGTCCTGTCTTCAGGATGGCTATATGAACTTTGTTTTCTCTGCTGGTGTATTCCTCCATTACCTAGGTATATGGTCTTGGATTTGTTTCTAAGACAGTCTCTCTCATGTGGGCTTTCTTCCATCTTTCTGTCTCTACTTCCCAGGTGCTGGGATGTGCCACCATGCCTAAATGTATTAGAAAGTCTTAACTCTCTTGTCTTTAAAGAGAGAGAAAGCTGTCTTGACCCCAGTAATTCCTATAAATTGCTTGTCTCTTTAACCTCCTCTTTGTACCTCCTGTTTCTTCCTCCTCTGGGCTTTCTCCTTCCCCCAGGCTTGCACCCTGTGTTCCACCAGGAAACCAAGGACATTTTTCCCTGTTAGTGTATTTACTCATTAGCAGTATAAGTCTGAACCTTTGACTTTTCACTGTCTTTGCCATTCTATACAAACTGCTTTCTGAGCATACTGAGCCAGCCATTTGGTTCTGTAATTTCTATAAGGCATTTCATACTGAGCCCAACCAGCTGCTTCTAGAAATGCTTTTTTGCTAAGCTGCTCTGCCAACACCTAACAATTACAGTTGCTCTGTAGCTATTGCTTTTCTTTTCTCCCATCTTTTACATTTAGGCACTCCAAAGCTGTATTTCTCTGTCCTGGAGGTTTATAGTCTTATCAGGTATCAGGGCTCATGCCTGTAATTCCAGCAATTGGGAGCTTGATAAAAGAGGAGTGGTGTAGGTTTGATACCCATCTTGGCCTACATAGTGAGTCCCAGGTCAGCATGAGTAACAGAGTATGAGGCACTGTTTCACAATAAAACCAAGACAACAAAAGCAACAAAGAGTTTATAGTGCAGTTAATATAGGCAAAGTCTGAGTAGTGTGGGTCTCACACCTAGAATTTCAGCACTTGGAGTGATAAGGCAGGAAAATTGCCAGCTTGGACTACAGAATGAGACCGTCTCAAACAAACAAAAACAAACAAGGAAAATACACTTCAAATGCATTTGAGACTCTAGAGTACTGATTGTTTTCTTTGCTTTCCATTCACATTCCTACCACTTCTAAATGCTAGTTAGACCTCTCATCTGGATTTCCCAATCTGCTGATGGCACCACATTGGTCCACATCATTCGGGTTTAGATTCAGGTGTACTTTGACTTCTTTTTCTCTTTGCCCTTTGATTACAACATACAGCTAGACTTCTGTTAGAGATACCATTGCTGTGATGAAACACCATGACTGAAAGCAAGTTCAGTAGGAAAAGTTTTGTTCTGTTTATGCTCCCACATCATAGTCCATCACTGAAGGAAGTCAAGGCAGGGACTCCTGCAGGGTAGGAACCTTCAGGCAGGAACTGACACAGAGGCCGTAGAGGAAGGAGTGCTGCTTACTGGCTTGCTGCCCATAGCTTGCTCAACCTGCTTTTTATAAAACCCAGGACCCACAATGGGTAGGGTCCTCCTCCACAATCGCTAATTAAGAAAACGCCCTATAGGCTTGCCTATAACTGATCTTATGAAGACATTTTCTTTATTGAGGGTCTCTCCTCATAGATGACTTTAGCTTATGTCAAGTTGATGCAAAACTAGCAAAAACCTAGCCAGCACAGCTTGTGACTGTACTTTTGTTTTCTATGTAGTACCTCTCCTTTCCGTACTCCTTCGCAGTGCCCTAGACTACTGTCTAGGTTAATTTGTGGCCTCCTGACTGACCTCAAGCTTTTTTTCCATTTTGCCTTCTGCACCAGTATTGAAGGTTCTCCCAAAATAATGGTTCTGATGTTGTTTTGTTGTCGATTGTCTGTGGAATATAGTCTAAACTTGTTGCCTGCTATTTAATCTACTTTTCTGTTTTGTCTCCCCCTAGTACCTCTTACACTACTCCACTAACCTGGCAGGGTCAGCTGCCAGTTAGCATGTCCTTGGTTTTCTGCCTGAGCTGTTGACTTGTCTTTAGCCTCATTCTCTGTCTGTCAGAAATGCACATATTTTGTGAGGCTCAGCCTAAGTGGTATCTCACAGTATGATAAGCCAGAGGCACTAGCCTCTTAGGATTTACTGTAGCACTGTTTGTGCTGGAATGTAACACTCTGCTTTGTGTTCATGTCCCAGGAAGGCCTGTGTTATAAGCATGCTCTGACACTTTGCCTCCTTCAAGGACTTCAATTAGCATACTGCTTTTGTACAATTTCTTATGGAATAGAATAAATATGTTCTTTACATTTAACTGTTTTTCCCCACAATAGGTTTACGCTAAAACTATAGATGGGCAACAGACCATTAT